>JALIGW010000002.1:239624176-240046676 GCA_023053685.1 Diadophis punctatus similis | reverse complement strand
GTCATGTTTGGAGTAGATCTATTTAAATAATTGGGAGGAGTTAGTGTGATTACATTTAAGAAAACTTTCTGGGATTAATATACTGCCATAAATGTACATTTCTCCAATTCTTTGCCATTTCTATGGGTCAGGCACACATGCACAGAAATACACAACAGTGTATATCATCTGTACTGTTTGCTGTTTGCTGTTTGGCAAATTGCTGGGAGGCAGAGGCCTTTTTTCCTTGTTTTCCTTCCCCAAAACTAAGGTGCGTCTTATACTCCAGTGCGTCTTATACTCCGAAAAATACGTTATTTATTTATTTATTTATTCATTCATTCATTCATTCATTCATCCATTCATTCATTCGTTTATTTTTGTCAAGTACGTGTTGGTAATATACATAGATATAACATTGTTTATATACATAAGATGGGTACTGATAAGAGGGAACATTAGGACAGGGATGGTAGGCACGCTGGTGCACTTATACACGCCCCTTACTGACCTCTTAGGAATCAGGTGAGGTCAATAGTGGACAGTCTAAGGGTAAAGTTTTGGGGGTTTAGTGATGAAACCACAATGTCAGGTAGTGAGTTCCAGGCATTTACCACTCTGTTGCTAAAGTCATATTTTCTACAGTCAATTTTGGACCGGTTCACTTTGAGTATGTATCTGTTGTGTGCTCTTGTATTGTTGTGGTTGAAGCTGAAGTAGTCGTTGACAGGAAGGACGTTGTAGCAGATAATTTTTTGAGCTATCCTTAGGTCTTGCCGAAGGTGACGTAGTTCTAAGCTTTCTAAGCCCAGAATTTCAAGTCTGGTTGCGTAAGGTATTCTGTTGCGAGTAGAGGAGTGGAGGACTCTTTTTGTAAAGTATCTCTGGACACTTTCTAATGTATTTATGTCCAATATGCGATGTGGGTTCCAGATAGATGAGCTGTATTCAAGGATTGGTCTGGCGAATGTTTTGTATGCTCTGGTTAGTAGTGTGATATTACCGGAGAAGAAGCTACGTAAGATTAGGTTAACAGTTCTTGAAGCCTTTTTGGTGATGTTGTTGCAGTGGGCTTTGGCACTTAGGTCATTTGATATGAGTATTCCAAGGTCTTTGACAGAGTGAGGGTCATCTGCAAGGTCTTGTCTTATTGGCCAAGTGTGATTGGACACACAAGGAATTTGTCTTTGGTGCATATACTCTCAGTGTACATAAAAGATATAAGTGATAAATCTTGATCATAGTCATCATAAATATTTCATCATGAATCATAAGATTCAACTGTTAGTGATAGCCATGTGATACTAAATAAGCAATCAACAAAAATCACACTAGGAAACTTAAGTAAAACAATATAAATCATGAAGATACAAGCAACAAAATTATAGTTATAAGTGGAAAAAGAGATAGGTAATAGGAAGGATGAGATGAATAATAGTACTAGAGTCTTAGTAAATAGTTTGACAGTGTTATGGGAATTAATTGCTTAGCAGAGTGATGGCATGGGGAAAAAACTGTTCTTGCGTCTAGTTGTTCTGGTGTGCAGTGCTCTATAGCGTCGTTTTGAGGGTAGAAGTTGAAACAATTTATGTCCAGGATGCGAGGGGTCTGTAGATATTTTCACTGCCCTCTTTTTGACTCGTGCAGTATAGAGGTCCTCAATGGAAGGCAGGTTAGTAACAATTGTTTTTTCTGCAGTTCAAATTATGTGCAATCTGATATGCCAGAAGAAAAAGGGGCATGTGCCTGCAATTCTATTTCCTACAACCATTTGGAAATAGTCATAAATTTCATATTTGCCTATATGAAGCCCGGAGACAACTTGGCTAATGTTCATGTCTACCTCCATCTTATATGGATAGTGAATCTGACATATTTTCTTTGGCATTTCTCCTTTTTCTGCTTAGTCTTTGCCTCTGTCCCAATGTGTGATAAAATGCCATCCTGGATTTTTCAAGAAGGCTCGAGAAGGAGAACCAGTTTGCTGCTATGACTGTGTTCCTTGTCCAGAGGGGACCATCTCCACTCAGGAAGGTGGGTGACACCATAGGGGAACCTGATGGGTTCATCCAGAGCATTTTGACCAATATGCATGTTAAGGAAGGTTTAATTGTTTTGTTTTTAATTGTCATGGTGTCCAATTTCTTCCATAGTTGGAGGCATAAGAAAAATGTCTTTGAAGGATGAGTTAGGAAGAAGGATGTTGTGGTTTGGGTAGGAAATCTCTTTTTTATTATCCAGTTTGGATGCATACTTTCATATTTATCTTTCTTAGGAACATATGAATTCTTTATAACTTGAGGAATGATTTTAGGTCAATGGGTTTTATTTATTTATTTATTTATTTATTTATTTATTTATTTATTTATTTATTTATTTATTTATTTATTTATTTATTTATTTATTTTTGAATTTTTTTCCCCCAGTTTTTTCTTTTCTTCTGCACATGCACAGAAATCGAGTTTCCGGCACTGCGCATGCATCGCCATCTTGTTTTCAGCTTTTTTGTGGGGGGATTTTTTTGGCACTGCACATGTGTGTTCACTCAAAATATATGCACAGACAAGCAGCACGGGATGAAACAAAGCGGCAGCAAGGTAAGTTAGAACCCATCCCTGATGTACATGGAGGGAAGTATGCAGTCAGGTATCCCAAGGCTCTGTTTTAGTCCCAGTACTCTTCAACATCTTCATCAATGATTTGGATGAGGGGATAGATGGGGAACTAATCAAATTTGCAGATGACACCAAGCCAGCAGGAATAGCCAACACTCCAGAAGATAGGCTTAATATACAGTAGGATCTTGACAGACTTGAACATTGGGTACTATCTAACAAAATGATCAATCATGAAAAAATAAGGTTCTACATTTAGGCCAGAAAACCAAAATGCACAGGTACAATATATGTGGTACCTCGCTCAATAGTAGTAACTGTGAGAGGGATCTTGGAGTCCTAGTGGAAAATCATTTACATGTGAGCCAGCAGTGTGCTGCAGCTGCCAAAAAAGCCAACACAGTTCTAGGCTGCATAAATAGAGGGATAGCCTCAAGGTCACGTGAAGTGTTAATATCACTTTTTAAAGAAAAAAATGGACAACCGTTCGTCTGAAATGATATAGGGTTTCCTGCCTAAGCATGGGGTTGGACTAGAAGACCTGCATGTTCCCTTCCTACTCTATTATTCTACTCTACTCTACTCTACTCTACTCTACTCTACTCTACTCTACTCTACTCTACTCTACTCTACTCTACTCTACTCTACTCTACTCCACTCCACTCCACTCCACTCCACTCCACTCCACTCCACTCCACTCCACTCCAGGAAGTTAATTTTTTTCCTGAACGTAGCTGAACCACCTGCCCTGAAGTAGACAGTCACTATGTTCTTCCACGGTACATCCCTTTTGTGCAAGCTCCTCAAGCTCCCGGTTTCTTTCCAAGTGCAATTAAATTCACCTTTAAAACCCAACACAAGACAGAACCATGGTATTTGCAGGGCTTCCTTTCCTTGAGGATATCTGCTTTTCCCACCAGAGCAGATATAATTGGCATACAAAATGTTGTCTTCCCTACAACATTGCCACTTATGGGTCCTCAGAAGTCTGCTTTTTCTAGAGCAGCTCGTGCCCCATTTGACCCATTTGAAATTCAATAGGCCCCTATCCTCTTAAACTTCTGAAGACTTGCTACTTCTCCTTGGCATTTGGGATAAGGTAAGGTCAGTGCAAGATAAGAATCTGGTGGATTACCTCAGAAAATGGAGGTTGTGGCACCAGATATTTCTTCTTTTAATTTTATTTTGTTGTTCTTCTTTTCATTGTTGTATGTTCCATTTACTGATGCTTTCCTGTCTCTCAGTATCACATCTCATCCAAAGGCTTTCTTGAAATTTGAGAGATTAAAAAAGAAATATTACTTTGTTTTCCAGCTACTGAAAAATGTACCAAGTGCCCAAATGATCAATATCCAACCAAGAACCGAGTCCAATGTATCCCCAAAAGAATGATCTTCCTATCCTATGAAGAACATCTGGGCATCATCCTCATCTCCTTTGCCCTACTCTTGTTTCTAACCACAGGATTCATTTTGATCATATTCCTTCAATACCTTGAAACCCCCATTGTGAAAGCCAACAACCGGGACCTCTCCTATATCCTCCTGGTCTCCCTCCTTCTTTGTTTTTTGTCCTCCTTTCTCTTCATTGGCCAACCAAGGAAAACCACCTGTCTTCTCCGACAAACAGTGTTCAGCATTGTGTTCTCAGTAGCTGTGTCTTCTGTGTTGGCCAAAACAATCACAGTGGTGCTGGCTTTTCTGGCCACAAAACCAGGAAACCGAGTGAAGAGATGGTTGGGGAAAAGCTTGGCCAACTCCATCATCATTTCTTGTTCTGGTGGCCAAATTTTCATCTGTGCCATGTGGCTTGGAGTTTCTCCCCCATTCCCTGACTCTGACCTGCAGTCCCAGCCTGGAGAGATCATCCTTCAATGCAATGAAGGCTCTGTTGTTATGTTTTATGTTGTCCTTGGCTATATGTGTTTACTAGCTGCCATTTGCTTCACTGTAGCTTTCCTGGTCAGGAATCTGCCTGGGGCCTTCAATGAAGCCAAGCTGATCACCTTCAGCATGCTGGTCTTCTGCAGTGTCTGGATCTCCTTCCTACCCACCTACCTGAGCACGAAAGGAAAGTCCATGGTAATTGTGCAGGTCTTCTCCATCTTGGCCTCCAGTGCTGGACTGTTGGGTTGCATCTTCTTCCCCAAATGCTACATTATAATCCTGAGGCCAGATCTAAACACTAAGAAACATCTAATGATAAAAATAGGGAAATGACTGTGAAATTGTTTCTTAGGCTCGTAACATTTAATTTTTTCATTGTAGTTATTGGTGTTTTGTATTCTTCCTTTGAATCAATGTGACAGGGCTATTTAAAACTGAAGGAAATAAACATATTAGGTATATAATATTAATCAAATTAAATTCCAACTTAATCATCAATTAGTAAAGTAAACCAATTAATAATTTAAATTGCCATACATCCAGGAATGAACAAGCTCAGAAATAAAGAAATAAAGCTCTCATGAAATGGGAAAAAAGATCAGAAATTTAGGGCATTTAGAAATGACAGAATAAAAAAATGAGTAAAGATATAAATTGAGGAAAGGGAGGAGTACGGCCTAAAATTAAGAGGTACAAGAGACAATGAATATGTCTGGAATATAAGCTATAGCGATTAATTTGGAAGAAAATTTTCTGCAGTTTTCACTTCCTCGTCACTGAAATACTGTTTGCCTCTCAAACCCTCTTTCATGGGGCCGAAGAGATGATAGTCTGAAGGCGCTAAATCTGGCGAGTATGGAGGATTATTATTCCAGTGACAAGGAAGTGAAAACTGCAGTGAAGAAGTGGCTCAAAGAACAGTCAACAAAATTTTACGAGACAGGGATACATGCTCTCATTCGAAGGTGGAACATTGCTCTTGGGAGAAACGGTGACTTTGTTGAGAAGTAGGGATGTGATCCAGTGGTGGGTTCCTATAGGTGTGGTCCACTCTATAGCACCGGTAGCGGCCTGCTGGTGACGTCACAGTACCGGTGTGGTCGGTTGCTGGTGCCTGGGCGCAGCCATTTTTTTAAAATTTTTTTTTACATTTTAAATTTTTTTTTCTTCTGTGCATGCCCAGAAGCCGAGCTTCCGGCACTGCGCATGCACTGCCTTCCTCCCCCACAGTGAGTCCAAGCAGGGGAGGATGGCTGAGGGAGCGTGTGAGACGCTGAAAGAACAGGCGGCAGGATGTTTCTCCATTCCCTTCCCTTCAGCAGTCCGAGAAGCCACGAACGCGCGGTGATGATCCTAGGCATTTTCACACATTCAAGGCTTCTCAAGCTGCTGAGTGGAGGGGGAATGGGCGGCAGGACCTATCTCAGTTCCCCTCCCTTCAGCAGTCCGAGAAGCCACGCCCACCCGGTCACATGGCCAGCAAGCCACACCCACAAAATAAGCCACGCCCACAGAGTGGTAGTAAAAAAATTAGGAACCCGCCCCTGATGTGATCCACAGAGGACCAGCTTCATTTTGATGTATGCTACATATTCCTGTGTTGGTAATTATACCTGTCCTAAAGAAAATGGCATTACGCTTTGACTCACCCTCGTACATTTTAGGCATTAATTTGAGGTTTGAATGAAAGAGGGTGTCATTATTAGCATTTTAAAAAGTAAAACTTTTAACATGGCAGATCTCACACCATGTTGGCACTGCCGCCATCTTAGCTGCAGAGCACACAGCCCACTTTTTATTTGATAAACTAAGAAACTTTAAAATATCAAGGATCCATGTGGAAAGACAACACAGAGCATGTTGAAAGGGTCAGAGTCCCAGAGCATATACAGAGTGCAACCTAGCTCAACTTTTGATTTTTAAAAAACTTTTGATTCCCTGCTAAGCTGTAACTAGATGTGCCAACTGCAACTAGCCTGACTGCCAAAGTCAGGCTAGTGAAGTAACATTTTCTTTGTAATCTTGCTTGCAGTATGTGAATGCTGTAAACCTTGAAATGTGTTTTCTCTGCAAATTAATGTGAGAAACTCTAAAATGTACTTCTTTTAAGGTCTCTGTTTTTTGAAGCGCTGAGAAAAGAATCAGGAGTTTTGCCTGAATTAATCGTTTCCAACATTATGACGATCTATGCAAGTAACGTGTGGGCTATAAAAGTGAAAAGTTTTAGTTAGCGCGTGCGTGCCTATTTTTCTCTCTGCTTGCTGTTAAGGTTGGAGACAAAAGGGGTCGATCTGGAGCTCTGTTATCGGCTGCAGAGGCCTTCAGGAAAGCCTTGCCGGCTGCAGAAGAAATGGGCCGAGATGTGCAAGGCCTGGCTGCTGCTGTCCAAAGCCGAAGAAGTTCCTGAAGACCTCTGACAGGGGGTGACGCACACAAGAGAACTTCCGGTTGGCCCATTGGGCTATTTTTCGCCATCCCCAGGCTTCAGAAAGCTTTCCTGAAGCCTAGGGAGAGCTAAAACAGCTGAAAAGAAGGCAGAAAATCAGCTGGCCAGCGTGCATATGCGTGCTGGAGATGACATAGGGCAATGCCTCACGTGCCCTCAGATATGTCTACACGTGCCACGTGTGGCACGCGTGCCATAAGTTCGCCATCACTGCTCTATAACTTCTCCCTGTTTATCCAATGGCAGAGCCCACAAGCTGTCACTTTCCTAACTCTTAGTTGGTTCTCATCCGCAAATTTATATTATATTAAGAGCTGAAGTGGTGCAGTGGTTAAATGCAGCCATTGCAGGCTGACTGCTAGTTCAACAGTTCAGCTGTTCAAATCTCACTAGGCTCAAGGTTGACTCAGCCTTCCATCCTTCCGAGGTTGGTAAAATGAGGACCCAGATTGTTGGGGGCAATATGCTGAACTCTGTAAACCGCTTAGAGAGTGCTGTAAAGCACTATGAAGCGGTATATAAGAAAAGTGCTATTATTGCTATTGCTATATATTGCTAGGACAGATGAGAAATTAAGCTTTACTTCAGGCACATTTTGAAATCAGCTCCAGTTTGAGATTGATATATGGCAATGTAATATACAAGAAAATTAAAAGGAGACCCTACTCTTAACATTAGGCAAGGATCAACTCTTGGTGTTAGAAGACAGTCAGAATTGAGTTAAGTGTCATCAATCGAGAGCGGCACCAAACTCCATAGCTCTGGGTGACCTTCCCCAGTAGTCTCTGGAGACATAGGACACAGTGAAGGACAGCAGAACCCAATTTCCTGGGTGTTGAAGTATCTTCTTCCAGCATCACTTTGTGGACATGTCCTGACAGTGCCCCCAGGGGTATATCTGCAGTTTTTCACTAGCATGTTTTTCTCCAGCTATCCCTCTGCACATGGAGCCCAGGAACCACTTCAGGACCCCCAGAGGAGAAGTTGCTTCTCACTGTAATTATCACCATCACGGTCTGAGAACCTCTTCTGCTAACTCTCCAGAGACTGCCTTTGATGTAAACATCAGATTGAAGCAACATGCAAGGGCTCTTGCATCAGAAAAGGATAACTGCCTCTAGTCATGCTGAGTGTTTTGCACAACATTTAGGCCAGGCAGGGACAGTGCTCTTGAATGTATTTTCTTTCCTTTCCAGGTGAAGCTCAGTTTGTCTCTCTCTGAATCAGGAAAGTCACTGGATATTCCATTTGGTGAAAGTGCTTTCAGTTATCCTTAATACTGTTTAGAAACAGGAAGGGGATTGATTCAGCCCTATGAATAATGTACCTCCTGCTTTTGCTTCTGATACTGCCGGTGTCCCTGCCAATCTCTGGGAAGCTTAGAATGAAGTGCCCACAGACTTTGGAGCATCAGCATGAAAAAAAACCTTGGAGCTATTACAGGCCAGGAGACCATCTCATCGGTGTAGTCACAACTGCAACAAAAACACGACATACAATTCTGCTTTTCAACATGGCTCCTTATAGTCAGACTCACATGTAGGTAATTCAGTGTGAAGGAATTGCATTCCCTTCATTTGCACTTCTAACACTCTCCTTCCTTTCTTCTTATTTCATGTACTGCTATATTTGGAGGATCTCTCTAATTTCTTGTATTGTTTTGATTTCCATGGCTTCACTCTTTGTCTTATTTTGTGGAAGAGACTCAAAACCAAAGATGGGGAAGAAAAAATACCCAAAAGAAGTCAAGATTATTTTCCTCAACCGTCCAGTCTTGAGTTCATCTCTTGAATACTAACTTTTGTTCAGAGTACTGATTGAACAAGTTCTAGTTGCAGGTGCCCAGCCCATTTCCATATTTAAATAATTACTCTTTGATATCCAGTGCCTGATCCTTTGAGGAATAGAGCATAGTTTGTTTCTACAATTTCTTTTCTGAGTCACTTATGGAACATTCTGCTCCTTTTATGGTAGTTTGCCTTTAATGATTGAACTATTTTGAATTCTTGTTCTTGGAGAAATAGCAATAAGAAATGAAAATCACCACCAGTACAAATGATGATATATTTGTGACTATTAAGCCTCCAGCCCATCTTCTTAACACTTATACAAATTTAATGGTGATGGGTGACTATCATTGGCCTCTGGTTTAAAATCAGTCTAGGATTAAGACTCAGTTTGTCTGTGGAGAGAAATGGGATTATATTTTTTAAAAAGTATTGCTGCTGTTAATGATGGTGAGAGTAACGTGATCATTTTTTTACACTAGTTTATCTGTTGATAAGTCAAGAATGCTGCACTTCATTTTTGCTATTCAAGTGGTCAACAAGAATCAGAGGGTCCTGCACAATCTCACACTTGGCTACAATGTCCAGGACAACTATTTGAGCACAATTGGTACTTCAGATGCCTTGATGAACATTCTCTCTACTGGAGAAGCCAATGTTCCCAACTACAGCTGTGGAAGGAAGGACAACCTTTTGGCTCTTTTTGATGCAGGTCTTGAAGACATCTCTTTCCAGATGTCAACATTAGTAGGCACCTACAAAATCCCTCAGGTTTGTTTGTATGTTCTTCTATCTGGTAAAGTTTGTTTGGTAGGGGTGGCTAAGTGATACATCCAACCATATTTTCTGTATGGAATTCAAGAGCTGCTTTTCACCATAGTCATTGTAGATGTCATGCTTAAGGATTGGGATCCACACTGGAGAGGGAGCAAAAATCAAAGCAGCCATATTCTCTCATGAAACCATCCCCATTGCTTTGGGGCTTCTATTGCACACTTTTGAAGGTAAGAAGAGGCTGTGTGACCACATGAAGGGGTATTCTGTACCCAAAGAAGGATCAGAATAGCAATAAAGATTCCACTTGCTGAACTATTCAAAAATATCTCAAGTTGTGGGTGCCTCTATTGGCATGTTGATTTTAGATATATAAAAAATGTCTGCCATTTCCAGGTGGGTAGAAAATGTCAATAGTACTTCCTCTACATAAAAGTGGAGTAAAGGGGAACAATTTGTCATTCGTCTAATAGACTTTGTGGCTAAAATACATGCTAGATTCCTCTTGAGTAGAAGTGAGAGTGGGTAGATGAAAAGTGCATCCTTGCAGAAGAACAAGCAGGCTTTAGAGAGAGGAAATCTGTAATTGACAATTGCTTTGTCTTGAACTATCTAATTACTAAATATGTCAATCAATAGAAACAACGGTGTTCTGCTCTTAGTGCAGCATTTGACACAATAAAAAGAGAAATATTATGCAAGAAATTGATTGCCCTTAAAATAGAATGGAGAATTTTGGCCCCGGTCAAAACCTTTTCTACAAGCTCTTCTTTGAGAGGTTGATTTGGACTCAATGAAGACATAGGAAAATGGATTGATACTTTCCAAGGGGTAAGAGAAGGGTGCATAATTCAACCATTTTCATTCATCATTAATGACTTATCTGCACTAATGAACCAACTTGAAGTACACATCCTAAGACCCTAAGAAAATTATTGGTGTGGAAGCCATGGAACAAGTCATTCTGTACTTTGGAGCAGGCAAACATTCAGTTAAAGAGGCCTTGGTTTGTACAATTGACAAATTATATTAGGAGCTGTGCTCTCTTTTTTCTCTCGTACAACTGGAGAAGAAGGTAAAAAGCAGAGAAAGATATAACCATCCCCAGTAAAATTGGCACCTTGAAATGGATGTGCCACTACATACGTAACCTTCCAAACCACATAATATTTAAATGAAGAAATGCCTAAACATTTTAGGGTGGCATTTACTCAAGGAAAATTTGAGGAGCTGGACACAATGGTATATTTAACCGAGTCCCTTTCAATGGAGACTAGCTTCCAGAACAAGAAGATGTAAACATACAGTATCTATTATTTGAATGTGAATTATGTAAAAAAGAGAGTTCAGTATCTTGAACTGCACATTAGACAGACGACCTAATGGGATCCTTGTATTAAAATAATATATTTTCTGTCCAGTCAGAATTCAAAAATTACATTTAATATGAACCTTTATTGGAACAAATCAGTTCAGTTGAGGTCTGAATATGAGTGTCTTGGGCAATAAATTTTAGGAGTGAACCAGAAATATGGTTTGCATTCTTTTTCCTTATTTTCTTCTACTTATTTCTTTTAATCTACATTAGGTACAGTCTTGTTAAGGTCCCATGTTTTATATTTTGTGTGGACTGATAACTAATCAACAATCAAATATTCTAATATGTGCATTGCAGAAGAGCTGAATT
Source organism: Diadophis punctatus similis (assembly GCA_023053685.1). NCBI lineage: Eukaryota > Metazoa > Chordata > Lepidosauria > Squamata > Dipsadidae > Diadophis > Diadophis punctatus. The sequence goes on along the minus strand of JALIGW010000002.1, from coordinate 240,035,502 downwards.
TATTTAAAGTCAATATTTTGGACTTGATCTGATGCCAAAGATAACAGAGCATTTTTCATTGCTTTTTCAGATCAATTGTGCATTTGGTTCAGAAGCTCTGAAGGAAAAAAGTCAATTCCCCTTTCATCATCAGCTTATACCCAAAAAAGGGTTCTTCTACAAAAGAACTGTCCAAGTGCTCCTCCATTTCAGATGGACCTTGATTGGTCTCTTTGCTTCAGACACAGAGGACGGAGAGATTTTCATGAGGACTCTAACTCCTATGCTTGTCAGGAATGGAATTTGTGTTGTTATATCACATCAATTCTCAACAACTGGACATACAGCAGCCTTCAGGGATGCTCTCTCTAAATGGAGACAAGTCAATGTCTTTGTTCATTTCATAGAATTTCTTTCCCTTTTGGACAGAATTCTTCATTTCCATTTAATACTTATTAAGTTGTCTGGACCCATTGAAGGGAAAATCTGGATCATGACAAAATATGTGGATTGCCCAAATAAAAGTAATAAAATTCTCAAATTTGTTCATAGTATTTGGACCTTTTTTTTGCAGCATAGAAAAAGGCGAAGAGATTATGGCTTTCAACCAGGACTCTTTCTGGAACCCAAATATGAAAAGAAGACATTTCACTGTTCTCTTTCAAAGAAAATCTTTTCTGTTAAAGGACGAAGAAGATGTACCCAGAAAGCAGAACTGGAGACCAAAAAGAAAAGGAACAGTATCTGGATGCACAATGACTCCTATATTTACAGTTTTATTTTGACTCTGGCTCATGCCTTAAAGGCTGCATATTTATCCATATCCCGGAGGAGGAGAAAGGAGGGTAAAGATATATTCAGGGCACCAAGACTACAACAATGGCAGGTATGGGGTCCCAACAAGGAGCCATCAAATTAAATTCTCTTGGAGAAGGAATCCAAAGGAGAAGCTGGAGAACCATCTCAACCTTCCTGTGCTAGAAAAGGCCAACAGATTCGGCCAATCTAATTGCTCAGCACATAATCTCCCAAAGAGCCAGCACCATGACAGAGGCATTTTAATATTAAATCCTGCTACATTTAAAAAGAATAGATGCATTTAAAAATACTTTATGTATAGGTTTGCAATTACCAACCTAGAATATTACCTTTATAAATTGGAAGGAAAACCTGAGAGCATCTAGCTCAACCCCTCCTCTCTATAGGAATCCCAGTTAAAGCTTCTCTGACTGATAGCTGCTCAGTCTTTGCATTGAGATAATCAGTGAAAGGGAGACTGAACTTCTCTGCTTTATTGGCTCACTTCTAAAACTCCTTATCCATTAGGATATTTTTCTTTGTATTCTGCCATATTGTCCCATTTTGTGACTAAGTTCATTTTACTGTATCCCAGAGTCTGGAAAAAAAATCTTAACCTTTTTCCCAACATCTTTCAGTTATTAGAAAAGTGCCAGGGTTCCAAGTAACACCCCCAACGAAAGAAAACTCCGAGGCTTGAGTTTCCTCAAGGTTACATTTTATTAGAGATGTCATATTGGCACATCTGGGAAACCCCAAATCTGAAAGTTTCCAGGTTTTCCCCACCCAAAGAAAAGTTTTCAAAAGACTGGATGGGAGATTTCTACTTTCAGACTTCTTTCTTCTTGATAATTCCATGCTTTCTGGTAACCACCTTGTTGTTTTCAAGGAGTTTAAGAATAATCTGTTTCCTTTTCAGTTTGCTCAATTTATGTATTACCTGCTCTAGAATGTTCTCTATAATTGATTGTCACGCAGTGATTTTATTGCCTGTTATATGTATATGCAGGGAGATGCATCCCTATTCATTGTAATGGTTTATTCCTGAGCATGTGATTGATATGTTCTTGTATGCATGTGTGCATTCCATTCTTTCCTTCTGTTCCTGGCTTCCATTGAAGGAAGACCTACCTTTTATATCAGGCATGTAGATAATGAGGATGTATTGTCTTTGTACCAAAATAAATATTTTTACTTAGACTTTTAAACTGCGGTTTCTTTTCTAATGTCTGATGTCCGGGAAAAGATCAAACTTCTCCTCTGTGAGATTAATTATCACCTCTGTCATTGGTAGATTTTATTAGCTCTTTATTTTGCTTATGTTTATTTTATCAATATGTGATTGACAAATTTTGCTGAACCTTTAATTTTCACTTTTGAACATAGTGGTAACATGTTTTCTCACAACTGAGCATATGAGCAAGTTTGATAACTGTAGAAGGATTCAATTGTGCAAAGAATGTGAGAGAAAAGAAACCAAATTTTCTGCTTTTAATGTTCTTTGATGTTTCTATTCTAGTTCCATCCCTTTCTGGCTAAGAAAGAGTTTTTGAATTTTTCCATGGCCAAACTGTTCTTGAAACCAAACGGAGATGTAGAAGGAGTTCTGATGATCAGCAGCTGCAGGGCTTCTGTACTAGACAAACTGGGGAATTTTGATAGACTTATTAACAACTCAAATGCTCTTTCACAGCTAACGTTGCTCAGGAAGGTGGGTGAAATAATCACATTTTTCTCTCTCTCTCTCTTCCACAGCTTTAGGACTCATTTCAGTTAGGCTAAGCCTGATGACTAAGTGCATGACCTTGACTGAAGATTGAATGTGGGAAGGAAAACCCTTGTAGGTTTCTTAAATGACTTGGGTACTATTGAGCAAGATGTCCTTCAGAGGCTATCATATGGGATACTGTTTTAAGTCATTCAGCTATGCTATGGGGCTATACCTTAAGATAGAGATCAAAGTTGTTTTGTGTCCTCTTTGCAATCTGGTATCTCCATAAAAGACTCCATAAAAATTACAGAGGCTCTGGAATCCTGGGAATTGTGTTGCTGATAGCGTCAATTGTTCCTTACCCCAAAGTAGCAAAGAAAAAGGCAATTATGTTGGCCAGTCCCCAAGTTCTCAATGGGGTAGAAGAAAGGCTTGGATAACTGGCCAAGGCTGGTATTCTTAAGAACATCACAGGCTATAAACCTGCCCTTTCAGGGGACATTGGTCTCCAAACATGAGAAACTGAACCCAGTGAAATTGAATCAAGACTGGTGTGTGTGTGTGGGGGGGGTGTTGTTGGTCCCAGTGGGAAATAAGCTTTGGAATTAGGATTCAGCTTGTCCTGGTTGGGGAAAGTGTCATCTCATAGGCAAGGTCCATAGTTTGTTATGTTCTTAAGCAGACTAGACCAGGTCAGAGTTATTTATACTTCTCTTTCACCCCACTGGGATGGTGCAATAGGCTTTCTGTTCCTAGGAAAGAGGGCCAAGCTTTTTGTTCATAATTATAATGACGGGTCTGATGCAGGGTCGGGTTCCTAATTTTTTTACTACCACTCTGTGGGCATGGCTTATTTTGTGGGTGTGGCTGGCCAGCCATGTGACTGGGTGGGCGTGGGCCTCGGGAGCTTGGCAGCGGCCGCAGATTGCCCACCTGCAATGCAGCCCCCAGCAGTGGGAGCAGCAAGACCGTGGCAGCGGTTCTTCTAGGAGGTGCTGTCCGGCCTGAATGCTTCTCCCCATTTGATGATCCTAGGCTCCTGCCACCCGTTCCCCCTTCCCTCAGCAGCTCGAGAAGCCTCGAACGTGCAAAAATGCCTAGGATCATCACCGCGCATTCGTGGCTTCTCAGACTGCTGAAGGGAGGGGAATGGAGATAGCTCCTGCCACCCGTTATTTCAACATCTCACGTGCTCCCTCAGCCATCCTCCCCGCTTGGACTCACTGTGCGGTAGGAAGGCAGCGCATGCACAGTGCCGGAAGCTCGGCTTCTGGGCATGCGCAGAAGAAAATTTTTTAAAAAATTAATTTTTTTTAAAAAAATGGCGGTGCCCTGGCACCGGCAACCGACCGCACCGGTACTGTGATGTCACCAGCGGGCCGCTACCGGTGCTATAGAGTGGACCGCACCGGTAGGAACCCACCACTGGTCTGATGGGAGATAATGCCCTGCCCAAGAACATTGAAGCACTTGACTTTGATTCAAAGTCCTTCTTGATATAAGAATTAATGAGGGACAATTAGAAAATAAATTCTATTTAGTTCTGGCCTTTGATTTCTAAGAGGGCATTTAATGTAAAAGCCTCTTGAATGCAATTAATGGCCTTGATTGTTAGCTTCCCTGGGGTGGGGTAGGAGGCTCCAGATTTATCTAAGAATAAATATGGGTCTGTCTTTCCATGTCAATTCGTGTCACCTGATTGTTATTCTTCAACAGAAAGGACCTTTTCTGAATACTAGCTGGGTCTTATAAATATTGCTTTCCAACAAAAGGTTCATACTCGTGTCCCATGTGCTGCAGCAACAGATATTTGACTTAATTTTTTGGGGGGAGGACATCTTCTCGTGACCTCAAGTCCTTGTCATTTCCCTACATTTCCAGAAACTAGACAGTCAGATTTAGTCTCATTTGACCAAGATGGCAACCATTTAAACAGAAGAACATATATAGAAAAAAGATAATCTCTTTTACAGTTGACACCCCTAATTTGTTTTATGTAACTATGTATATATATATATATATGGATAGATAGATAGATAGATAGATAGATAGATAGATAGATAGATAGATAGATAGATAGATAGATAGATAGATAGATAGATAGATAGATTTAGTTATAGTTATAGTTAGTTATAGTTATAGTTATAGTTATAGTTATAGTTATAGTTATAGTTATAGTTATAGTTATAGTTATAGTTATAGTTTATAGTTATAGTTATAGTTATAGTTATAGTTATAGTTATAGTTATAGTTATAGTTACAGATTAGATATAGATTAGATATAGATATAGATTAGATATAGATATAGATTAGATATAGATATAGATTAGATATAGATTAGATAGATAGATATAGATATAGATATAGATATAGATATAGACATAGATATAGATATAGACATAGACATAGATATAGACATAGATATAGATATAGATATAGATGATATATATATATATATATATATATATAGAGAGAGAGAGAGAGAGAGAGAGAGAGAGAGAGAGAGAGAGACAGACAGACAGACAGACAGACAGACAGACAGACAGACAGACAGACATAGACATAGACATAGACATAGACATAGACATAGACATAGACATAGACATAGACATAGACCTACCTACCTACCTACCTACCTATCTACCTACATACATATATACATATATACATATATACATATATACATATATACATATATACATATATACATATATACATATATACATATATACATATATATATAAAATCCAGAGACTACTTGACTAATGTTCATGTTGGCCTCCATTTTCTATAGATAATTAGTTTTCATGCATTTTCTTTGTCATTCCTTGTTTCTCTGCTTAGTCTCTGCCTGAGTCCAAATGTGTGGAAAATTGTCATCCAGGATTTGTCAAGCAGGCTCGAGAAGGAGAACCAGTTTGCTGCTACAACTGCATTCCTTGTCCAGAAGGGACCATATCCACTCAAGAAGGTGGTTTACCAAAAAAAAGGGGGGGTGATGGTGGAGGGGTTCAGGCCATATGCCACTGGATTTATCCAAAGCATCTTCATGAAAGTGCAAATTAAAAGACAGAATGAAGTTCATCAGTTTTCTAGTTTATTTTCTAATTGCACAATTTCATACCTCAATGGAGGAAACCAGCGAAACCAGCTTGAAGAAGGGACTGGGAAGAAATGGAGGGGGTAGCAGATTTGGCAAGCTTTACTAGTGCCAGATAAAATATCTCTTCTGCTTTTTGGTTTGGATCAGTGGTGGGTTCCTACCGGTGCGGTGTGGTGCGGTGCGTAGCTTCAGTAGGGAGCGGACAATTGTACAATTTGCACGCGACCGCTCTGGTGCCGTCTTCACCGGTCCGTCGCACGCATCGCCATCTTTTTAAAAGAATTTTTGGGCTTTTTTGCTTCTGCGCATGCGCGGAAGCAAAATCTTGCCGAAATCTAGCGCGCGTGGACACACGAAACGTGGAGCAACCCACCCCTGGTTTGGATGTATCCTTCCATATTTATCTATCTGAGAACATTTGAGTTCTTTGAAACTTGAGGAATGATCAATTCCAGGAAGAGAGTGTTATACCTGGGCTTTCCCTTGAGGATTACTGAGAAGGTGCCACTGCTTCACAATGAGATGGTGTGGACAGTCACAGGTGCATCTCATTGCACGCTTTTTATGTATGTGAGTAGTCATCCCAGATTGTTTGCAGGACCAACTTTCTCTACCAATGAATTTTCACAAAATGTTGATGTCATAGAACTTTCACCCAAGACCATATTCCTTGAAAAGTAAAAAGACAGAATAGTAAAGAAATGTTTGTTTTTTGTCAGATATGGAAAAATGCACAAAGTGTCCAGATGAAAAATATCCAAATGAGAATCGAGTCCAATGTATTCCCAAAGTCATATCCTTCCTGTCTTATGAAGAACATCTGACAGTTATCCTGGTCTCTTTTACCTTACTCCTGTTCCTAATCACAAGCCTTGTTTTAGTCATATTCATTAAACACAGATCAACTCCCATTGTCAAAGCCAACAACCGGGACCTCTCCTATATCCTCCTGGTCTCCCTCCTGATTTGCTTCTTATCTCCTTTTCTCTTCATGGGTCAACCAAGGAAAGCTACCTGCCTTCTCCGACAAACAGTTTTCAGCATCATCTTCTCAGTTGCCATTTCTTCTCTTTTGGCAAAAACAATCACAGTGGTGCTGGCTTTCCTGGCCACAAAACCAGGAAATAGTGTGAAGAGATGGTTGGGGAAGAGTTTGGCCAACTCTATCATCCTTTCTTGTTCTGCTATCCAAATTATCATCTGCTCCACCTGGCTGGGAGTTTCTCCTCCATTCCCTGACTCTGATCTCCACTCCCAGCCTGGGGAGATCATCCTTCAGTGCAACGAAGGCTCCGCTGTCATGTTCCACATCACCCTCAGCTACCTTGGCATCCTGGCTGCCATCTGCTTCATGGTGGCTTTCCTGGCCAGGAATCTCCCTGGGGCCTTCAATGAAGCCAAGCTGATCACCTTCAGCATGCTGGTCTTCTGCAGTGTCTGGGTCACATTTGTGCCCACCTACCTGAGCACCAAAGGGAAATACACGGTGGCTGTTTAGGTCTTCTCCATCTTGTCCTCCAATGCTGGTCTGTTGGGTTGCATCTTCATCCCCAAGTGCTACATTATTATTCTGAGGCCAGATCTGAATACAAAGGAGCAGCTTACGACCAGAAGAAATGTAGAAATGGGAGACAGAGGAATTTCCCTTTAAATGTTTATTGTATTCAAAAGATCTAGAGGGGAAAAAATAAATAACAACAAAATAAAAACCGGCTAAACCTAGAAAACGGCCAGATGTCTTCTCTGTACATGAGTGGACCAGTGATTTTACTTAAAATTATTAAAGGGTGGCTGCAAAATAGTGTTGTGAGAAAAAAAAGTTCTTGAAAGAGTGGGAATGTGTTAACAAATCAGAGAGATAGAAGGAATGCATGAGGCAACCTTGACACCTCATTTCTTATTACATTCTATCAAACCTGGCATGGCCATTCAACTGATATGTTTCTTTTTATTTAGACAAAAACTCTTTCTGTAGGATAGTAACAGTACATAGCTGGGGAAGAAATTTGAGGCTTTCTAATTATGAATATTCATGCTTACATGATCCATTAAACATCCATGTATATAATTATCATTTGTTCTGCTTTCCTGAAATGCATAAATATCAGTGCATCCTTTTGTCTGTAGGATTTCTTCCCACTGTTTTCTGGAGGGAAATCCCTCCCGTGTGCATTGAATAAATGATAACTGCAGTGAGCCTTGATTATTGCATTTTTGTGGTCCTGTGTCGGATTCCACAGAAACTGATGTCAGAAGTGGATTTCACAATCTTACAACCTTCTGTTTGTGACCAGGGACAACAGTTGGGGCATCTGTATAGGATGATTGTTGTGAGATTGATCCTATGTCCCTCCCGGCTGACACTTTTTAGGAGTGTTTGTAAGGCAACAATCTGTTTTCAGATTTATCAGAGATGGAAGGGGAGCTTGTAGGTCATCTAGTCCAACCCCTCCCCACCCAAGCAGGAGTCTCTACACCATTTCTAACAGATGGCAGTCCAGTCTCTTCTTGAAAGCCTCCAGTGATGAAGCTCCCACAGCTTCCGAAGGCAAGATACATCTCTTGTGTAAAAACAAAATGAGCCACATAACCAACTACAAAAGCCGATACAAAAACTTATGCAAACAAATAAAGACTGAATGCACAAATTATCATATCAATCAAGAGGAAAGCCTCCTGTGCATAAATTCCAACTGAGCATTCTACAAGTTCGTAAACAACAAACTCAAAGTGACGAGAACTAACCCACCCCTAAATGGCCCCAACAATAAAGACTGTAATGATGAATCTGACAAAGCCAACCTCTTCAACACATTCTTTGGCTCAGTCTTTATAAACAGCAACAACTCATGTCCTATATTCCTATATAGACCAATCTCCTTATGTTGCGCCACCTGCAGAGTCATGGAATCAATCATCAACCAATCCATTACCCTTCACTTAGAGACAAACAACCTACTCTCTCACAAACAATTTGGTTTCAGAAAAATGTTATCCTGCAACCTACAACTTCTACATTGTAAAAACATAGACTACAAAACTCGACCAGGGCAAAGCAATAGACACAATCTACATAGACTTTTGTAAAGTCTTATGGCATCTCTGGCTTCCTACACAAATGGATAACTGCATTCCTGTCAAACAGACAACAAGTGGTTAAAATAGGATCATCTCTATCAAACCCTGTACCTGTTAACAGCAGTGTTCCCCAAGGAAGCGTTTTAGGACCTACTCTCTTCATTCTTTACATAAATGACATTTGTGATATTATACAAAGCAACTGCGTCCTCTTTGCAGATGATGTAAAACTATTCAACACCACAGACAATACTACAACCCTTCAAAAAGACCTTGACTATATATCTGAATGGTGAAACAAGTGGCAACTACCAATCTCTATCAACAAATGCTCAGTTTCACACATTGGCAAAAATAATCAAAACACTAAATACAAACTTGATGATCATGACCTTGATGATGATCCTCACTCAGTAAAGGACCTTGGAGTACTCATCTCTAACGATCTGAGTGCCAGAGCCCACTGTAACAACATAGCTAAGAAGGCATTAAGAGTGGTTAACCTAATCTTGCGCAGCTTCTTCTCTGGTAACATTGTACTCTTAACCAGAGCATACAAAACATTTGCTAGACCGATTCTTGAATACAGCTCATCTGTCTGGAACCCACACTACATATCAGACATTAACACAATTGAGAATGTCCAGCGATACTTCACAAGAAGAGTATTACATTCCTCTGTTCACAACAGAATTCCTTATGAAACCAGACTTGAAATTTTGGGACTTCAAAATTTAGAACTCCGCCGCCTTCGATCTGACCTAAGTGTAGCTCACAAAATTATCTGCCTCAATGTCCTACCTGTTAACGACTATTTCAGCTTCAACCGCAGTAATACACAAGCTCACAATAGATACAAACTTAATGTTAAACCGCTCCAGACTGGATTGCAAAAAATTCGACTTCAACAACAGAGTTGTCAACGCCTGGAACACTTTACCTGACTCAGTAGTTTCTTCCCCAAACCCCAAAAACTTCAACCTCAGATTATCTATCATCAACCTCACCCCATTCCTAAGAGGCTGGTAAGGGGCGTGCATAAGCGCACAATCCTGCCTACCGTTTCTGTCCTAATGTACACATATATTCTTACCTCTTTTACTTTTATTCATGCTTGTACTATTACATATATATTCAATCATGTTTTACTGTTTATACTTTGCTTATAATCATATATGCTTGACAAATAAACAAATACAAATACAAATACAGGAAGGACTAGAATTGTGTCATCAATGTAGAGTTTAATCAAACGCCATAGCTCTGGGTGACCTTCCCCAGCAGTCTCTGGAGACAAGAGATCACAATGAAGGGCAGAAGAAGTCAATAGTTTGGGGGTTGAACTATTTTCCTCCAGCATCACTTTCTGGACATGTCCAGACAGAAAGGATCACAACACCCTCAGGGAAGTATTTGTGATTTTTCACTTATGTGCTATTCTCCAACTGACCCTCTGCACTTGGAGTCTTGGAAGAATTTCAGGATCCCTGGAGAAGAAATTATTTCTCACTGTAATGATCACCATCCCGGTCTTTGAGACATCTTCTGCTGTAGTGACTGCCTTTGATGTTGACATCAGACTCAAGTAACAAGAAAGGGATCTTTCATCACAAAAGGATAAATGCCACAGCTCACTCTCTGTATGGCAGATGTTTTGGGACAGGCAGAGATTGAACTCTTCAATGTACCTGTCTCTCCTTTCCATGTGAAGATTGGTTTGTCTCTGACTGAATCAGGAAACTGAGAGTGCCTTGAATTCTCCTAATTCTTCTTGTTTAGAACAGGAAGGGGATTGATTCAGTCCTATAAATTATGGATCTTCTGCTTCTAATGCTGCTGGTGTCTCAGGCAGTCTCTGAGAAGCTTAGAGTGAAGTGTCCACTAAATTTTGAGATCCGAGATGGGGAAAAACCATGGAACTATTACAGGCCAGGAGACCATCTCATTGCCGCAGTCTCCACTGAAACAATGGCATTACCTAGAACGTTGCCTTTCAACATGGCTCCTCCTAGTGACTCTCGCTCGTAAGTTATTCAATGTGGTGGAATTGCATTCCCTCCATTCGCAGTTCTAACACTATTTCACTTACTATTATATTATAGGACCTGTTTAATTTCTTGAATCATTTTGATTTTCATGGCTTTCCTCTTTTCTTCTTCTTTTGTGGAATATACTCGAATTCAAACATGTGGCAAATAAAGCTTAAAACAAGTCCAGATTATTTATGCTTTCCCTTCTAATACTATATTAGTATTATGCTTTTCCTTCTAATATTTCCATTCATCACGGGGATACTGAGTTAAAAATAGTTACCGAAAGGGTTGCAGATGCCTCCGACCAGCCCATTTCCATATTTATATAACTACTCATTGATATTCAATCCCTGATGCTTTGAGGAATATAGAATGAATTCTTTTTATAGTTGCTTTTCTGGTCACTTATGGTGCATCCTCTTTATTTTATGGGGAGTTCCACTTTAATGATTGAATGCTTTTGAATACAGGTTACTGGGCAGATGAATATTAGGATTTCTATAAATAATGATGTATTTATGGTTTTTAACTGCGGTGGAGGACTATCTCCATCCCATCTTCTCAATGCTCATAAAAATTACCTGCCAATGGGTGGCTATCATGTATCCTTGGCTTTGGATCTGTATTAGCTTAAGACACAGGAGACTTGTGGAGACAAAGAGGATTAAATTGAAAAAAAAATGATTTTGTTGTTGCTGTTGATGATGGTGGTAATAATTGAACATTTTTTTACAGTACAGGACTTTATTTTAAATTGCTAATCCTGGCTTTCGCCATTCAAAAAGTCAACAAGTATCCCGAGCTTCTCCCCAATCTCACACTTGGCTACAACCTGCACGACAACTATTTTAGTACCCTTGGCTCTTCAGATGTTTTGTTGGACATCCTCTCTACTGGGCAAGCCAATGTTCCCAACTACAGCTGTGGAAGGAAGGAAAACCTTTTGGCTGTTGTTGACGGAGCTAAGAGGGAAATCTCCATTCAGATGTCAACATTAGTAGGCACCTACAAAGTCCCACAGGTTTGTGTGTGTGTTTCTCTATCTGGTAAAGTGAGTGGGGAGGTTGTGGGTGAGCGATAGATCCAACCATATTTTGCCTATGGAATTCAAGAGCTGCTTTTCACAATGGCCTTCATTGTCAGGCAGGGATCAGGTATGGCTTGGTGCGAACAAAGAGACAGAGTCCCTGGTATCTCTCTTATAAACACATGTTCATTCTGCTGAACAAAGGTGGGTCTTCCTGCAAAATGGAAGAACCCTGAGTGTAGTTTGAAGCAATTATATACAGATTTCTCAGTTTTACTTGGTTAGATAAGAAGAAGCCAGTAGATAAGGTATAGAAGTTATAAAAATACTTATGTATGCCTTCTGTGGTTTGGATCACATGTCTAACCCACAGGCCTGTGGTTTCTTATGGAACTTTCCACAACCCTAAAGGCCAGCTAAGGCTTGAATTTTAATTCTGCCATCTCAACATAAGAAACTTTTGACCAATTACCAGAAGTATCAAAATCCTGATTAACATTATAGGTGTGATGGCTATATGGATTGGAATGCTCTGTGAGTAAGGCAGAAAAGAGTAGACGTATCCTCTTAAGACACCATCCCCATTGCTTTGGAAGCTTCTTCTGCATGCTTATGAAGGTGAGGAGAAGCTCTGTGTCCAATCAAAAGAAAAAGAAGGAAGGAAGGTGCAGCTGTGAGGGGAAAGTTTGTACAAAACAATGCTATTTTCCATGGTGAACAAATCCATGATTCATAAAAAGAAGCCCAATTATTATCTTACCTACATTTAATAAAACATACATGACTTATAGACTTTTCGGGCCCAGAGCATTTAGCACGTTACTAAAAAAAATACAAGCATATTAGCCAACTAGTCAAGTATTTTCCCCATAATATATTCATGGTCGAATTCATCATAGAAGACCTGATGATAAATGGAACCTCAGGAGAAGATCGTCTACTCACTGAACTATTCAAAAAAAGAGAAATCCTGACTGAGGGGCTTCTATTGGCAGGTTCATTGACAGTTGTAAGCAATATCTACTATATCAAGTTGGGTGGAAGAGGGCAATAATAGTTCGTATCTATGAAAAAGAAATAAAAAGGGAACCTTGAAATTACTGACCCATTATTCTAATAGATGTTGTGGCAAAAATACATGCTAGCTTTCTCTTGAGGAGAGCTGAGAGTAGGTAGATGAATAGTGCAGTCCTTGCAGAACAAAAATCGGACTTTAGAAAGAGTTGATTCACCGCTGGCAATTGTTTTGTCTTGAACCATCTAATTACAAAATATGTCAGACAGGAGAAACAATGGTTTGCTGCCTTTATAGATCTTAGTGCAGCATTTGACAGAGTAAAGAGAGAACTATTGTGGAGGAAATTGATAAGCCTTAAAATGGAACTCAGACTGTTGGCTGGTCAAATCTCTTTTGACAAGCACTCGTTTGCGATTGCAGTTTGGGCCCAATGGAGGCATGTGAAGAAGGATCAATATTTACCAAGAGGTAAGACAAGAGTGCATACTTGCTCCATTTTATTCAGTCTAGGCATTAATCGCTTACCAGGACTAGTGAAGGATCTTGAAGTACACATGCCTAAAGATCTATATAACTAATGTAATGCAGCTTTTATTCTGACAACATGATATTATTGATATAATCTCAAGTTGAGTTACACAGTTTGTTGACAGGGTCCTTTTTGCTCTCTGAGCTTGGTTGTTTTCTTGCTGACATTTTATTACTAAACTAAATAGCATCATCAATGCTGGAAGGGAATGGGGTTGATCTTATATTCTATATAATTTTATATTCTGGTGACTTGCCCTGTCAGTGTGGATGGGAGTTCTTTATTTTTTAACAAATGTAGGTAAGGTTGGGATTGGGATTCTTTTCATGAATCATGGATTTGTTCACCATGGAAAATATCATTATTTTGATTAAGATTTTGTAAAAAACCTACCCTCAAAACTACACCTTCGTTTCTTACATAAGACCTTTGGATTGGACACGGAGCCTTCCCAAGTGTCCAGCAGAAGCCCCCAAAGTAATGAAGATGGTGGATATATCCTAAGAGAATATGACTTCTTTATTTTCCCCGTCTCCATTATCTATCCAATCTACAGCCACAAAACCTATAAGGGCTATGATAAAAAGTAGCTCTTGAATTCCATAGGCAAAGCTTTGGTGGGTTTATTAGTCAACAATCAATCAGAATCAGGGGCAGGTTGCTTATTTACCGGTGCCAGTGCACTGCGTGCGTATCTCCACATTTCGGGTGCGCTTGTGCTCGCTACGCGCGCGTGCCCCCTTGCACGATTTTGCTTCTGCGCATGCACGGAAGCAAAATCGTGCCAAAATCTTGCGAGGGGACGCATGCGCGAGAGATATTTCAGCGAGATTTTGCTTCTGCGGATGCACGGAAGCAAAATCTCACTGAAATCTCATGCCCGTGGGCATCCCCTCACGAGATTTCAGTGCGATTTTGCTTCCGCGCATGTGCAGAAGCAAAATTGCCCCAAAATTCACCAAAAAAGATGGCGATGTGCGCAACGGACCGGCAGAGAGGGCTCCAGAGCGGTTGCGTGCAAATTCCGCAATCAGCCGCTCCCTACCGGAGCTCCGCACTGGACAGCTCTGGCAGGAACCCACCTCTGATCAAAATAGAGCTGGAAGGGAACTTGGAGGTCTTTTAGTCCAACCCCCTGCTCAAGCAGTAAACCCTATGGCTGTCCAGTCTCTTCTTGAAAACCTCCAGTGTTGGAGCACCCATAACTTCTGAAGGCAAGCCATTCCACTGGTTAATTGTTACCATTGTTAGGATGTTCTATGTGGCATACTCCAGAGTCAGTTCACCTGACAGCCTGGTCATCCTCCAGCCACAGAGCGAAACCAGGAAAGTTATTTAGAGGGAGGTCCTGAGCAATTCATCTGAGGGACGAATTGAAAATCTATGCTATGCAAATAATGTCTTCATCTGTAACAGAAACTTAGGTTACCATCTCTAATGAAATAATACAGTCCCTTTTTTAACTACTCATTAATTTTCAAGCTTTAGGTGTCAATTTATTGCTAAGCCTTAGTAAGACCACACCTACTGCATCCAGTTTTGTCACCACACTATAAAAGAAGATGTTGAGACTCTAGACAAAGTGCAGAGGAGAGCAACCAGGATGATTAGTGGATTGAAGACTAAAACATATGAAGAACGGTTACAGGAACTGGGCATGGCTAGTCTAGTGAAGAGAAGAATCAGGGGAGACATTATAACAGTGTTCCAATATTTGAGGGGCTGACACAGAGAGGAGGGGGGATCAAGCTATTTTTCCAAAGCACCTGAAGGCCAGACAAAAAATAATGGATGGAAATTGAACAAGGAGAAATTCAACCAGGAAAAATTGAGAAATTTTCTGACAGTGAGAACAATCAACCAATGGAACAGAAATTGCCTTCGGAAGTTGTGGGAGCTTCATCACTTGAGACTTTCAAGAAGAGATTGGACTGCCATTTGTCAGAAATGGAGTAGGGTCTCCTGCTTGAGCAGGTGGTTGGACTAAATGACCTACAAGGTCCCTTCCGCTAATCTGTTAAATCTGTTCATTGCCTTTTCAGATCAGTGATGCATTTGTTTCAGAGGCTCAGAATGATAAAAGTCAATTCCCTTTTTTCCACCGGATGCTCCCCCAAAAAGGGATCACATACCCAGCAATTCTCCAACTGCTCCTCCATTTTAGATGGACCTTGATTGGTCTCATTACTTCAGACACAGAGGAGGGAGAGACTTTCATGAGGACTTTTACTCCTATGCTTGTCAGGAATGGAATTTGTGTTGTTATATCACAGCGATTCTCAGCAACTGGATATACAGCACCTCTCGGTGATGATGTCTCTAAGTGGAGACAAGTCAACGTCTTTGTTAACTATGTAGAAAATACTGACATTTGGGACAGAATTCGTATTTTCCAGTTTAAATTTGAAACTATGCCAGGACCTATTGAAGGGAAAATCTGGATCGTGGGAGCCATCGAGTATTTGGTATCGAGTAGGGTGGATCTTTACAAATACGCCCATAGCATTTGGAGCTTTGCTTTTCAGGAAAAAGGAAGGCCAGAAGATGATGTTGTTGGATCCAAACTCTATGTGCGATTGGAAGATCGGTTTTTCCAGTGTTCTTTTTCAAAGCACATCTTTTCTGTCAAAAGTCGGAAAAGATGCACCCAGAAAGCACCACTGGAGCCTACACCGGAAAATAGAAGCACGTGGATCCCTTTTCACCTCCGTTTGCACAGTGTTATTAAGACTCTGGCCTACGCCTTGAAAGCTGCATATTCTTCCAGATCCAGAAGGAGAAGCAAGAAAGGTGATGAGAGCTTGGAGGCTTCAAAGCTGCAGCCATGGCAGGTATGGAGTTCCTCCCAGGATGCATAAAACTCCAAAGGAGAGGGAGAATAACCTTCTCAACCTCCTTGTGGTACAAAAGGCCAACAGGCTGGACAAACTAACCACCCAGAGAATAACATTGCAGGGATAGGGGATAAGAAGCTTTGGCTGAATGCTGGAAACACCAAGAGGCCTTCGCTGCGTGGATCTTCAGGATCCAATAATTTAACATCTTTAGTTCTGGACACAGTTTCACTACCTCTGAAAAACTGGTTCAGAACTTTTGGGTTCCCCTGGACTCACAACTCCTTGAAGAGCATGTGGCAGTCACAGCTAAGACAGCCTTTGTACAACATTGTGTTGTGCACCAGTTGCATCCTTTCCTGGATCAGGAGTCCCTTTGTTTAGTCACTCAATCCCTGGTCATCTCCTGCTTGGACTATTGCAATGCATCCTACATGGGGCTACCCTTGAAGAGATTTGGAGGCTACAACTGGTGCATAATTCAGTAGTGTGGACAGTTCTTGGGATCCCTGGGGTATCCCATGTTACATCACTGCTCCACTAGCTGCACTGTGTACCAGTTTGCTTCCAGGTGCAATTCAAGGTGTTGATTGTCACCTTTAAAGCCTTGCACATTGTGGGTCCAGGCTACCTGAGGAACCATTTCACCCCAATGGGACACGGCCAGCCCACCCATGCCAGAAAAAGGACATCTTGTGGGCCCAATCACAAGAGCCGAGGTGGCGCAGCGGTTAGAGTGCAGTACTGCAGGCCACTTTAGCTGACTGTGATCCGCAGGTCAGTGGTTCAAATCTCACCGGCTCAAGGTTGACTCAGCCTTCCATCCTTCCGAGGTAGGTAAAATGAGGACCCAGATTGTTGGGGACAATATAAATATACATTGCTTACTGATGTAAACTGCTTAGAGAGTGCTTGCACTTTGAGGCGGTATATAAATCTCACAAACAAACAAACAAACAAACAAACAAACAAACAAACAAACAAACAAACAAATAAATTAGTCAAGGAATTCTTGCCCCAAACTCTGGAAATCCTTATGTATAGAGAACACATCTGGTTTGGACAGATCATTTGTGCTAAGATGCACAATAACATCAAGATCCTTAATAGCATTCTTGACAATCCTAACAATGCACCCCTTTCCTTTGCTTGCAGTTGTACCAAGCAGATACTTCATCTCCTTCAATACTCCACATCCTTTCCTAAATACCTCTTACAATTGAGTCACCAACAATATGGCTTCTCTTTTTAGACACTTTACTCACCATACATGATTGATTTGCAACACCTAATGCAGACCTTTTTATTTTATTTTATTTTTTATTTTATTTTGTCAAGCATCTATAATATAACAGATATAGGTATAAACATGGTTTATGAATACATGAAATGGATACAAATAAATGGGGACATTAGGACAGGGACGGTAGGCACAATTGTGCACTTATGCACACCCCTTACAGACCTCTTAGGAATTGGGTGAGGTCAACAATGACAGTCTAAGGTTAAAGTTGTGAGGGTTTGGGGAAGAAACCACAGAGTCAGGTAGTGCATTCCAGGCATTGGCCACTCTGTTGCTGAAGTCGTATTTTCTGCAATCAAGTTTGGAGCGGTTTACCCATCAGGTATAGTGGTAATGTTGGGTAATGCTTTGATAGGGTGGAAATCTATTAGGCAACAACATATTAGTTTATCCACTATGGAAGCAGAATTCTCAAGTTTATCATTAATGTGTACAGAATTGGTGTATTATAAACAATTGTTAAAGGATATAGGAATTACTGTACAGGAGCCATTTATTGTATATGAAGACGATCAATCTGCCATTAGTATGGCTAATAGTTTAGCTGTGAAAACAAGGTCGAAACACACTGATTTGAGATATCTTAATGTTAGACAATGTGTTCAAAATAAAATGGTTAAATTGGAATACTGCATGACTGAACAGAATATTGCAGATCATTTCACTAAAGCGCAAGGTGCAATTAAACACAAAGAGTGTTGTGAAAACTATGGTTTAAAGATGTAAGGTATTATATATTGACCTACCCAAAGGGGAGAATGTTAGGTCTCTGACCATAACTAATATTGGATAGGACAATATATGTTTAGTTTTTAACAGAAGTATGTCTGTTTAGCTGAGGTGTTGCAGACTGCCACAAGACGGAGCTAGCGTTCACAGCTTATTTCTCTGGGAGTCCCTCTTTGTTTGTCTTTGGTCTCTGCTACTCAGTGTGTATTCTCTGCTACTTATTAGAGCAAGGCCTAGAGTATGTATGCTCTGCATTTCTCTCTGTGTTGTAGTTATGTATTATAGCTAAAATGTATTTGTACTGGATAGTACTTGGATTGTTATTATGACTATTAAGTGTATGACTTTGGACTGTTTATAGGAACATGCTATTTCTTAAAGTAAACTTTAATTCAAGTTAGTGTATCTGTGTGTGGCTGAGTACTTATTCACAACTGATCTCAATCTAAACGTTTCTGTATGCACAACCTTGGTAACACAAGGAATACTCTGCTAATACATTAACAAATTGTATAAATTCCCAACTGATGTTTGAGAGCAAAAACATAACTCCTTTTATCCACTCCCAAAGTATTTCTGAGATGCTGTAATTGGGTTTGTTTTAGTAGTGATATATATCTTAAGTCCCAAATATCAGCTCAGTATAAGAGCTTGGGGGTAATTTTAACATTAAATACATTAATATACAGAGCTTTGGAAGTTGAATAAGTGTGATTTAAAAAAAAATTAGCAGTAAATTCATTCATGTCCTTTCTTTAAATGAGCTACTTTGATGAAGAAGCCAAGATCCAGTTTAAGACAAAACTACCCCAGGTAAGGAAAGGTGTTAACTTGCTTTTCTCCTTCATCATAATCATTTAGACCAGGAGTCCAGATTTTGATTTACTAATGTAGACAATTATTATGAGGGTAAGAGCCCAAGTCTTCTTAACAGGCTATTCAACCCAAGTTGCAAGTAGGATAATAATATATTGTCATCATATAACAGGGTGTTACAATGTGTATTTCGTGCCTTAAACACATCAGAAGAGTGCACATCTGAATCCTTCATTAATCCTGGTAAGTCATTAATGTCTAGACTTAATAAAAAAGTTTGTCATCAGTAAGGATTGATCCTTCTTCTCATGGCTCCATTGAGCCCAAAACACAATCTCAAAAAACTGCTTCTGTGAAGGGCTTTGATCAGTGCCAACAGATTTAAATTCGAATTGTTGGAAATGTAAAAAAGAACAGGGCACCTTCTTTCACATGTGGTGGTTGTGTCCTGAAGCGAGGAACTATTGGTAAAAAATACATAATTGGTTGCAACAAATAACAGGTACAATAATAGAATTTACTCCGGAACTTTTTCTACTTGGAATATTTAAAAATCAATACAGAAAAAAAATCAAATACTTGACTTTACATATTGCAACAGCTGCAAGACTTGCGTTCGCACAATGTTGGAAGAATCCTCACTCACCTATTGAAAGTTTAATAATTAAGAAGATTTACGACTGCGCAGAAATGGACAAATTAACTATAGAATTAAGAGGTCAAAAAGACTCAGAATACTATGAAATGTGGGAAAACTGGTATCAATGGATTGATGATAGAAAACAAAAAAGGGAAAATGAAATAAAGACACAGAAAATTGTATATATTGTAATTATTATATTGTACAAATAGGAAATCAATGTAAATAAGCAGATGTAGAATTGTTTAAGGATTTATTGTAACTTTTGGGGAAAAATTGAAAATTAATAAAGACATTTTTTAAAAAAACAGTCTGTGTTCCATTTTAGGGGCAATCAATTTCCTCTATAATATTTCCCTGTTTATTGTATCAAATGCTGCACTAACATCTATAAAGGCAGAAAAAGGTTTTTGCCCCTATAATTTCTAAGTTGTTTAGTTAATTCTCTGGTCCCTATAATTCCAGAAGACATATTCTGACATATACTGTATGCATTATCAATTGTAGGTAAGATAAATTCATTGGGATTCTTTTCATGAATCTGGAATTTGTACACCATTGAAAATATCATTCTTTTGGATGATATCATGTATGGAATATCAGGTTCCCATCACTACTTCCCCATAGTTTTGTAGAGAAGACCTTTTGATGGGACACAAAGCTTTTCTTCACCTTCACAAGTGTACAGCGAAAGCGCCCAAAGCAATGAAGATTGTGTCATGAGAGGATATGTCTGTTTTAATCCTTGCTTCCTCTCTTCTGAGTATCCTGTTCTCCAGCCTTGATGCCACCATGGTGAGCAGCAGCTCTTGAATTCCATAGAGAAGCTATTGCATCTATTGCTCACACACCACCACCACCACCACCACCACATTCACAGTACCACATAGAGAAACACACACAAACCTGTGGAATTTTGTAGGTGCCTCCTAATGTTGACATCTGGGTGGAGATGTCCCTTTTAGCTGCATCAAGAAGAGCCAAAAGGTTGTCCTTCCTTCCACAGCTGTAGTTGGGAACATTGGCTTCTCCAACAGAGAGCATGTCTAGCAAGGCATCTGAAGTGTCAAGTGTGTTAAAATATTTGTCATGGATATTGTAGACCAATGTGAGATTGTGGAGGAGTTGGGGATTCCTGTTGACCACTTCAAAGTTGAAAATGAAGCCTGGAATTTTTGATTCATCATAAGATAAAGTACTGTAAAAAAGTGTTCATGTTATTACCATCACTGACAATAGAAGCACCAAAATAGTCCCCCCTCCAATATAATCCCCTTTGTTTCTGTAAGCCTACTGAGTCAATACAGATCCAAAATCAGGCACTAAAGATAGTCACCCATCATCATTTAAGTATTTGTGAGTGTTGAGAAGATGGGATAGACATAGTTTTCCACCAGGGTTAAGAATCACAAATAAACCATTAATTACAGCAGTACTAATTTTCATCTGCCCAGTAACCAGGATTCAATATTATTCAACCACTAAAGAAGAATCATCACAAAAAGAAGAGGCTGTTTTATAAGTGACCCAGAAAAGCAACTCTGAAAACAAGTCATTCTCTATTCTTATAAACAGCAGGAATTGATTATCAATGAGCAGTTTTAAATATATGAAAATTGGCTGTGCCAGGTTAACTACAACCATTTCAATCACACCTTTGAACAAAAGTCAGTATTCAACTGATCAATTTTGGATTGGATGGGGAGATGAAAATAATCTGAACTTCTTTCATGTATTTTCTGTCCCATCTTTGGATTTGAGTCTCTTCCACATGATAGCACATGGAAATTAAACCAATTGAAGAAATCAGATCAATTCTGTAATTCAAGAAATTAGATCAATTCTGTAACATACGTGTAAGTGAAATAAGAAAAAAGAAAAGATCTTTAACAGAGTTGGAAGGGACCTTGCAGGTCATCTAGTCCAACCCTCTGCCCAAGCAGGAGACCCTACATCTGCCTCTACCTAGGATTGAACTCACAACCTCCTGATTGAAAGGCAAGAGCTCCACCTCTAGGCCACAGAAGCTGGGTGCAAAGAGAGGAAATGCAACTACATCATAAAGCAGGGGTCCCCAAACTTGGCAACTTGCTGGCTGGAGAATTCTGGGAATTGATGTCCACCAGTCTTAAAGTTGCCAAGTTTGAAGACCTCTGTCATAAAGGATGGCTTACAATTGAGACTGATGATACGGAGCCATGTTGAAAGACAACATTAAATCCGATAATTTTGTTGCAGTGACAACTATACTAATGAGATGGTCTCCTGGCCTGTAGTAACTCCATGGTTTTTTTTCACCTTGGTTCTTGAAATACAGGAAACACTTCATTCTAAGCTTCCCAGCGACTGGCTGGGGCAGCAGCAGCAACACCAGAAGCAGAAGGTCCATTATTCAAGGGGCTGAATCAATTTCTTTCCTGTTATAAATTTAAAAAAAACCAGCTAGAAGAATTCAAAGCACTCTCACAAGATAGAAATGTAGTGGCTTTATTAATTCAAAATTAATTAATCTGTAGAGGAGATGATCCTGTCCCAGAACTTGTGTCCACAGAGGCATTTATCCTTTTCTGATAAAAGATCCCTTCCTTGTTCCTTCAGTCTGATGTTTACATCAAATACAGTCACTGGAGAAGTAGCAGAAATTGTCTCAAATACCCAGGTGGTGATAATGACAGTGAGAAGCAATTTGTCCTCTGGGGTTTCTGAGCTTCTTCCAAGGCTCCATTAAGAACTACATGTTGGGTGTGGTTGTTCAGCAATTGCAAATCTATCTGGTGGTTGAGTTTTGTAACCCACATTCTTCTATCTTATCAAGAAATAGGCTATGGTCACTCTGTGAGTCCTAGAGGAGATCAACCCTGACTGCTCTTTAGAAGGCCAGATCCTGAAGATGAAACTCAAATACTTTGGCCACCTAATGAGAAGGAAGGACTCACTGGAGAAGAGCCTAATGCTGGGAAAGATTGAGGGCAAAAGAAGAAGGGGATGACAGAGAATGAGGTGGCTGGATGGAGTCACTGAAGCAGTCGGTGTGAGCTTAAATGGACTCTGGGGGATGGTAGAGGACAGGAAGGCCTGGAGGAATGTTGTCCATGGGGTCGCGATGGGTCGGACACGACTTTGCAACTAACCAACAACAACTTGTGAAATCTAGCAAGGTGGCAGAGAAAGCTAGTCATGGAAATTATCTAGAATGGCTAACCGGAACAGTGGAAATATGGATGAAATGAATAATTGTCCACAGCACCTCATTGTGGAACAGTATTAACTTCTCGGTGATCCTCACAGGCAAGCCCATATATAGAATACATTGGAAGAATCTTTCCATGATTATACTAAGGTATTTCCTCAAGTTTCAAAGAAATCTGATTTTCGTAGAAGTCAAAATATGGAAGGAAATATCCAAACTAAATCTAGAAGAGATATTTTATATAGTAGTAATACAGGTTGCCTTATATGGCAAAACCTCTTATCTCTTCGCAGCCCTTCTTTCAAGATCATTTTGCTGTTCTTCCCATTAGATAAGAAATTGTGCACTTTCAAAATAATCTCAGATGGGACCATGGTGTTATGATTGTAATGAGGTGCATCCATATCTATCTATACCACCTCATTGTGGACCAGTAATAAGTTCTAGTCACCTAAAAGGGGAGGTCTATGTAGAGTGCATTGCAATAATTCTTCCAGGAGTTGAGACGAGGTGGCGCAGTGGTTAAATGCAGCATGGCAGGCTACTGCTAGTTCAGCAGTTCAGCTGTTCAAATCTCACTGGCTCAAGGTTGACTCAGCCTTCCATCCTTCCGAGGTGGGTAAAATGAGGACCCAGACTGTTGGGGGGAAAATGCTGAACTCTGTAAACCGCTTAGAGAGGGCTGTAAAGCACTATGAAGCGGTATATAAGTCTAAGTGCTATTGCTATTGCTAAGTCAAAGTAGCAATAAAAATATATTTCAATATTTTTAAATCAATTGAAATTACTAAGAATAATCAGCCCAGTCTTTCCTATAGCTTTAAAATTTGCTTCTCTCTAAAAGTTATTTCTTCTCTTTTTTTGGATCTGTCAGTAGCTCACAAACTTACCTCCCACTCCAGGGGTGCTGAAAGGTTTGAGAAAGAAGCACCTGTTGTGATAATGTTGTTGTGATCTTTCTCCCTCATATATCCTTCTTTGACCTCCTAAAAGGAAAGGTGAACTGGCAGAGGCAATGAAAAATCTAGAAGAATGTGGGAGAGGGCATGGCCAGCGCTGTGGCAAGACGGAGTCCCCCCCCCCGGCTCCACATGGGAATCCCGAGTTCCACGTCGCCTGGAGGCCTGGCTTAATCTGAGCTGGGTCAAAACCACCCTGAAGGGGTGGGGAAGAGAGAGGCACTGTCGGCAAACTGGGGTGGATGGGTGGCAAAATCCCCTCAGGGAATCAACTTAGCCTCTAGGCAGGCGGTGATGCAATGTCGCCCTAGCCACGGTGGTCACATTCAATCTGAGTGTGATTTTTGGAAGATTGGAGTCATCTGGAAAGGAAAGGAGTTTAAGTGATGGACAGGAGGAAAAGATAAATTAGAAGATTAACTGGTGAGTCACAAAGCCGGAGAAGGAGAAGAAATTGGTGTTTTTTTAAACTTTAAGAGACAAAAACATTTAAAAGATTAAGAAGCAGCTAACTAGCAAATGAAAAATATTATTGCACAAATAATTCTGAAGGCAGTAACTAAAGCCCATGGCTGGGAGATTTAGAGAGGGTTTTTTTTGGATTGCTTATGGAAGGAGAAAGTATCAGATTTAAATTTACATTGATTTATACTGTTTTTTAAAATATACAAAGACATTGAAATAAAGCAGAAGATTGATTAAGAGTGCCATCTGCTGGCTTGAGGATCTGTTTTAATTGTTCAGTGACTATTTACACAGCTGGTGACCTCAAACTGAGAGATTGTTTTCGTTAATACAAAGCAATGGATACTTTGTTCGTATTTGTTACTGAAAAGAGCTTACATCTATTAGCTGAAAGAACTGACTGAACTCTAAATGAACTTAAAAGGTTACATATAACAATTTAAAATGGATATTGTATCTTGCACAGAGAAAAGCACTTTGTATTAGGCTCTTAGAAAGATACTTTTAGACAGCTGGACTTATCACAAAGGTTTTCGAATGACAATATTGGTGATATGGAAGCGGATGAATTTGAGGACTTTGCAATTTTTTAAAAGATTACTGTGAAGAATTAAAGAATGACTTTATGGTGTTTGAAGATGGTTTCAGAAAGAAAACACAGAAAATATTGGATAAGAATGTGGTTCCTGGCGAGGATAATAATGGACATAATGACAAGGACTTTGAAAATATGAGTTCAGATACAAAGCTAAAAGTTGGAGAGAATAACAATAAGGATTATAAGGACTTTCAAAATATGGATTCAGATACAAAGCTAAGAGCTGGATAGGACAATGATAAGGAATATAACAAGTACTTGGAAAATAAAAGATTAGATACAAACAAAGAGCTGGAGAGGTGCTGGATAATGAGGATTCTAATAGGGATATTAATAAGACCAATGATAAAGAATTTGAAAATAGGGCAAGGACAGAAGTATTAAATTAAAAAAGAAAGGGGGAAGGGATTAAGAAGAATACGAGGAGGATTTGTACAATTGGCATACATAAGGAGGAAAGGAGGCGAAGGGGGAAAAGTGGGGGTATAATATGACTCAGAAAAAATAGGGGAATTAAGAAAAAGAGAATGGAATCTTAAAGAAAATTGATGATTTTAATGGGATTATTATAAAAAAAATCTCTCTCTCATGTTTTTTTTGTTTGTGTTTTTGTTTTTGTTTTTATTCTTAGTGTATTTGTTAACAATACGTAAATAAGTAAATATTTAACATAATCAGATATAATTATTAATATAAATAAATCATAGCTTTGGGAAGTTATAATTATAGTATAAATTGATAAATGAACAGAAAGTGTTAATGTGTGATAATTTATGGAATGTGACTATTTCTTTATGAACATATTAATTAATGAATATAATATAGACAAATTGTGATGTAAAATGAATTGAAGTATGTGGAATTTATCAAACCCCCCCAATGTACAAGATATCACTTTGTAGTAATATACAAATAATTTATACAATTGAAGTCTTATTGTTAAAATAAGCAAATGTGGAATTCTCCTTATTTGCCTAAAGCCAAGTTCTCAATCAGAAAAGATTTCCATTTAGCCCTTCTGGGTCAATGTGAGAAGTGAACTACACTTGACTCGATATGTCTGCCAAAAGTCTCCCAGAGGACTCTACCAAAGAGCAGAGCTAAAACTTTTTCTTAGAATTCTCCCTATCGGGAGAGATCCCTGACTAATTCAACTAGTTCTTGGACTCAGAGATTGTTGGGCATTTCTCTGGAGAGAAATGAAAGGGAAATAATCCCCATATGGTTCATAATGGTAGGGTAGAGCTAGAATTAAATTGGTCATCAAGAACTCAGAGGCTTAGGAGCTCCAGCCTTGAAATTGGCCCCAGAGGGAGTACATAGCATCTGTGACTGAAGAAAAAGAAAGCTGGTATTTGTTGGCATAGCAGTCAAAGAGAAAACACTGGGGGATAGTTAGTGCCCAAACATGTCATAGATCTGAAAAAAACTCCCTGCTAAGTTGGAGCCAAAATTTACTGTACTTTGAAAGCTAATGATCAAGGGCATCATCACAAAAGAGCTGATGCAAGTCTCTAAGAACAAAATCAAGCTCAGTTAAAAGTAGTCATTAAAACTTTGCAGAGTTTTAAAAAAATCACATACACAACGAGGGAAAAAGTTTCTGTGTCATTGGAAGTGAGTTCTTGTTTACTGGGTCACTTCCAGGTCTGCAAAGGAGCTGTGGCAGGTGTTCCACTTCTCCCCTGTAATTATGAAACTGCTGGGGATTTCTTCCTCCCTCTTTACTCTCCAGGGAGTTTTCCAGCTGTCATTTTTGAAACCAGTTCAGTGAGTGGCAAACACAAGGAATGATGCAAAGTTATGTCCTGTCCTGAGCCAGAAAGCCCTAAAAGATAGAGAATTCCTGGCTTGGCCTACATAATTTCACACTCTGCCTTTCCTTTCCTGTTACTTCTTTTCTTGTAGAGATGTGTTTCAAAATGTTATAAATCACATATTCTAGACTCATTTCAGTCTATTTCCCGATGGACTTTAAAACACCCTTATTTTAATTCATTTTGACTCAGGTAGCTTCATAGACAAATTTATAATCCAAGGCCTCAATGGCCCCTTTGTTCTTCTATGGTGTTAGTCCATCCCAAGTTCTATGATACATTCCCTCTCTCCCTTCATCTACTGTACATCATTAATTCAAACGTTGATGAATCCATTATCCAGAGTAGAACATTATGACCAAATTCAATAGTTAATGGTGGTCATAAGAGGAATTTGTTTTTTAAATATATGTTTTATTGATACTTTTTTTTTTATAAGTATAAAAAATTCCATATCCACCTGAACAGCGTGTTGTTTGGGCACAGTTGGTTTTAGATAGAAATACAACAATAATCATAATAATAATAGCAATAGCACTTAGACTTATATACCGCTTCATAGTGCTTTACAGCCCTCTCTAAGTGGTTTACAGAGTTCAACATATTGCCCCCAGCAATCTGGGTCCTCATTTTACTGACCTCAGAAGGATGGAAGGCTGAGTCAACCTTGAGCCTGGTGAGATTTGAACAGCTGAACTGCTGAACTAGCAGTCAGCTGAAGTAGCCTGCAATGCTGCACTTTAACCACTGCGCCACCTCGGCTCTAATTAACATATCAATATTAATCACAAAGTAATAATACAATTAGTTTATCCATCTTGAAAAATTTCCACTACAAAATTTTTTATTATCTTTTTAATCTTTTTTAGTTTCTAACCTCTATTTCTGTTAGTTAACCATTGATAAAACAAGTCCCATGTTAAAAAATATTCTGTTTTTTTGCTTTTCCTTTATTTTAAGTGTTAATCTATCCATCTCAGCACATTCTAATATATTTTAAAGTAACACTTTCCTCTGTAGGGATCTCTTCATTTTTCCATTATTGTACAAACACAATTCTTGCTGCCCTTAACACATGTAAAATTAAGTGTGCTTTCCCTTTATTATACTGTTCTGGTAATATACCCAACAAAAATATTTCTGGTTTCAAATCTATGTGTTGCTTTATCATTTTTTCTAACCAAGTATGTATTTTAGTTCAGTATTTTTTTGCCTTTGGCCATGTCCACCACATATGATAATATGAACCTGGTATCTGATTACATTTCCAACATTTAGCTGATAAATTTCCAAACATCTTTACTAGTTTCGCTGGTGGTAAATGCCACCTACAAAAAATTTTGTATAGATTTTCCTTATATGCCATTGACATTGTTAGTTTACAGTTTCTATCACACAGTTTCTGCCATTTATCCAGTTCTATTGGATAACCAAAAATTTTAGCCCATCTTATAATTGTTTCTTTCACTTGCTCTTCTTCCATTTTAATACTCAACAGATAGTTGTACATTTTTTGAAATTTATTTTGCATCTGTCCCTAGTAATATCTGATCTAGTGCTGTTGGTTCTTTATAAAAACCATACATCCTTGCATCTTTCTCATATCTTGATTGTATTTGTACATGTGGCCATCATGCTAAATCAATCCAGTGATTGGTCAGTTCTTGTTTAAATTTGAGTTCCCCTTTGTCATTCAAGATGTCCTTATACCTACAATTTTTTCCATATTGATCACATTTGGATGTATCAGTGCCTCCATCATGGAGAGCCAGACTGGTATTTTCATATAATGTCTTTCTTGGATTCCCGCCCCCCATACTAACATAAGAGTAAGTTGACGACCCTTCCTTGAGCTTATTTTTTCAGCCAGATTGATAACCACTACAGCTTATTGCCCTTATTGGGGAATAGAATAGAATAGAATAGATATTGGAATAGAATAGAATAGATATTAGAATAGAATAGAATAGAATAGAATAGAATAGAATAGAATAGAATAGAATAGAATAGAATAGAATAGAATAGAATAGAATAGAATAGATATTGGAATAGAATAGAATAGAATAGAATAGAATAGAATAGAATAGAATAGAATAGAATAGAATAGAACAGAACAGAACAGAACAGAACAGAACAGAATAGAATAGAATAGAATAGAATAGATATTGGAATAGAATAGAATAGAATAGAATAGAATAGAATAGAATAGAATAGAATAGAATAGAATAGAATAGAATAGAATAGAATAGAATAGATATTGGAATAGAATAGAATAGAATAGAATAGAATAGAATAGAATAGAATAGAATAGAATAGAATAGAATAGAATAGAATAGATATTGGAATAGAATAGAATAGAATAGAATAGAATAGAATAGAATAGAATAGAATAGATTAGATATTGGAATAGAATAGAATAGAATAGAATAGAATAGAATAGAATAGAATAGAATAGAATAGAATAGAATAGAATAGATATTGGAATAGAATAGAATAGAATAGAATAGAATAGAATAGAATAGAATAGAATAGAATAGAACAGAATAGAATAGAATAGAATAGATATTGGAATAGAATAGAATAGAATAGAATAGATATTGGAATAGATATTGGAATAGAATAGAATAGAATAGAATAGAATAGAATAGAATAGAATAGAATAGAATAGAATAGAATAGAATAGAATAGAATAGATATTGGAATAGAATAGAATAGAATAGAATAGAATAGAATAGAATAGAATAGAATAGAATAGAATAGAATAGAATAGATATTGGAATAGAATAGAATAGAATAGAATAGAATAGAATAGAATAGAATAGAATAGAATAGAATAGAATAGAATAGAATAGAATAGAATAGATATTGGAATAGAATAGAATAGAATAGATATTGGAATAGAATAGAATAGAATAGAATAGAATAGAATAGAATAGAATAGAATAGAATAGAATAGAATAGAATAGAATAGATATTGGAATAGATATTGGAATAGAATAGAATAGAATAGAATAGAATAGAATAGAATAGAATAGAATAGAATAGAATAGAATAGATATTGGAATAGAATAGAATAGAATAGAATAGAATAGAATAGAATAGAATAGAATAGAATAGAATAGAATAGAATAGAATAGATATTGGAATAGAATAGAATAGAATAGAATAGAATAGAATAGAATAGAATAGAATAGAATAGAATAGAACAGGAGGGTTACTCCATTAAAAGTTTATTACTTATAGAGCAGGGGTGTCAAACTCGCATCATCACAGAGGCATCATGTAATGTATCGGGACTTTTTTCTCTTCGTTAAACTGGTCATGGGCGTGGCCAACGCATGACTCATTCAGCCCATGGGCTGTGAGTTTGACAGCCCTATTACAGAGGATCTATCCATCCTAAGACAGTTACTCAATTAGAATGTATGCTGTAATACTTTCTTAGCAATGTTTCTGGATGGCTGAACTAAGATTGAGCTCCACCCTCCTCAAATAGTCTGGCATGATATCAGTACTCCAGGTTTCTCAAAGATAAAAAGTTCAGTCAGTCCATTTCCTTCAAGATCCTAGCATTGAATTCATCTCTCATTGAATTCGTCTCTCAATTCATTGAGTTGAAAGTAAAAAAAATGTATCCCCCGAATTACTTAGAGGATTTTCCCAGTCTGAAACTATAGATTTGTTTTCTCCGTTGGTTCATCACAACTTCTGGTGGAACACAAACTCTCTTGGTGGAGCAAACTGGGACCAACCAGAGTAAAGTAGCTCTGCCTTTTCTTTGTCGTCTATTAGCAGTTTGTCATGTTTGTTGGGTTTTTTTTAATTTTTCATTTAGAATATTTTGAAAAGAGGAAAATATGTATGAATAGAAATTTGGCTATACTGAGCTGAGGTGGCGCAGTGGTTAAAAGCAGCACTGCAAGTTCAGCAGTTCAGCTGTTCAAATCTCACCGGCTCAGGGTTGACTCAGCCTTCCATCCTTCTGAGGTCGGTAAATGGGGACCCAGATTGTTGGGGGCAATATGCTGAACTCTGTAAACCACTTAGAGAGGGCTGTAAAGCACTATGAAGCGGTATATAAGTCTAAGTGCTATTGCTAATAGATTATGGAAAGACCTGTAACAAGGACAGATCTCTTAACCCATATAAAAAGATCTGAAAATGTTTAAAACCATGTACATGACATGAAATTTGAAATGATATCCGGGCATCATTATGAGAAGAATTACAGAACTAAAAAAGAGTTCAGGTTAACCTTTTTTATGTTTAATCTTAGTTTATTTTTTTTTCTCTGTGCTGACTTTTCAACATTAAAACTTGACAATCACTTGCATTTTTGGCTATACAAGTGGTTTCCATCAGCAAAACATCAGTTATTGATGCTTCTTCCTCCAGTTTTGCAGCGCGCTCTGCAATGCGCTCTACATGGGGCTACCCTTGAAGAGTATCCGGAGACTTCAGTTGGTGCAAAATGCGGCTGCGCGTGCTGTGGTGGGTGTGCCAAGGTACACCCACGTGACACCTATACTCCGCCAGCTGCATTGGTTGCCCATCGGTCTCCGGGTCCAATTCAAGGTGTTGATCACCATCTTTAAAGCCCTTCATGGCTTAGGACCAGGCTATCTCCGGGACCGCATTCTGCCTCACACTTCCCTTCGACCGGTTAGGGCCCACAGTGTTGGCCTCCTCCAGGTCCCGTCGGCCAAGCAATGCCGGCTGGCAGGCCCTAGGGGGAGAGCCTTCTCTGTGGCAGGCCCCGTGCTCTGGAACCAACTTCCCCCAGAGACCCGAACTATCCCCACTCTGCTGGCCTTCCGGAAAGCCATTAAGACATGGCTTTTCCTGCAGGCTGGGGGTAGAGCTTAATCCACTCGAGCTCACCTCCAAGTATGTATGGTTGTTGAATGGTTGTTGGGTGATTTTAATATTGTGTCTTTTTAACTTTTATATTGTTTTTAAGTATTATTTATAAATTGGTTATTCTTGTATTTTTTTCTGTTGTACACCGCCCTGAGTCCTTCGGGACTTGGGCGGCATATAAGAAAACCAAATAAATAATAAATAAGTTTTAAAATCAAATTCATCTTTTTCAAACCCAGTTTCCTTTAATATATATTCAACACATAGGTTGAATAAATATGGGAAGAGTGCTGTAACGATATGTGAAAATGACCTTGCAAGACAGGAAGAAGGGCCACAGACTGGAAAACTGGCATGTAAAAAAATATATACAATCCACAGGAGGCAGAGGGGTGGGTGGGTGGGAATAGGAAATGTCTGAGAAGGGGCTTTCCATAGTTTTCTGAAGAGTAAAAGTAGAGGAAGGGAGAAATATTTTCAGTGTTGCAAGATTGATCTTAGCCCTTCTAGGTGGTCGAGATAAGAGATATTCTACCTTTATTGTAAGGTTACCCTAACACAGGGGTAGGCAAACTACAGCTCTTTGAGGACCTGTGGACTTCAACTCCCAGAATTCCTGAGCCAGCCATGTCAAGGTGAGAATAAATCTCACAGAGGCGATATTGATCTTTCTCCCGGAATTCAGACATTCAGAAATAAAGCCGAAGTTTAAAAGTCTAATTGAAAATATTTATTTCGGTATAAAAACAATAAATTCTGATTGTTTACATTTCTGCTATAAAATGAGACCTTCTTGGTCGAGAACCAAGTCAAGAAGAATAATGGAGTATCAGGAATGCACACATGCGTACAAGAACATATCAATCACGTGCTCTGGAATGTACCATTATATTAGATAGGGATGCAGCTCCCTGCATATACATACAACTGGCAATAATCACACCATGACAAGCCATGCATGGCTGGCTCAGGAATTCTGGGAGTTGAAGTCCACAGGTCCTCAAAGAGCTGTAGTTTGCCTACCCCTGCCTTAACAGTATCTTGATGCACTCTTGGAGGTAGATGGGCTCTTAGCCAGAAGTGGCTATGTAGCTTAAAGACCAGTACTTTTCCTTGAACCTGGTAGTTGATATGCAACCAATGCAGGGCTTGTGCTGCTGGTGAGCATCCAGGTCACTGCATCCAGCAACAGCAGAAGTTCCCAGGTGGTTTTCAAAGGCAGCACCATGGAGAGCACATTACCCAAGTGGGGATGAAGGCAAGAGTCTGTTAAAGGCAACAGCTGATTTACCAAGCAAAACAAGTCATGTCTTCCATCTTCACCTCTAGCACACATGTCAATTAAGGGTGACCCCCCTCCCCCACAAGTCACGGACAGCTCCTTAAGAGGCAATGCACTCTCAGAGCAGTGGTGTAACATGATGTTCTTGAAGCATCCATAATTGCTCACCCCACTGCATATTCTGCACCAAGTGAAGGTTCCAGGTATTTTTTTCCAGGACACCCCCAAGTAGAACACCTTATAGTAGCCAAATATGGAGGGAACCAAGGCACAAGTGACTGTGTGTAGGGCCCTTTCCTCTAGGGCAGCGGTTCTCAACCTGGGGGTCGCGACACCTTTGGAGGGGTCAAACG
Organism: Diadophis punctatus similis; assembly: GCA_023053685.1. Lineage (NCBI taxonomy): Eukaryota > Metazoa > Chordata > Lepidosauria > Squamata > Dipsadidae > Diadophis > Diadophis punctatus. The sequence goes on along the minus strand of JALIGW010000002.1, from coordinate 240,002,380 downwards.
ACCCTTTCACAGGGGTCAGGAGACTTCGCTTGGATGCTGCCATTTGGGTTCTTTTACCCTCTGCGCATGCGCAGAACACTTTGCGCATGCGCAGAGGGTAAAAGAACCAAAATTGCAGCGGTGGGGTGGGTCGCGGCAGGGGCACGGGGGCGGGGCATTGGTTGCGGCATTAGGAAGGTTGAGAACCACTGCTCTAGGAACTGGTGCAACTGGCACACAATATGAACCTTTTAGCCATAACTGCTATCTGCTCATCAATCCTCCAGATTGCTCACCAGGTCTGTCAGAGGCAGAGCAATCCCACCCAGCACCAAAGCCACTCAATCTTTCCAGGGTTCAGCTAAAGCCTGTTTTTCCCTATGTACACTCTGACAGCCTACAAGCACTGAAAAAGGGAATTCACAGCATCACTATATTTGCCAGGGGCAGAAAAACAAAATTTAGCATCATTAATATACTGAAGATACTTAATCCCATTGTGAAAGGTGAGCTCATTCAGTGCCTTCATGTAGATGTTGAATAGAAGAAGAGAAAATACTTAAAATAGTAGGGGCCAAGGACAGGACCTATTCTTTCAAATTACCACTCCCTGGTATCAACCCCAGAGAAAGGTAACAAACCAGAAAAATCCTGTACAACCTTCCTACAATCCTCTGAGCTGATCAAGAAGGTCAATGGTATTGAAGGCTACAGAGTGGTCAAGCAGGGAAAGGATGGATGCACAATGTCCATCGCACCCTCTTCAGAGGTCATGAAAAAGACTAATCAATGTCATGTCTACCCAGAGGGGATAGAAGAGAGGAGAGGAGAGAAGGAAGAGAGGAGGTTGGGAGGTGAGAAGGAAGAGGAAGGAGGAGGAGGGAAGGAGAAGAAGAGAGAGGTGAGGAGAGGTTGAAAAAGAGGAGGAAAAAGTCAGAGGAAGGAAGAAGAGGGAAGGAGGAAGGAGGAAGAAGGGAGAGAAGGCGAAAGAAAGGAGAGGAGAGGAATGTCAGATAAGAATAATTCTCATCAGAGGCGAAAATAGATCTTTTCCTGGATCTCTGACATTAGAAAAGAAACCGCAGTTTAAAGTTCTAAGTAGAAAATATTTATTTCGGTACAAAAACAATAAATCACATTAATCACATCTTAGCTATAAAAAACATGTCTTGCTTCTACAGAAGCTGAAACAGAAGGACGGATCAAAGAAAGGAATGTACACATGCGTACTAGGAACATATTAATCACGTGCTCAGGAATAAACCATTATATTTGATAGGGATGCAGCTTCCTTCATATACATATAACAGGCAATATAATCACTGCGTGACAAGGAAAGGAAAGGAAAGGAAAGGAAAGGAAAGGAAAGGAAAGGAAAGGAAAGGAAAGGAAAGGAAAGGAAAGGAAAGGAAAGGAGGCGAGAGAGAGGGGAGTGATATGATCTGGTATAGGGGAAACAGAACAGCAAATTGATAATGATATATGTAACATTATTTGTTTATTTGATGATAATGTATAAATATAGGTTAATACTTGTTAAGATGTTATGGTATATGTATTGATGTATATATGAGGAGTAAAAAAATAAAAAAAAATAAAAAAATGTCATTTCTACCCCATACCTGTGCCTGAATTCTGACTAAAAGGGATCCAAGCAATCTTCTTCCAAGTGGCGCACAATTGCTTTTTTGTCCACCTTCTCCAAAAAGGGAGGTTAGATCTGGATGACCATTGATCAGTATGGTGGGGGTCCACAAATGTTTTCTTGAGGAGGGGGTGAAACCAAATATCTTTAAGAGGAAAAGGAACAATCCTTTCACTCAAGGAACATTAACCACCTCAAGGTCCCACTCAAAATTAACACACTTTAGGCCACTTTAACAAGCCATATTTCAACATTAATTTCTTAACACGTCCCAGTAGCAAAAACCAGAACAACTAGAGAACAATGCCCCAGGTGTGAAGCTATAATTTTTCACCAGTGCTATTCTCCAGCTGCCCATCTACACATGGGCCTCTGAAAGGACTTCAAGATCCCCAGAGGAGAAATAGCTACTCACTGTGATTATCACCATCCTTGTTTTTGAGACCTCTTCTGCACCTTCTCTGGTGACAGCCTTTGATGTAAACATCAGCCAGAAGCAACATAGAAGGGACCTTGCATCAGAAAAGGATAAATACCTCTAATGCTGAATATTTTGCACAAAATTTAGGACAGACAGAGGTTGTGCTCTTGGATGCACCTTTCTCTCCTTTCCAGGTGAAGGTCAGTGGGTATCACTGACACTTCTTCCATTTTGTGAGAGTGCTTTGAATTTTTTTCTAAGTCTTCTTGTTGTTTAAAAACAGGGAAGTGGCTGATTCATCCCAAGGAGAAATGGACCTCCTGCTTATGCTTCTGATGTTTCTGCTGCCCCGGAAATACTCTGGGAGGGTCAGAACCAAATGCCCCCCAACTCTGAAGCAGCAGGAAAGAGGAAATCCATGGAACTATTATGGGCCTGGAGATCATATTATTAGTGTGATTGAAACAGCAACAAAACCTTCACTTGAGCTGCTACAATTCAATGGGGCTCGTTATATTTCTTATCCGTAAGTCATTCAGTGTTAAATCTCCATTTGCATGTGATAATTGAATTGTTTTGAATCCCAGTTATAGTATAGAATAGAATAGAATAGAATAGAATAGAATAGAATAGAATAGAATAGAATAGAATAGAATAGAACAGAACAGAACTGAACTGAACTGAACTGAACTGAACTGAATTGAATTCTTTATTGGCCAAGTGTGATTGGACACACAAGGAATTTGTCTTTGGTGCATATGCTCTCAGTGTACATAAAAAGACAAGATACATTCGTCAAGAATCATGAGGTACAACACTTAATGATTGTCATATGGTACAAATAAGCAATCAGGAAACAATCAATATTAATATAAATCCTAGGGTTACAAGCAACAAGTTACAGTCATACAAAGTGGGAGGAGATGGGTGTATATCAGTATATTGGACAAATGAGTATAAGTTCTACTGCAAACAATGAGATATTTGCGAATATTAACCCCAGTAGATGATTATTTATTTATTTATTTATTTATTTATTTATTTATTTATTTATTTATTTATTTATTTATTTATTTATTTATTTATTTATTTATTTTGTTATTCTTATATGCCGCCCAACTCCCGAAGGACTCAGGGCGGCGTACAATATCTCTCTTATATCTCTATCTGACAAAAATAAAATGATGGGTAACTCTTATTTTTCTCTGGTTTTGGATCAATATTCACTTAAGACTCAATAGGCTTGTAGAGACAAAAAGAAATAAATTAATAGATATATGTTGCTGTTGCTATTGATGAAAATAACATGGAAATATTTATACAGGACTAGACATATTAATCTGGGAGGAATGCTACCCTTCATTCTCCCCATTGAAGTGGTCAATAAGAATATCCAGATCCTGCACAATCTCACACTTGGATACAATGTCCATGACAACTATTTGAACACTCTACGCACTTCTGATGCCATGCTGGACATTCTCTCTACTGGAAAAGCCAATGTTCCCAACTACAGCTGTGGAGGGAAGGACAATCTTCTGGCTATTATTGATGGGGCTTACAGGGAGATCTCCACACAGATGTCAACATTATTAGGCACCTACAAAGTTGCACAGGTTAGTGTGTGTGTTTCTCTACCTGGTCAAGTGAGTAGGGTGGCTGGATGACAGATCTAACCATATTTCTGTCTGGAATTCAAGAGCAACTTTTCATCATGATCATTTTACCTACAGCTGATAAAACACAAATGCCTTATGGATCATAGTGACCACTAGCATTAATTGACTATTAAAAGATTACAAGCATATTACCCAATTTATTAACTATTTTTACCTTAATCTGCCCATGATCACATTAATCATAAAAGGTATAAAGACAAATTAAGCCCCTGGCAAGGATATCTTATTGGCTGAGATATTCAGAAATATGCTGATTGGTGCAACCTCTATTGGCAGGTTGTTTACACACTTAAATAATATATAACATCTATCTATCTATCTATCTATCTATCTATCTATCTATCTATCTATCTATCTATCTATCTATCTATCTATCATCTATCTATCATCTATCTTCTATCTCTCATATATCACCTATCTCTGTATCGATATGTAGATCTATTTCTACCTCTATCAGTCTATGTATCTATTCTATCTACCTATTCTCTCTCTCTCTCTCTCTCTCTCTCTCTCTCTCTCTCTCTCTCTCTCTCTCTCTCTCACACACACACACACACACACACACACACACACACACACACACACACACACACACACACACACACATGACCAAAGTATGACAGCCTCTCTTTGGTGATCTTGGCTTCAAGTGATATTTTTGGTGAAGTTCAATCTAGGGCTTCTTTGTTTAAGGTCTCCACCCTTCTCCTATCTGCCTTTTTCAGAGTCCAGGTTTCACAGACATAAGTAGCAATTGAAAGAAATATTGTGTTAACTCAGTGGGGCCCAACATGGGGGCCACGCTCCACAGGGGGGCAATTTGATTTTTAATGGGGGCAATTTGAACCTTGTTTAAACACAGTTAATGGCCTTTTAGGCTTCCTCCGTGTGAGTAAAGTTCACTTTTTGAGTAAAGTAAGAATTATATGTCATGGGTAGGGGTAATCAGTATTTTAGAGATGCTTAGGTGGGGCATGGCCAAAAAGAGGTTGGGAACCACTGTGTTAACTAGTCTGCATTTGGTTGTAAGGCTGTACAGCTTTACTCTTCCATATGTTATTCATCCCAGACATTGCATCTCTTTCAAGTCCTATACACTTTCTGGTCTCAAGGCTGCAGTCGCCCCAGTCTGGTCAATTTTAGAAAACGAATTCCTTTACTGTTTCAATAATAAGACTTATTGTCGATCTGCACTTTGACCTGCAATTGTCATTATCTTTGTTTTCTTGATGTTAAGGTGCAGTTCAAATTTTCCACTTTCACCTTTGATTCTCAGGATTAACTACTACAGATTCTCTTTCTTTTCTGCGAGGAATGTTATACTGTATCATCTGCATATCAGAGGTGGTTGATATTCCTAACACCGCTTTTAACCCCAATGGTAGATTCCTCCAAATGTGCATTTCTCGTAACTGTTTCTGTGTACGTGTTGAATGGTACAGGTGACAGGATGCGACCTTATTGAGTGCCCTTTTCAAAACGGAATGGTTTTGTGCCTCCACATTCCGTTCTTTCAGTGGCTGCCTGATCAGAGTACAATGAGAGGATCAGCTGGATGTGGCATGATGATATCCCCAATTCTTTGAAGCAGTTACAGAGTTTGCCATGGTCAATGCAATCAAAGGCTTTTGTGTAATCAATAAAGCACACGTAGAGGTCTTTTTGGTATTCCTTTGCTTTTTTCCATTATCCAACACAAAGTGGCAATACGATCACACGTTCCTTTTTCTTTCCAAAATTCTGCTTCCCAGTTGGCAGGTGGATTCAGACATTGCTGGATAATTTTCAAAAGAATTTTGAATGTGATATCAAGGCTCAGTGGTTGGATCAGTCTTTTGTATCACCTTTTCTTTGGTATTGGCATAAATATTGACCTTTTCCATTCTTTTGTCCGCTGACCAGTCTTCCATACACTTTGACAAAGCGCTGTCAGTATTTGTATTCTTTCACTCTATTTTCATATATGGTCTTGTTAAGGTTATGTGCTTTATATTCTGTATTGTAATATGGCCTAAGGGCTTATCAACAATAAAACATTCTAACATGCAGATGAGAACCAGGTTGGATATATTAAATGCTAATGTTTTAGACTTGTTTTGACTCCAAATATATCATGATATTCTTCATTGCTTTTTCAGATCACTTGTAGATTCGTTTCAGAGGCTCTGAGTGATAAAAGTCAATTCCCCTTTTTTTACCGGATGGCCCCAAAAAATGATATCCAGTACCCAGCAATTGTCCAACTGCTCCTCCATTTCAAATGGACCTTGATTGGTCTCTTTGCTTCAGATACAGAGAATGGAGAACATTTCATGAGGACTTTTACTCCTTCGCTTGTCAGGAATGGAATTTATGTTGTTATATCACAACAATTCTCAATGTCAAGATCCACAGAACCTCTCAGGGATGCCATCTCTAAGTGGAGGCAAGTCAATGTCTTTGTTTTCTATACAGACTATAGTACCATGATGGATGGAATTAGCCATGTCCATTTCATACTTGAAGGCTTGCCAGAATCCATTGAAGGGAAAGTCTGGATCATCACACTCTTTGGAGAGTTACCAACGAAAAGTCATAAATTTTACAAATATGTTCATAGTATTTGGAACTTCCATATTCAGGAAAGAGGGTTTGAAAAAAGCTTTCAACCATTTATCTTTGTGAAACCCCAGTTTGAATATCACTCTTTTCACTGTTCTTCTTCACGAGGTGTCTTTTCTGTGAAAGTCCGGAGCAGATGTACCCAAAAAATGCCACTGGAAATCCAAGAGGAAAGAAGACGTTTATATATTGACCCCCGTGCTTACAGTGTCATTAAGACTCTGGCCCTTGCCTTGAGGGCTGCATATTCCTCCAAATCCAGAAGGAGAAAGAAGAAAGATGTAGAGAGTCTGTTGGCTCCAGGTCTGCAGCCATGGCAGGTATGGGTTCCTGACAAGGATATACATTAAACTTAGTTTCTTTTGAGACGTCATCTAAGGAGAAGTAGAGGAACCATCTCAAGCTCTATTAGGTTTGGCCAATCCTATTACTCGGGGCATAATTTTCTGAAGGGTGGAAGCTATGACAAACATATTTTGATTTTAAACACCACTAATTTTAAAAGAATATATGCATTTTAAATGAATTCATGTACCGTATTTTTCGGAGTATAAGACACACCTTTTCCCCTAAAAGTGGCTGAAAATTTGGGTGCATCTTATACTCAGAATGTAGCTTTTTCGAAGCTTTTTTCCCCCAGCCCTAACGAGGTGCTAACGATCTTCCCCAGCTCTTCCCGGCTTGCAGGCTTATTTTCATTGCTATTCCTTCAGAAGAAGTTTTTTTCAGCTCTAAAAAAGATCTTCCCAGCTTGCAAACTTTTTCCTTTTTACTCCCTCAAAGAAGTTTTTTCCAGCCCTAAGTCTTTGCAGGCTTGTTTTCACTGCTATTCCCTCTGAAGCCCTAACCAGGGGATAAAATAATGTGCTGAAGCTGACCAGATTAAGGATGCTAGCCAGATGAATACCTGGTAGGTAGATTTTTCCCCCTATTTTCCTCCCCAAAAACTAAGGCGCGTCTTATACTCTGAAAAATACGGTATATATGAGTTTGTGATTAGGTAGCATCATGCAGTTTTACCATTATAAATATGAAGGAGACTTTGAGACCATCTAGCCAACCCCTCCTCTCTGCTGGAATCCCAGGTAAAGCTTTTCTGACTGATGGCTGCTTGTTCTTTGAATTAAGATAATCAGTGAAGGAGAGACTTAACTTTTATGATTCACTGGCACAGCTGTCAAACAGCTCTTCCTTTTAGGGTGTTTTTTCCTGTCATTCAGACAGAATCTCCTCTCTTGTATCTGAGTTCATTTTTCCATTTATGACACACTGAAATAACCCTGGCTCAGAGTTGAAATCCAGCAGGTTCTGACAGGTTCTGGAGAACCGGCAGCAAAAATTTTGAGTAGTTCAGAGAATCGGTAACAGAAATTTTGAGTAGTTCGGAGAACCGGCAAATACCACGTCTGGCTGGCCCCAGAGTGGGGAGGGAATGGGGATTTTGCAGTTTCCTTCACCTGGAGTGGGGAGGGAATGGGGATTTTGCAGTTTCCTTCCCCTGCCATGCCCACCAAGCCACACACACCATGCCCACCAAGCCACGTCCACAGAACTGGTAGTAAAAAAATTGGATTTCACCACTGCTCTGGATAGATCTTAAGCTATTCAAGAATGACTTTATGTATGACGGGAACAGATGCTGACTAGAAAGTATCAGATAAGAGTGTGGGAGCCTGCAGCTGCATAATGGACAGAGAAAGGAATTCAGAAAGGATCCTCCCTAGTTTTTCAGACTGTACAAACAGTTGGTGGGAGATTTGTACGTTCAGACTTGCAAGATTCTGCTAATGTACAGTAGACTTACAATAAAGAAGAAGTAGCACATGTGATTGTATTTCCCATCTGGGTTACCTGGGAGATGATTTAGCCTGGAAACTTACTTCTTGACAACCCCATGATTTTTGATAATCACCCTGCTGTTTACAAAGAATTTAAGAATAATATTTTTATTGGTTTATTTTCTTTATGACCTGCTCTAGAGTGTTCTGTATAATTTGGTAAATTATATTTTGCCCAACCAATCTTTTTCAGTTTTGAAAAGAGTAGTAAAACTTCTTCTCCCAACGAAGAATATTTGCAGATTAGATAACTCTTATTAGAAATATTCAACTGTGGGGGGAAAAAAACATGTGGAACAAGAAACCAAGTTTTCTGCTTTTCAGTTTCCTGGTTTTTCCCCCCATTCTAGCTTCATCCCTTTCTGCAGAAGAATGAGTTTTGCAATCTTTCAGAGATGAAGATGTACTTAGACCAAAATGGAGATCTGGTAGCAGATGTGAACATCGAGAGTTTGGTGGTTCTCCCGAAAAAAAATTACATGCAAGGGAAACTGGGGAGCTTTGAAAGACAGAGACTTATTATCAACCAAGATAATCTTTCAAGACTAAAGTTGCAAAACAAGGTGGGGGAAATATTGATTCCCCCCACTCTATTTTCCAAATCATTAGGACCCATTTCAAGTGGGCTAAACCTAATTTAGATTTAGATTTATTATTAGAGTTGGAAGGGACCTTGTAGGTCATCTAGTCCAACTCCCTGCTCAAGCAGGAGTTCCTACACCATTTGAGCAGATGGCAGTCCAGTCTCTCCTTGAAGGTCGCAAGTGTTGGGGCTCTCATGACCTCCGCTGGCAAGCTGTTCCACTGGTTGATCGCTCTCACTGTCAGAAAGTTTCTCCTCACTTCCAGGTTGAATCTCTCCTTGGTCAGCTTCCATCCGTTATTCCTTGTTTGGCTTTCTGGTGCCATAGAGAACAGCCTGACCCCCTCCTCTCTGTGGCATCCCCTCAAGTATTGGAACACTGTTATCATGTCACCCCTGGTCCTTCTCTTCTCCAGACTGGCCAAGCTCAGTTCCTGCAACCGCTCTTTGTATGTTTTATTTTCCAGACCCTTTATCATCCTGGTTGCTCTCTTCTGCACTTTCTCTAGAGTTTCAATGTCTTTTTTGTAGTGTGGTGACCAAAACTGGATGCAGTACTCTAGGTGTGGTCTGACTAAGGCTTTATAGAGTGGTACTGGTACCTCTCTGGTCCTTGATTGTATCCCTCTAATTATGCAGCTCAGGACTGCGTTGGCATTTTTGGCTGCTGCTGCACACTGCTGGCTCATATTTAGTTGGCTGTCTACCAAGACTCCAAGATCCCTCTTGCAATCGCTGCTATTTAGTGTGGTTTCACCCAGTTTGTATGTATATTTTTGATTCTTCTTACCTAGGTGTAGAATTTTACTTTTCTCGGTGTTAAATTTCATTTTATTGGTTTGGGCCCAGTGTTCGAGTCTGTCGAGATCCCTCTGGATTTTGAGTCTGTCCTCTGGGGTGTTTGCTACTCCCGCCAGTTTGGTGTCATCTGCAAATTGGGTTAGTTCTCCTGCTATTCGCTCATCTAGGTCATTTATGAAGATATTAAAGAGTACTGGGCCTAGGACGGAACCTTGTGGTACCCCCACTGCTTACTTCTCTCCATGTGGACTTAGAGCCACATGGAGTTAGGGTTGGATGAGAATACCTCCAAGGTCCCTTCCAGCTGTATTTTGATTTTGATTTTGATTTTGATTTTGATTTTGATTTTGATTTTGATTTTGATTATGATTATGATTATGATTATGATTATGATTATGATTATGATTATGATTATGATTATGATTATGATTATGATTATGATTATGATTATGATTATGATTATGATTATGATTATGATAGAGTTCTGATGTGAGCTGATGCTCTGACTCAGAAAACTGAAGCACTGAAACAAGACTTTGATCCAGAAAAAAGCCCTTTTTGATATCAGAAGTAATGAGGGAAATGTGGAGTTTCCGAAGGACGCCTTACTTAATTCAGGAGCCGTGAGCCAAAGTCCAAAAGAAATACAAAGATTTAGTAAAAGCAACATCTCGGCAATACTCCGATGCAGCCAGAACTGAATTCACCCCGGCTGCATGTCGTCTTGACCCTGTTTCCCCCCTTCACATTGGCCATGTCATAAATCACATTGTCCAATTAATCACGTTGGCAGGTTGTGACCCCCCACACCCCTCCTTCTGACTCCGGTAGCTTAGGACACAATCAGTAAAAGAAACATTTGTGGAATGCATTTTCAGTTAGGGAAACAGCCTTCCTCTAGCTTCCCCCGTCCTTTTCATGGCAACTTGAAATCTTTGCAAGTTGACAGAAAATTTGAAAGAAAAGGCTACTTGGATTTGTCCTCTGGATTGTTAGAGGGCACTTCATCCAAAAACTCCATGCTTATCTTGATTGTTAACTACCTTAAGTCTGGGGCAAAAGGAAGGTCCAATCCAATAGCAAAGCTAAGTCTGTCTTACCTGTAATTCTTACCTGTAATTCTTCAACATAAATGACTTCCCATGTGCTACAGCAAAAGATGCCTGACGTGTTCTCTGTGAAAGTTACATTTTCATGATCTCACCTCCATCTCACCTTACTAGAGTTCTAGAAACTCTGCAGTCAGTTTTAATTGTATTTCACCAGCTGGCAGCCATATAAATTGAACAAATAAACAAAGAATGTTTCCTTTAAGGTTGACAGACCAAATTTATAAGGATTTTTTTCCTTTATATCTTAACTGGGAGATAGTTTTGGACTACTTTCAAAGGGAAGCAGCTTTGTAATGTTTTATGTCCAAAGGAAACCTTTCCAGCAGGGATGGGTTCTAACTTACCTCACTGCCAGTTCACCTCCTCCCATGCCGTATGGCCATGCCTCATGGGCACGCACGCTTTGCGCCCATGCACATCCGCAGTGGCAAAAAATCCAAACAAATTCCAAAAAGAAGCTGAAAACAAGATGGCAACCGCATGCACCATGCCAGAAACTTGGCTTCTGCGCATGCACAGAAAAAAAAATCGAAAAAAAATTCCAAAAAAATAAAATAAATAAAAAATAATCCCCCCCAAAAAAGCCGAAAACAAGATGGTGACCACATGCACAGTGCCAGAAACTCGGCTTCTGCACATGTGCAGAAGAAAAAAAAACCCCAAAAATAATTTTAAAAAATCTAAAAAAAATTCCGAATTTTTTTTTAAAGATGGTGGCGCCCACAGACCGGAACCAACCGAACTGGTTCCATGATGTCATTGTGACATCACCAGTGGGTCACTTCCAGTTTGGGCAAACCGGCCCAAACTAGGAGGAACCCATCTCTGCTTTCCAGACCCAATAGTCAGGTGTTTCTTTCTTTATCACACTTTTGTTCTATTTTAATAAATCTAAAAGAATAAAAAATTGATAAAACTTTTAGAATAAATTTCATTCTAAATTTGAATATGAATAGATCATCATACTTTATGCATATTACTAGGGCCATGAGGATGCATCCACTGGCTGTCACTTAATGCTTAAATCTTTTCTCAGTTCCATCCAGTGGTGGGTTCCTACCAGTGCGGTCCACTCTATAGCACCGGTAGCGGCCCGCTGGTGACGTCACAGTACCGGTGCAATCAGTTGCCGGTGTCTGGGTGCCGCCATTTTTAAAAAACTTTTTTTTAATTTTTTTTAAAAATTTCTTCTGTGCATGCCCAGAAGCTGAGCTTCCAGCACTGTACATGCGCTGCCTTCCTACCCTTGGACAGTGAGTCCAAGCAGGGGAAGATGGCTGAGGGAGCGCGTGAGACGCTGAAAGAATGGGCGGCAGGAGGTATCTCCATTCCCCTCCCTTCAGCAGTCCGAGAAGCCACGAACTCGTGGTGATCTTTTGCATGTTTGAGGCTTCTTGAGCTGCTGAGGGGAGAGGGAATGGGCGGCAGGACCTATCTCAGTTCCCCTCCCTTCAGCAGTCCGAGAAGCCACGCCCACCCAGTCACATGGCCAGCAAGCCATGCCCACCCGGTCACATGGCCGGCAAGCCACACCCACAAAATAAGCCACACCCACAGAGTGGTAGTAAAAAAATTAGAAACCCGCCCCTGGTTCCATCCCTCAAGACTTTATTAAGTAGGAAAGTCTTCTATTACAATGTCATATGCCAGAAGCAAAAGTGAAGAACTAAATAGTGTCCTTCAGTAGTTGTATCTCCTGCAACTATAGCAATAGCAATAGCAATAGCACTTTACTTATATACCGCTTCATAGTGCTTTACAGCCCTCTCTAAGCGGTTTACAGAGTTCAGCATATTGCCCCCAACAATCTGGGTCCTCATTTTACCGACCTCGGAAGGATGGAAGGCTGAGTCAACCTTGAGCCTAGTGAGATTTGAACAGCTGAACTGCTAGACTAGCAGTCAGCCTGCAGTGGCTGCATTTAACCACTGCACCACTTCAACTATCCATGAAAATGTTTGGAACTTGTTAGAAATTTCATATTTCCCTAAGCGAAACCCAGATAATACTTAGCTAATGTTCTTGTTGACCAGCATTTTACACGGATGGTTTTTCCTAACAGGTTTTCTTTGGTATTCCTTGTGTTGTTGTTGTTTTTGCTTAGTCTTTGCCTGAGTCCAAATGTACAGACAATTGTCATCCTGGATTTGTCAAGCAGGCTCGAGAAGGAGATCCAGTTTTCTGCTATGACTGCATTGCTTGTCCAGAGGGGACCATCTCCACTCAGGAAGGTGGGTGACATCACAGAAAAGGGCACTGGATTCATCCACAGCATTTATCCACAGCACTTTGATTAATGTGTATGTTAAAATAGACATACCGTATTTTTCAGAGTATAAGACGCACCTTTTTACCCCCCAAAAGAGGGTGAAAACTTGGGTGCGTCTTATACACCAAATGTAGCCCCAGCCACCCAGCCACCCCCATCCTTTGGCCTCTGTCTTCCAGCAATTTATCTGCTTGCAGGAAAGAGGGAAGAGCCTTTAAAGCCAAGCAAGTCAGTAGCAGTTTCCCGATGAACAGCTGATTAGGTTTGCCACATGGAAAAATGAAAGTGAAACTAACTGCAAAGAGGCAAATAGCTGGGAGAGATTAGTCACACAGGTTTTTATTTTTGCTGAACTGGCTGCAAAGGGGTAAGTGAATAACTATAAATGTCTGTAGAATGTTCAGATTATTAGACTTATTTTTAAAGACTGCTTTATTATTGTTCTAGAGCCAGGGGTCTCCAACCTTGGCAACTTTAAGACTTGTGGACTTCAACTCCCAGAATTCAACAGCCAGCTTTGTTAGCTTTGCTGGCTGTGGAATTCTGGGAGTTGAAGTCCACAAGTCTTAAAGTTGCCAAGGTTGGAGATCCCGGTAAATCTAGACAACTTAACAAAATAAAGAAGCTTTTTAAAAGAAATGCTTGCTCTGAAGAGGCCCAATGCTATTGTATCTTCTTTTAAATAATAGAGAATAATGTATACTTCCAGAAATTTTAATTAATTTTAACAGCTCTGTACAAGTATAGTCTGAAATGTAACAGTGTCCTGTTTAGTATTAGAGTTTAGTTACCTTGGAGTAGATCTATTTAAGTAATTGGGAGGAGTTAGTGTGACTACATTTAAGAAAACTTTCTGGCATAATGTACATTTCTCCAATTCTTTGCTATTTCTATGGGTCAGGCACACATGCACATAAATACACAGCAAACAGTGTATATCATCTGTGCTGTTTGCTGTTTGGCAAATTGCTTGGAGGCAGAGGCCTTTTTTCCTTGTTTTCCTCCCCCAAAACTAAGGTGCGTATTATACTTTGGTGCGTCTTATACTCCAAAAAATACGGTATATAAGCCTGACTATTTTCTTGTTAATTTTCAACATGCCCAATTTCTTCCATAATGGGAGGAATTTGAAAAAGCTGTTGAAGGAGCAGGTAGAAGGAGATAGCAGAACATTGTGGATTGGGTTAGGTTACTTCTGCCAGAGGGAATCTCCCTTCTATTTGCCAATTTGGAAGTATCCTTACATGTTATCTTTCTTAGGAACATCTTTGTATCTTGAGGAATGGTTTGGGATCAATTGATTTTGGTTACCCACACAAACTTTACATTGCAGGCAAAAAGATATATCAATCAACCATTTCATTAGTCAATTTTTATGGAGATCTTATAGCCACATCAGTGGAAATAGCTATTTGTATGTGCCATGGTGGGAGAGAGGTTACGTTCAAGGGACAAAAGAAAATGAAATGGAAGACTCACCAGAAAACCCATTGAGAGGACATTGGTGTGGGTGATGTATACTAAAATTTCCATTATTGGGGATAAAACCTGCCTCTTTCCTTTCCAGTGGTCTAACTGTTTATTATATGGATTAAGGGGTAAAACACAAATATTGTTTATAGCCCAATTCAACAGTCCCATGTTCAGTATAACCACCATAATCTATTCCATGCTTGGATTGCAACTTGACCTTCTCACAGCTTCTTGTTGTTCAAATTTTCTTCATTTCTATTTCACTATTTAATATCCATTACAACACCAACAAACAAGACCTATAAGTGTGGGTATGAAAAGGTTTCAGTTTGAAAGTGTCCTTCTACAGTATGTTTGCCTTTATTAGGAAGATTTGGATTTTTTTTATACTTGAGGACTGGCTTCAGATCATTTTGTTCTTGCCCATGCTAACCAACTTTACCTTAAGGCCAAAGGTTGCATCAATCAATCAATCAATCAATCATCAGTAAATCAAACTTTATTAAGTCAATAAGCAGAAAAGTTCTAATTGGGATGATCATGGTGGGAGAGAGCTTGTGTTCAAGGGACAAGAGAAAAGCAAATTCAGGACTCACCATAAACTCCCTTGAGACAACCTCAGTGTGAGAAGAGGGATGTAAAGTAAATTTTCCATTATTAGGGATAAAACCTGCCTTTTGAGTCTCTAATGTTCTAATGGTTCATGTTGCAGATTGAGATTAAGCACAAATATTGTTTATGGTGAAATTCAACAGTCTCAGCTTTAGCACAACCACCATAGTTTTGTGTTACTTTCCACTTCTTCTTCTGATTCTGGATGAGGAGGAACTCCTCTGGATGCAGGTGGCGCATAGTTCAGGGTCCTCCCAGATTCATGGCTGTAGTTTGATGAACAGGGGGAAGACCTGGCTAGAGGAGCCTTCACACAGATTCTTCATGTATGCCACATGTGCTCTTTTCTGGACTTAGGGTGCCTTGCTCATGCCTTGGTCACTTCTTATTCACTGAATAGTCTTATAATGTACAGTGTTATACAGTCACCTACTAGTGTGATACAGTAATACAGTAACATACTTTACTGTATTCTACATGAATCCTGAATAAGGTCCAGAATGCAATAACATGCACATGGTTGGGTTTCCCTATATTCACCCCTATTATGTCAGCTGCATAGGCTCCCACTGTCTTTCCAACTGCTATTCAATTCACCTTAAAGCTCCACTTTGCAGAGAACCAGGATATCAGTGGGACTAACTCCTTCTGAGGAAGTCTGCTTTGTCCCACAATGTATGGTGTATACAACAGGCATGCTACAGGTCCTTTCATAAAACATTTCTATCTTGTGAGTCCTTGGAAGGCAGCATTTTCTGTTGCAGCTTCTGCCCTATAGAACACCCTCCCTCTTGTAATCCAAGAGGCTTCCATCTTCCTAAATTTCTGGAGACCTGGTTCTTCTTTCAGCTATTACCAGCCACAGAGAATGGAGCGCTCCATTCCTGTGCTGGCTTCTCCCTGTTTGTGGGCTCCGAAAGGAGACAAAGCCACCTTGTAGGGGTGGTGAATCTAAGGAGGGGCGCTCTGAAAGGTCGCAGGAGAAATCACAACTCTCCTGCTGATATATTGAACTATTGATTAAATAAATAATGAAAGATAATTCAATATGAATATGTGTATGCTTGCAAAATGTAACAAATACAATTGAAAATAGCAATAGCACTAAGACTTATATACTGCTTCATAGTGCTTTACAGCCCTCTCTAAGCGGTTTACAGAGTTCAGCATATTGCCCCCAACAATCTGGGTCCTCATTTTACCCACCTCGGAAGGATGGAAGGCTGAGTCAACCTTGAGCCGGTGAGATTTGAACAGCTGAACTGCTGAACTGCAGTGCTGCACTTTAACCACTGCGCCACCTCGGCTGTTTGAAAATATGAGTCCTACGGGATTGGGCGGCCTATAAGAACTTTTAATTAAATTAAATTAAATTAAATTTATTTGTATTAAAATGTATGACATGCAGAATATGGTGACTGACATAAAAATAACATATTTGAAATACTGAATAACTAAATAATGAAGGATTATAAGGAACAAGCAAATAATGGAATATTTTAATTTAACATAAATGTTTGTATTATTATTAGAATTATATATGCTTGCTAAATGTAATACATATGATTAATAATATTCTATTTGTATTAAAAGGTACGACACTTAGAATAGGGTGATTGTTATAAAAATGATACATTGAAATATTGATTAACTGAATAATGAAAGATTATAATTTAATAAAAATATGTATATTATTAATAGAATTATATAAGCTTGTTAAATGAAATGAATATGATTAATACTATTTTATTTGTATCAAAATGTATGACACTCATGTGCTACACTGTTCACGCATTGATATGTTTGTAAAAACTAAAAAACTTGAAGGGAAAAAAGAATGTGGTGTGTTGCTGCAGTGAATGGTGACAGTGGTGCCAGGTATTTTTTTGGGGGGGGGTATTTGGTTATGGCTTTTGTTGTTGTATATATTGGGGGGGGGTTTGTTGGGCTTTAAGCTGCATTAAATTGGCTTAAGATGGGCAGCCAGACAAATGTTGTATATTTTAATCATTTGCTATGGCTTTCCTATCTCTCAGCATCATCTGTCATCCACAGAAGATATTTTTTGAAATGTAAAAAGATATATACAAATTTTGGTTTCTGTTTTCTCAGATGCTGAAAAATGCACCAAGTGCCCAGATGATCAATATCCAAATGAGGACAGAATCCAATGTATCCCCAAAAGAATAACATTCCTGTCCTTTGAGGAACATCTGGGCATCATCCTGATCTCTTTTTCACTACTCTTATTCTTAACCACAGGCATCATTTTAATTGTATTCCTTAAATACCGAGAAACTCCCATTGTCAAAGCCAACAACCGGGACCTCTCCTTCATCCTCCTGGCCTCCCTCATACTCTGCTCCTTGTCCTCCTTTTTCTTCATTGGACAACCAAGGAAAGTCACCTGTCTTCTCCGACAAACGGTGTTCAGCATCGTCTTCTCAGTAGCTGTTTCTTCTGTGTTGGCTAAAACAGTCACAGTTGTGCTGGCCTTTCTGGCAACAAAACCGGGGAACAGTGTGAGAAGATGGTTGGGGAAGAGCTTGGCGAACTCCATCATCCTCTCTTGTTCTGGTGTCCAACTTTTCATCTGTGCCATGTGGCTGGGAGTTTCTCCCCCATTTCCTGATTCTGACCTGCACTCCCAACCAGAAGTGATTGTCCTTCAATGCAATGAAGGCTCAGACAACATGTTTTATGTTGTCCTTGGATACATGGGTTTCCTAGCTGCCATTTGCTTCACTGTGGCTTTCCTGGCTAGGAATCTGCCTGGGGCATTCAACGAAGCCAAGCTAATCACCTTCAGCATGCTGGTCTTCTGCAGTGTCTGGATCTCCTTCCTGCCCACCTACCTGAGCACCAAAGGGAAATACATGGTGGCTGTGCAAATCTTCTCCATCTTGTCTTCCGGGGCTGGACTGTTATGCTGCATCTTCTTCCCCAAGTGCTACATTATAATTCTCAGGCCAGATCTAAACACTAAGGAACATCTAAACATAAAAGCATAATGAATTGATAGTGAAATGGTTTCTTAGGCTCATAATATTTGATTATTGATTGCAATTATTATTGATTTGTATGTTTCCTCTGCATTTGATTGTTAAGATGATTTAAAACCAAAGCTAATAAAAATATTAAGCATACAAGAGTAATCATATTAAAATCCAAAATAATATAAAACAATAAAATAAATGAATAATTAACATTCGTGTCTTTTAAACTGTTGGTAGTCATCCTTTTCCTCATCACACAGTTCATATTTGACTTTAGCAACCCTTCGAGCAAGGACATATGTGAGCCACATCCTGGGCTTTAGAGTGTTATAAAATTGGCAGGCTCCTTCAAAGTTAGTTACGAAGGTCTTTCATGGTTATTTGCGAATTGGTATTTTCATTTCTCTGAGGTTTGGATAGTACTGGGTGGTGGTGAAGAAAGGTTAGTGAGGATGGTATGGTTTTGCAACTTCAACAGCTGTAACTGGGGTTGGTGCTCCTCTTCTTTCTCATGATGTGCTCCTTCTCAGCAACCTCCATTCATTTAAGCTCCAGATCAAGTTCCATCCTGCACACCTTCGGGACTGCATCCTACCACATACCTCCCTATGACCGGTTAGGTCCCACAGAGTTGGTCTCCTCCAGGTCCCATCAGCCAAACAATGTCAGTTGGCAGGACCTCGGGGGAGGGCCTTCTCTGTGGGAGCCCCATCTCTCTGGAACCAACTCCCACCAGAGATCCGGACTATCCCTACCCTACTGGCCTTCCGCAAAGCCATAAAGACATGGCTCTTCCGGCAAGCGGGGTGAAGAAGATTGATTTTCCCCATGGACGAATGGTTTTGTTTTAACTTGTGTAATGTTTTTAAATTGTTTTTTCATTATATTGTATTGTTCTTATCCGTGCTGTATGCCGCCCTGAGTCCTATGGGATTGGGCGGCCTATAAGAACTTTTAATTAAATTAAATTAAATTAAATCCTATTTTTTTAAAAAAAATAGTTTTTATTTGATATATAAACATTAAAAAGACATACATACATTAAAGACAACATTATATGTACATATATACATATAAACTTTTACGATAAACGTCTTCACATTTGCTCTCTTCATTATATATTTTCTATACGACTGTTATATGCATATAACGTTTCTGTTTTCATTTTTATCTAATTATGAATTAGTTATATATTAATAGATATATACATATATTTGTAATAATTATTCATATTTGTTGTTCTATAGATTGGTGAGTTATACATTGCAATTTATCTATCAGTCTAAACGTTTCTATGTTTCTGTCTTTCCATTTCTCTTTTCTAGCCAATTATAAAAAAGGTTCCAAGTTTCAAAGAATTCTGAGTTTTCTTTCTGTATCAGTTCTAATATTAATTTGTCCAGTTCTGCGCATTCTAGAATTTTTTTTATTGTTATGTTCTCTGTCGGTACATCATCTTGTTTCCAGTGTTGTGCTAGTGTTATTCTTGCCGCTGTTAATATATGGGTTTTGATATACCAGTGATTCTTTTCTATATTTTGCTCCAACATCCCTAACAAGAAGATTTCCGGTTTAAACATTATTTTTAGGTTGGTTATTTCTTGAAGCCAGGTGTGTATTGTTTGCCAAAATCTTTTAGTTTTAGGGTAGGTCCACCACATGTGATAATACGTTCCATCTTTATATGGGCACTTCCAACATTTGGGGTTCATGTTTGGGTACATTCTGGCCAATCTCTCTGGTGAAAGGTGCCATCTATAATACATTTTGTAAGTATTTTCCTTGTATGCAATTGATTTGGTTATTTTCAAATTTTTAGTCCAGGTTTCCTCCCAACATTCCAAATTTACTTCATATCCAAAATTTTTAGTCCAACTGGTCAAATTTCCTTTAACCGTTTCTTTTTTCATTTTACAATTTATTAAGAATTTATAGATTTTTGTTATCATCTTTTTTTCTGCTCCCAATAAGATTTTGTCTAATTCTGATTTCTTTTTGGCTATTCCAAATTTTTTCTTATCCTCTTGTAATCTGGTTTTAATTTGGTAATATGGCCACCATAAATCCTATTTGTGTATGTTTTTTTTAAAGTATTCACTGGAGTTTCCAGCTTTGCCCCATCATCCAGGGCTCCAGCAAAGACTTAAAAATAATTCTCCAACTCTTTTCACTTTTGCATACTCTGTGCATAGCAACGTACGCACCCATAGTACACACCCCTTTCATTACCAGTTCTGCATTTAGATATTTCAGCAGCACTGCTTGAAAATTAGTGCCTAGATCCATCAGCATCTCATGTGGTATGTCTACTCTACTGAAGATTTTTACCAGCTCCTCTGCTATTTGCTTAGTGCTTATATTTCTTAATAGAACTGCTTCTGAGTACTGAGTGGCATAGTCACAAACCATCAAGATCTACTCATTACCTTTAGTAGATTGTGGCTCACAATTTCCATGGCTATTTTAGAAAAGAGAATATGGACTGAAGGCTCTCTTTCCATAGCAACTTTGTCATGCTCCCCTTTTGGTTTTACCAACTGACACATAGGGGGATATTTACTGTAATGGGCCACCTCACCACAGATCCCTGGTCAATAGAATCAATCCAAAATTCTTAAGTGGTCTTCTCCCTACGTATATCCCAATCATGGTTTTTTACAGACTATTTCCATTATTGCTTTGTGATATCCCTGAGGAGCTATCTAATAAAATGAAATTCAGTGTAGATAAAAGTAAGGTTTTAGACTTAGCCAAGAAAAACCAACTGTCAGGTATAGACTAGGTGAAAGAGGGATGAGAGGGATCTTGGAGTCCAAGTGGACAATCACTTAAATATGAGCCAACACTGTGTAGCAACTGCCAAAAAAGCCAATGCAATTCTAGGCTGCATTAATCCAGGGATAGAATCAAGGTCTTGTAGAGTATTAGTATTCCTTTACAAATAAGATTGTTATTAAGTGGTCTTAATAAATGAATACAATAAATACAATCATACACAAAGCCAAACACTCCAACCCAATTAAACGATGGGAAGGGTGGGGCAGGGTGGAGGGAGCTGGGATCTTCTGTTAATCTATCAACCCCCTCCACTATTATGTTCCCCCATTGGAGCCCCAAGTAACTTGTACATGGCTCAAAAGCAGTAATGGTGAGAAGGATCTTGGAATCCTAGTGGACAATCACTTAACTATCAACCAGGAGTGTGCAGCACCTGCCAAAAAAGCAATGTGGTCCTAGGCTGCAACAAGAGAGGGATAGCATCAAGATCATGTAGTGCAGAGGTGTCAAACTCATAGCATCACGTTGTCATCATGTGATGTATCACAACTTTTCCCCCTTTGCTAAAACAGAGGTGGGCATGGCCAACACATGATGCATCTCGCCCCAGGGCCGTGAGTTTGATACCCCTGATGTAATGCTAGTACCTGCTTATATTGCACTGGTAAGACCACACTTGGAATGCTGAATCCAGTTTTAGATACAAAATAGATGCTGAGATTCTAGAAAGAGTCCAGAGAGATGCAACAAAGATGATTGGATGGCTGGAGACTAAAACATGAGATGAACAGTTGCAGGAACTTGGCATGTCTAGTCTAAGAAAGAGAAAGACTAGGGTCTTCCAATATTTGAGGGGCTACCACAAAGGAGATGGAGACCATCGTTTCTCCAAAGCACTTAAGATAAGTCAGAAGTATCAGATGGAAACTAATCAAGGAGAGAACCAACTTAGAACTAAGGAGAAATTCCCCCTGATTTGATGCATTAGGAATGTAGGGACTCCCAACCACACTTACCAACCAATTATTTATATTTTGGGGAGGGTTTACACACAGAGATGGGAAGGCCAAAGGATATGATAACATTCAAGAATGATAACAGTCCACAGGTTGTCACTTTCCAGCCTCTTAGTCGGCTGTTATCCAACAATTGATATTTCCAGAACTGATGGGAAATGAAATTCCACTTCAGGCACAAGGAATTTTAAAACCAACTCCAATTTAGCATGGAAATATGGAGATCTAATAGAAAAGAAAATCACAAAAGAACCCTACTCTTAACATCAGGAAGGGTTCAAGGATACTGATTGCCTCCAGGAAGGACTAGAGTTGTGTCATCAATGTAGAGTTTAATCAAACTCCATAACTCTGGGTGACCTTCCCCAGCAGTCTCTGGAGACAAGAGATCACAATGAAGGGCAGAAGAAGTCAATTGTTTGGGGGGTTGAACTATTTTCCTCCAGCATCACTTTCTGGACATGTCTTGACAGGAAGGACCACAATACCCTCAGGGGTGTATTTGTGATTTTTCACTTATGTGCTATTCTCCAGCTGACTCTCTGCACATGGAGTCTTGGAAGAACTTCAGGATCCCCAGAGGAGAAATTATTTCTCACTGTAATTATCACCATCCCGGTCTTTGAGACATCTTCTGCTGTAGTGACTGCCTTTGATGTTGACATCAGACTAAAGTAACAAGAAAGGGATCTTTCATCAGAAAAGGATAAATGCCACAACTGTGTGGCAGACGTTTTAAGACAAGAGAGATTGTGCTCTTGAATGTAACTTTCTCTCCATTCCACACGAAGATTGGTTTGTCTGAATCGGGAAAGCCACTGGCATTTCCATTTTGTGAAGACGTTTTGAATTATTCTTGTTCTTGTTTAGAAACAGGAAAGGGATTGATTCAGTCCTGTGAATTATGGACCTCCTGATTCTGCTTGTGATGCTGCTGGTGTCCCAGCCAGTCTCTGGGAAGCTTAGAATGAAGTGCCCATGGAGTTTGGACAACCCGGATGGAGAAAAGCCACGGAACTTTTACAAACCAGGAGACCATCTCATTGGTATAGTCATCTCTACCACAGAAATATTGCCCATAATGTTGACTTTTGGCATGGCTCCTTCTAGTCAATCTCGCTGGTAAGTCAGTCAATGCTGATGGGTTTTTGTTCCCTCCATTTCCATTGCTAGCACTCTTTTTTTAAAAAAATTCTTACTTCACTGACTCCTGTTTTACAGTCTAGTTTACTGAATCCTTTTGATTTCCGTGGCTTCTCTCTTTTGTCTTATTATGTGGAAGAGACTCAAATACAAAATAGGGCAGAAAACAACCTGAATGCAGTCCAGATTATTTTTATCTTCCCATCCAGTCTTCCATTCATCACTTGGATCCTCTCTTTTTTTTAAAGCAATTATTAAAAGCATTGTAGTAGATCAGTCGATTCATATACTGTATATATATTATGATTGCTCTTGATATTCAATACTGGATTCTTGTAGGAATAGAGGATGAGCTGTTGTTAGAATAGCTTTTCTGGGTCACTTATGAAACATTCTCTTCCTTTTATGGTGGTTCTTTTTTAATGATTGAATGATTTTGAATCCTGGTTGCTGGACAGATGAAAATTAGTACTGCTATGAATAATGGGGCATTCCTGATTCTTAACCCTGATGGAAGAATATCTCCATCCCATCTTCTCAACACTCATAAAAATCAAATAGCGATAGGTGTCTATCATTTGCCTCTGATTTTTGGATCAGCATTGGCTTCAGAGACAGTTGACTTGGGGAGACAAAGAGGATTACATTGAAAAATCTATTTTATTATTGCTGTAAATGATAGTGATGATAACATGAATATTTTTTACACTAGTTTATATTTTAGTAAGACCGAAATATTACGCTTTATTGCCACTATTCAAGTGGTAAGCAAGAAACCCCAGTTCCAGCACAATCTCACACTTGGCTACAACATCCGTGACAACTATCTGAGCACACGTGGCACTTCAGATGCCTTGCTGGACATGCTCTCTCCTGGAGAAGCCAATGTTCCCAACTACAGCTGTGGAAAGAAGGACAACATTTTTGCTTTACTTGATGGAGCTGACAGGGACATCTCTCGTCAAATGTCAGTATTAGTAGGCCCCTACAAAGTCCCACAGGTTGGTTTGTGTGTTTCTGTATCTTGTAAGGTGTGTGGGGTGGTAGTGGATGTGCAAGGAATCCAACTATATCTTCTCTATGGAGTTCAAGAACTGCTTTTCACCATGGCCATTACAGAGGTCATGGCTGGGGATTGAGATCAAGAGTGGGAAGGGGGCAAGTCCAAAGCAGCCATGCCATCTCATGAAACCATCCCCATTATTTTGGGGACTTCTGTTGCACATTTGTGAAGGTGAGGAGAGGCTCTGTTTCCAATCAAAGGGCCTTCTGTACAATCAGAAAGTGCAGCAGTGATGGGAAACTCATATTTTGTATGTAATATCAGTCAAAATAATGAAATTTTAAATGGTAAATAAATCCCAATGTATTATCTTACCTACAGGTGATAAAGCATATATGCTTAGGAAAGCATAATGACTACTATTAAATAACCATTAAATAACAAGCATATTTTTACCCTAATATGTTCAAGATGAATTTCATCACAAATGGTTTGATGAACATTAAAGCCCCTTGGGAGAACTTTCTACCAGCTGATTAATTCAACAAATAACCTGACTGGTGGGGTCTCTATTGTCTGGTTGATTTGTACATATAAATTATATCTGCTCTAGCCCTGTTGGGTGGGAAATGGCAATAGTAGTTCCTACACATAAAAATGGAATGAAAAAGGACCCCAGCAATTACAGGCTGATTAGTCCAATAGTTATTGGGCCCCAAATCTATACCAGGTTCCTTTTGAATGGAGTGAAAGTGGGAGATGAACAATGCATTCCTTACAGATGAACAAGCAGGTTTTAGAAAGAGCAAGTCTACTGTTGAGAATTGCTTTGCTGTGAAACAGCTAATTCTAAAATATGTCAGTCAATGGAAACATCTGTTTGCTGCCTTCATTTCTAGATTTCAGTACAGCTTTAGATACAAAGAAATATTATGTAGGGAATTGATTGCCCTTAAAATGGAACTCAGACTGTTGGCCCTGATCAAAGCCCTTTCTATAAGCACATGTTTTAGGTTTCATTTTGGGCTCAGTGGAGCCATTAGAAATAGGATTGACACTCACCAATGGGTAAAATTATGTGCATGTTTGAACCAGGGGTGTGTTCCAACTTATCTCGCTGCCGGGTCGCTTCCTCCTGTGCCACGTGGGCACGCCGCGTGGGCATGTGTGGTGCATGCGCAGTACAACCCCCCCCCAAAAAAATGCAAAAACACACACACACCAAAAACAAAATGGCGACCGCATGCACAGTGCTGGAAACTTGGCTTCTGCACATGCACAGAAAAAAAATTCAGGAAAAAATTTAAAAAAGATGGTGGCACCCACAGACCGGCACGGACCAATCCAGTTTGGTGATGTCATCATGACGTCACCAGCGGGCCGCTACCGGTTCGGGTAAACCTGTCCGAACCGGGAGGAACCCACCCCTGGTTTGAACTCATGTAACTCAGCATAGACATTAACAACTTACAAGGACTTATGAAGGATTTTGAACTATACATTCCAAGGGCCGAATTTTTTTTTTAACAAAGTTCACTTGAGATCTACATTTGTATTTCTGATTGTGGTAAATATTAGGGGTGATATAGAAATATGATTTGCATTCTTTATTCTTATTCATTCTTATTTAATTTATTTTCTTTTATACTATTTTTATAAACGATCTTCTTAATATTAAGCCTTTATATCCTGTTTTTTGATGTGGCCGAATGACTAATCAACAATAAGCTATTCTAATATATTCATGGGAATCAGGTTGGATTTATTAAAATGTAGTATTGGATTTGATTTGACCCCAGATATAAGGTGGCATTCTTCATTGCTTTTTCAGATCAGTGTGAAAATTGATTCAGAGGATCTGAGGGATAAAAATCAATTCCCCTTTTTCTACCGGATGTCCCCCAAAGAAGGGGTCTACCTCCCAGCAATTGTCCAACTGCTTCTCCATTTTAGATGGACCTTGATTGGGCTCTTTGCTTCAGACACAGACGCGGGAGAGAATTTCATGAGGACTTTGACTCCCTTGCTTGACAGGAATGGAGTTTGTGTAGTTATATCACAACGATTGTCAACAAGCAGATATACAGCACCTCCGAGGGATGCCATCTCTAAGTGGAGACAAGTCAATGTCTTTGTTCACTTCATGGAACATGTTAATCTTTGGGATAGACTTCTTCCTTTCCATTTAGCACTTCGACATTTGCCAGGATTTGTTGAAGGGAAAGTCTGGATCATGTTACCTGATTTAGGATTGACACCGAGAAGGCACAGATATTACAAATACATCCATAGTATTTGGACATTTTCTGTTCGGTTAAAAGAAAGGATAAACTATAGTGGCTTTGTACAGAAATTCTTTGTGGAATCCCAGTTTCAAGATCTGTACTTTCACTGTTTGTTTGACAAGAAAGTCTTTTCTTTCAAGGGCCGGAGAAGATGCACCCAGAAAGCACCACTGGAGCTCCAAGAGAAATATCACAGGCTCAGTATCCAAAATCATCACCATTTTTACAATCTCTTTATGACTCTGGCCCATGCCTTGAAGGCTGCGTATTCCTCCAGATCCAGAAGGCAAAGAAAAGACAGCATAGAAAATTTGGGGTCTCTAAGGCTGCAGCCCTGGCAGGTAAGTGGTCCTGACAAGGATCCATTGAACTTTGTTCCTTTGGAGAAGGAATCCAATGGAGATGGAAAGGAATCATTTCTATATTTCTATAAGTATGGGTTTATGATTAGAATCAAATAATTTTCCCTTCATACATTTAAAATAGATGCTGAGATCATCTAGTCCGGTTCCTCCTCTCGGCAGGAATCCCTATCAAAGCTTTGCTGACTGATGGCTGCTTGGTCTTTGCAAGACCAATTAAGGCAATCGGGACTTCATTTCTTCACTGGCTGAGCTGTAAAACTTCTCCTCCTGTTAGGATGACTTTTCTATAATTAAGTTGGAATCTCCTCTATTGTAACTAAATTCATGTTTCCATATCTGACACTCTGGAATAAGAGTGAGCAGATATCAAGCTTCTTTGTAACATCTTTCAGTTATTAGAAGAGTGCTGTATCCTCCCTTCTCCAACCAAGAGATTGTGTTAGTTGGGAAAGGTCCACCTAGACGTCTTCTGATTTTCAGCTCCCATAGAGCAACATGGCTCGTCTGCTTGTTAAAAGGCTTCATAGGCCTTCCCTAAAGCAATTTTTTCTGCAATGTCTTCTCCAAGTGTGGTGCCTGCAAGGGGACCTTTTCCTTGAGAATAGAATAGAATTCTTTATTGGCCAAGTGTGATTGGACACACGAGGAATTTGACTTTGGTGCATATGCTCTCAGTGTACATAAAAGAAAAGATACATTTGTTAAGAATCATGAGGTACAACACTTAATGATTGTCATGGGGTATAAATAAGCAATCAGGAAACAATCAATATTGGTATAAATCATAAGGATACAAGCAACAAGTTATAAGTGGGAGGAGATGGGTGATAGGAACAATGAGAAGCCTAATAGTAATAGTAATGCAGCCTTAATGAATAGTTTGACAGTGGTAAGGGAATTATTGGTTTAGCAGAGTGATGGCATTGGGGGAAAACTGTTCTTGTGTCTAGTTGTTTTGGTGTGCAGTGCTCTACAGTGTCGTTTTGAGGGTAGGAGTTGAAACAGTTTATGTCCAGGATGCGAGAGGTCCGTAAATATTTTCACGGCCCTCTTTTTGACTCATGCAGTATACAGGTCCTCAATGGAAGGCAGGTTGGCAGTAATTGGTTTTTCTGCAGTTCTGATTATCCTCTGAAGTCTGAGTCTGTCTTGTTGGGTTGCAGAACCGAATCAGTTATAGAGGTGCAGATGACAGACTCAATGATTCCTCTGTAGAATTATTGAGTTGGGGGTCTCACAAAAAAAACTAACAACATTCACTTTCTGAGATTTTTATGGCTAGATTTGCCTTCTTTCCATGGGCATTTCACTACTGACTCACATTTGCTTTAGAATCAACTATTATTAGGAGCTCATTCTCAAAAAAATTTTTTTATCAAGTTTGGTATCCCTAATCCCCTGGCATCTCATTTTTCTTCATTTAATGGAGAAATTTGCACATGTGTCTCTTAAATTTCATTCTATTTTTTTTGTCCATTTTGGCAAACCATCTTGATATATTTTGAATTTTATATCTGGATCTTATTTATACAATACAAAGTAATATCTAAACAGTACAAATGAAATCTCCCTATTGTTCTGAGGGAATTTATGAATAGTCTCTTTGTTCATTCAATTTATTATTGAGCTGCTTTGGAATATATCCAATAATTGGGAAACACTGTCCATTATATTTTGTCAATGTATATTTTGTCAATTTTGCTAAACCTATTCATTTTTGTCGATAATGGTGAGACTTATACACTTTTTTTAAAAAAAAGTTTTTATTTGATATATAAACATTAAAAAAGACATACATACATTAAAGACGACATTATATGTACATATATACATATAAACTTATACGATAAAAGTCTTCACATTTGCTCTCTTCTTTATATATTTTCTATACGATTGTATCTATCTGTGCATATAACATTTCTCTTTTGATTTTTATCTAATTATAGGTTAATTATAACTTAATAGCTATATATATATATTTGTAATAATTATTCATATTTGTTATTCTGTAGATTGGTAAGTTGTACATTGTAATTTATCTATCAGTCTAAGTGTTTCTATATTTCTGTCTTTCCATTTCTCTTTTCAAGCCAATTATAAAAAAGGTTCCAAGTTTCAAAGAATTCTGAGTTTTCTTTCTGTTTCAGTTCTAATGTTAGTTTGTCCAGTTCTGCGCATACTAGAATTTTTTTTATTATTATGTTCTCTGTCGGTACATCACCTTGTTTCCAGTGTTGTGCTAGTGTTATTCTTGCCGCTGTTAATATATGGGTTATGATATACCAGTGTTTCTTTTCTATACTTTGCTCCAACATCCCTAACAAGAAAATTTCCCGTTTGAACATTATTTTTAGGTTGGTTATTTCTTGAAGCCAGGTGTATATTGTTTGTCAAAATCTTTTGGTTTTAGGACAGGTCCACCACATGTGGTAATATGTTCCGTTTTTATATGGGCACTTCCAACATTTGGGGTTCATGTTTGGGTACATTCTGGCCAATCTCGCTGGAGGGAGGTGCCATCTATAATACATTTTATAAGTATTTTCCTTGTATGCGATTGATTTGGTTATTTTCAGGTTTTTAGTCCAGGTTTCCTCCCAATGTTCCAAATTTACTTCGTATCCAAAGTTTTTAGTCCAACTGGTCAAATTTCCTTTAACCTTTTCCTTTTTCATTTTACAGTTTATTAAGAATTTATAGATTTCGGTTATCATCTTTTTTTCTGGTCCCAGTAGGATTTTGTCTAACTCTGATTTCTTTTTGGCTATTCCAAATTTTTTCTTGTCCTCTTGTAATCTGTTTTTAATTTGGCAATATGGCCACCAATCTATTCCAGTTCCTTGTTCTCTTAGGGTTTGGATCTCTTTTAAATTTCTTTGTTCGTCTAGTAATTCTTCATATTTAACCATTTTATGTATATCTGTTGTAGTGGGGTAAGTAATTGCCTCCATGAATGAGAACCATATCGGAATTTCTTTGTATTGTTGATTTTTTTATTTTATTCCATATATTGTATAGTGCCTCTCTAATTTTGTGTTTTTGGAAATATGAGTGAGTTTTATGTTTCCCATCCCATAAAAAGCCATGCCATCCTACCTGTAGGTCATGTCCCTCGAGCATTAATATTCTTTTATTGTTAATTTTAATCCAATCCGTTACCCACTGTAATGTTGCCGCTTGGTAGTAAGTTTCCCATTCTGGGAATCCAAAGCCCCCTTGCTCTTTATTTTGTTGTAAATATTTTAGTTTAATTCTTGCCTTTTTCCCTGCCCAGATAAATTTAGATGTTATTTTATTTAGATTGTCAAAATATTTTCTGTCTAATTTAATTGGTATCGTTTGAAACAGGTACAGTAATTTTGGTAATACTGACATTTTAATCGTCGAAATCCTCCCTATTAATGAAATAGGTAATGTAGTCCATTTTTCCAAATCTTTTTCTATTTGTTTATTCAATTCTATGTAATTATCGTTCTTAATTGTTGTGCATTTGGCCGTTAGCATTATACCTAAGTATTTAATTTTTTTGACAACTTGGATACCCAGTTTCTCTTCTAACTCTTGGATTTGTTTATTTGGCAAGTTTTTTGTTATTATTTTGGTTTTATTTTTATTAATTTTAGGCCTGCTACTTTTCCAAATTTATTTATTTCTTCTACTAATTTTGGCCCCACCTCTATAGGATTTTCCATATTGAAGACCATGTCGTCTGCGAAGGCTTGGAGTTTATATTCTTGACCTCTAATTTTGAGTCCTTCAATGCTTGAGTTTTGCCTAATTTGTTGTAGTAGCGTTTCTAGTGTAAATATAAATAGCAAGGGGGACAGTGGGCATCCCTGTCTTACTCCTTTTTGAATATCGAATTTATCCGTTGTATCTTGATTTATAATTATTTTAGCTGTTTGTTTTGAATATATAGCTCTAATCATCCTAATGTATTTGGGGCCAAAATTTGTGATCTCTAATTTTTTAATGAGAAAATCCCAATTTAGATTGTCGAATGCTTTTTGGGCATCGAGGAACATGAGAGCTACAGGTTTTCCTGGATTTGCCTCATAATATTCTAGTATATCTATAATCGTTCTCGTGTTGTTTCTGATATTTCTGTTTGGGAGGAAACCATTTTGATCAGGGTGTATGTTTTTATTGATTATGTTTTTTAGTCTTTCTGCCATTATGGTCATAAAGATCTTATAGTCCACATTCAACAGCGAGATTGGCCTGTAGTTCTGTATCTTCTGTTTTTCTAGTTTATCTTTGGAATTAATGATATAGTTGATTCTGCCCATGATTTTGGAATTTCCCCTTTATCTAGGACTTCATTGTATGTTGCTAATAGTAGTTATTTAATAGAATTTTGTAATTGTTTGTAACACTCTGCTGGTATGCCATCAGGTCCTGGTGTTTTGTTATTTTTTTGTTTTTTTATAGCTTTTTCTAATTCTAAGGGTGTTATTTCTTCATCCAGTATGTTTCTATCTAGCTCTGTTATTGGTGTATCTTTTGCTTGTTGCAAGTAGGTTTGTATGTCCTCTTCCCTTATTTCCTCTTTTTTGTATAACTCCCTGAAATATTTAATTATTATGTCTTTTTTGTCCTCTATTGTTGTTTTCAATTCACCATTCTCATCCTCTAGTTGTTGTATATGTCTTTCTTCTCTTTCCTTTCGTAATTTATAGGCTAGCCACCTACCTGGCTTATTGGCATTTTTGAAATAGTTTTGTTTTGCTATTCTAATTTTCTGTGCCACCTCTTCTTGTGTTAGTAGGTTAATTTTATGTTTAATTAAGGCCTTTTCTTCTCTAATTTTTTCATTTAGTGGTTCAGTTTGTTGTCTATATTCTAGTTCTCCCATTTTCCTTTGTAACTCATTAATTTGTTTATTTTTATTTTTATTTCTCCTTATGGTATATGTTGTGGTTAATCCTTTTATATATGCTTTTGCGATATCCCATATATTTGGAATCGTGGTATCGGTATTCCAGTTTTTGTTCATAAAGAAGGCTAGCTCTTTTTCCATGTAGTTAATATAATCTTTTTCTTTTAATATAGCCTGTTTCATAAACCATCTGTTACTTGCCCTTTTTCTCCCTTTTATTGTAAAAACTATAGGATTATGGTCCGCCCATATATTTGGTTTCATTTCAATTTCTTGTGTTTTATTCAGTATTTCTATGTCTGCCCAAACCATATCTATCCTCGACCAGGAGTTCTGTGGGGTTGAATAATATGTATATTGATTTTCTTGTGGGTGGTTTTCCCTCCATACATCTCTAATGTTGAATTCCCTGGCCAAGTCAAAAAATTCACATGGTAATGTCTTTCTTTCATGGCATTTTTTATTTGCTGATTTATAATCCAATTTGTTATCTGGTACAGCGTTAAAATCTCCCATTATACATATGTTTCCTTTTTCTAGTTTAACTATTTGTTCATGCAGTTCTTTAAAGTATTCTTTTTGTTTACTGTTTGGTGCATATATTATTATAAGTAACATTTTTTTTTGGTTTATTGAAATTTCTATCATCAATATTCTGCCTTGATTATCCTGAAATAGTTGTTTTAGTTGCAACCAGTCCTTAACATATACTGCAATTCCTCTCTTTTTTGAGTCATGTAAACAGTTTCCCTAGTTTTCGTACTTCTAATAATTTAACATGTTCTTTTTTAACGTGTACCTCTTGTAGACAGATTATATCTAAATTTTGCTTTTGTAGTTTATTGAACATTTGTCTTCTTTTAATCGGCGAATTAATTCCATTTATGTTAACTGATAGAATTTTGGCTACATTTTCCATTTTATTGTTTTGCTGCTGCCTTGGCTGTTCTTAAACTTCGTGTTTCTATTTGGGTCTTGCTATGAGCTTTCTCCAACTTCTCTCTTTCTTCTACACTTTGTTCCTCTTGACTTTGTGTTTCTAACTCAGTACTGCTCTCTCCCTCTAATTCTAAGTACTGCTCAATGAAGTGATCTGCCTGTTCGCATGTGTCTATTGTTATTTTTTTATCTTTCCATGTAACCAGAAGTCCTTCTGGTACTAGCAATCTGAATGGTATTCCTTTTCTTATTAATTTTACTGAAAGGTACTGGAAGTCTCTCCTTTTGTCCCTTATTCTTTTTGGTATCTGTTTCAGAACTACAATGTCCTTTCCTATATAGTTTATTTGTCCTGTTCTTGTAATTTTGTAAATCTCGTGTCTTATATGTTTTTTTGTGAATTTCACATGGACCTCTCTAGGCAGTTTGTGTTTCCTTATGTAATTATTCTGTACTCTGTATATCTCATCAATGTTGTTTTTTATTTCTTCCTTATCTACTTGGAGGACTTCTGCCAGGATTTCTGACATCAAACTTCGAGTATCTTCTTCCTTGTCCTCTAGAATATTTTGAAATCTGAGATAATAGCTTGCTTTCTCAAACTCGAGCTGGGAAATTGCCCCTTCTATTTATTTATTTATTTATTTATTTTGGTATTCTTATATGCCGCCCAACTCCCGGAGGACTCAGGGTGGCGTACAACAGAGAAAAATACAAGAATAACCAATTAAATATTAATTAAAAGGAAATACAAAATTTAAAAACACAGTATAAAAACAACAACAACCATTCAACAACCATACATACTTGGGGGTGAGCTCGAGTGGATTAAGCTCTACCCCCAGCCTGCAGGAAAAGCCATGTCTTAACAGCTTTTTGGAAGGCCAGCAGAGTGGGGATAGTTCGGGTCTCTGGGGGAAGTTGGTTCCAGAGCGCGGGGCCGGCCACAGAGAAGGCTCTCCCCCTAGGGCCCGCCAGCCGGCATTGCTTGGCTGACGGGACCTGGAGGAGGCCAACTCTGTGGGCCCTATCCGGTCGGAGGGAAGTATGAGGCAGAATGCGGTCCCGAAGATAGCCTGGTCCTAAGCCATGAAGGGCTTTGAAGATGGTGATCAACACCTTGAATTGGACCCGGAGACCGATGGGCAACCAATGCAGCTGGCGGAGTATCAGTGTCACGTGGGTGTACCTTGGCACACCCACCACAGCATGCGCAGCCGCATTTTGCACCAACTGAAGTCTCCGGATACTCTTCAAGGGTAGCCCCATGTAGAGCGCATTGCAGTAGTCCAAACGGGAGGTGACAAGGGCATGAGTGATCGTGAGTAGAGCCTCCTTCTCCAAGTATGGCCACAGCTGGTGCACCAGGTGAACCTGTGCAAAGGCCCCCCTAGCCACAGCAGAAAGATGATCCAATTTTAGCTGTGGATCTAGGAGGACCCCCAAGTTGCGGGCCTGGTCTGAGGGAGTCAGTTTTGCTCCCTCGAAGACCAAGGAGGGACAGTTGTCATAGTCTTTATGAGGCAATATCCACAGCCACTCAGTCTTGTCTGGATTAAGTCTGAGTCTGTTCCTGCCCATCCAGATCTTAACGTCGTCCAGGCACCGGCACATTACATCAACTGCCTCCCTGAAGTCAGACGGGGTGGTGATGTACAGCTGGGTGTCATCAGCGTACTGATGGAAACACACCCCATGTCTGCGAATGATCTCACCCAGCGGTTTCATGTAGATGTTAAACAGGATGGGCAAGAGAACCGACCCCTGAGGCACCCCACATGATAGGGGCCTAGGGGATGATCTCTGCCCTCCTGCCAGCACCGACTGCATCCTATTGGCGAGATAAGAGGAGAACCACCGCAAAACTGTGCCTCCCACTCTCAACTCGCCGAGCCAATGCAGAAGGATACCATGGTCGATGGTATCGAAAGCTGCTGAGAGGTCAAGTAGCACCAGGATGGAGGAGTTCCCCCCATCCCAGGCCCGCCAGAGATCATCCATCAGAGCGACCAAGGCAGTTTCTGTACTGTAGCCGCGCCTGAAACCCGATTGATAAGGATCTAGATGATCTGTTTCATCCAGGAGCTGCAGAAGCTGAGTCACCACCACCTTCTCCACAACTTTCCCTAAAAAAGGTAAGGTGGAGACCGGACGATAGTTCTTCAAGTCAGCTGGATCCAGGGAAGGCTTCTTCAGGAGGGGTCGCACCACCGCAGCTTTTAATGACTAACTCTCTATTTATCGTTCTCAGTCTTTCTTCTGTTGCATCCTGTCTTTTTTCTGCCTTCTCTACTTTTTCCACTATTATTTTTATTTGTTGTTCATGGTTAGCTACTATTTCTTGTATGCTTTCCATTCTACTATCTAACTTCTTAATATCTCCTTTGACCACCTCAAAGTTCCCTTTCATTTCCTCATGATTGTTTTCTATTGTTTCTTGTGTTTTTGTCATTTTCCCCTTATGCAAACATAAATTCCTGAATTCTATCAAGTGAGGCCTGCATGGATTGTAGGGAAGGTGTCTGTCCCTGCTTGTCTACTGTCGTCATTTCTGCTAATAGTTTTTGTCCTGCTGAGGATGGTACAGTTGGAACTGCTTTCTTTGCAGTTCTTGTCACCATAGTCAAGGACATTTGTGTTTTTGTAAAAAAGTTATAGTTTTTAAAGAAGTTGCTCCACACTTTCATATAACCTCCTTGTATATTCCTCTTTTTCCCCCTTTCTTCAGCATAAAATCAATAGCAATATTCTAGACCACTTTTACCAATGTTTTAAATATTATACTGTTTGTACTTCTTAATTCTTAATTCTCAGTTCTGAGTTCAATTTTCTTTATGTTTGTTTACAACCCCCTATAGTTAATCTAAACAATCAATTTCTATCTTTATCAGTATATTAATATAACAGTATGCCAATCAATCTATCTATCTATTTATGCAATTACCTATCAATATATATATATAATGAATATAATAGATTCAATCTTTTGTAAATATTCCGATATTTCTTTTAAGTTAATTGAAAGTAAGAAAAATGATTATGTTATTCTTATTTTGTTATTTAACTAAGTATTCAGTACAAATCAGTGTTCTATATTCAGTCTCAGGATTTTTTATACCAAGAGAAGCAGTCAATGTGTCCTCCTTTAGATTCCAAGATGTCTGCTGTTTCAGGGAACTGCACAGTCACTATCTTTTTTTTTCTAATTATAGTCCTTTTATCTGTCTCTGTTGTATAACTCCTCTTTCTGTAGCAGATCAGATGTTAAACAGCAACTTTTCCAAGTTCACAGCAGTTTCAAATGTAGCAGTTTCGAATGTATATTTCAAGTTTCGTGCTAATCCTCATCCGTGATTGTTAGAGTTTATCTCCTTCGGCTTCTCCAAAATGTCGCTGTCAGAAAAAGTTCTATGTCACCGTGGCAGTCTCTTTCTTATTTGCTTCTTCTGGGAACGCAACAAAGTCAATATTTCCACTGGTCTTACGTTTCCTTTATTATTCAGACTCCAAAGAGTTTAGATCTTGAATCTACAGTTTTCTCCAGTCTTTCTCCAATCTCCTTTTTTCCCCCCAATATCGTCTCTTATGACTCCTTATCAGTCATGTGCCACCTGTTCCTCTCAGGAGACTATCGCTTTCCGCCTCTGCTTTTCCGTCTCCGATTTCAGCAGGTTTCAGCACTTTTTAGGCTTGGTGAAAGAGTTGTCAAGCATTTACCGTTTCACTTTCGCTTTTCTTCCTCTACATTAAGATCAAAGTGCCATGTCTCTGGATCGTCTTCTAACGCCGATCTCTTTTGTGGCTGTTATCGGGGTTTTCACCTTTTCAATAGGAGATAGCACCCCCCCCCCCATTGCTGTTCAGTGTCCCCCTTCTTTTTGCGATCTCCTCCGAAGAATCATGCGCTGCTTTCGGCTTCCAGGACCACGAAAAGTCGGGCGAAGTTCGCAGCTAGCTTTCTTCGCTCCGCACCACCATAGCGCCCGCCCCAGAAATCTCGAGACTTATACTCTCAACTGAAGATATTTTCAAGTTGTTAGACAACTTTAGTAGAAAGATTTAAATATGAATAGACCATGTGAGATAAGAAACCAAGTTTTATGCTTTTAAAATTCATGGATATTTCCATTGTAGTTCCATCCTTTTCTGGAGAAGAATGATTTTTCCAATTTTTCCTGGATGAAACTTTATTTGGATAAAAACGGAAAAATAGCAGCAGATCTGAATATAACGATCTTGGTGGTTTTCCCTAAGGCAAATGCCAGATACAAGACTCTGGGGACTTTTGAAAGACACAGGCTTATTATCAACCAAGATGCTCTTTCACAGCTAAAGATGATCAACAAGGTGGGGGAATATTGGTATTCTTTATCTTTATCCTTTATTTCCAAATTTTAGGACCCATTCCAAGTGGGATAAGCCTAGTCACCAAGGTAGTTGACCTTCACTGAGAATTGAACGTGGGGAATAGAAACCTTCAAGTATTATTAGACTGCTTGTGAGGTTTCAGTACTATAGAACAAGGTGTCCTTTAGATGCTTCAATATGGAACAATGTTTCAAGAAGATTCAGCCATGCCCAACAAGGAATGCTGGATGATGATTCCTTAAGACATAGATCATGGTCCTTTTGTGTCCCCTCAGCAATTTAGTATCTCCCTAAAACTGGTGAGGGAGGCCATCAGGTGCTGGGGATTCTGGTGCTGATAGCCTCCATTTTGCTTGTTCCTTATTCTCAAATAGCAAAGAGGATGGAAACTCTATTAACCAGACCTTAAGTTCAGGTTTGGACTGAATCTTGACCTGGTTGGGGACAGGGTCACTTACAAAGTCAGCGACATGATCTGTGATGATTTTAAGCAACCTGGACTTTGCCAGAAATCCATTACTGTCTTTCCTTCCACTGTGATAGAGCTGGGATAGGTCCAAGACTGTTACTGCACATGAAATCATAATAACTGATTTGAGATAATATAGCACTAGCACTTAGAGTTACATACCACCCCATAGTGCTTTACAGCACCCTCTAGATGGTTTGCAATATCAGCATATTGGCCCCAACAATCTGGGTCCTCATTTTACTGACCTCCGAAGGATGGAAGGCTGAGTCAACCTTGAGCCCCGTCAGGATCAAAATCCAGGCTGTGGGCAGAG
The DNA here is from genome assembly GCA_023053685.1 of Diadophis punctatus similis. Classification (NCBI taxonomy): domain Eukaryota; kingdom Metazoa; phylum Chordata; class Lepidosauria; order Squamata; family Dipsadidae; genus Diadophis; species Diadophis punctatus. Next base: position 239,964,810 of record JALIGW010000002.1, on the reverse strand, counting down.
TTTGCCTGCAATACTGCATTCTAACCATTGCATCACCAGTGCCCTTACCCAGCAAACTGAAGTAGTGAAACATGTCTTTTTTATTATTTAATTTTATTTGCCAAAATGTGTACAAAACAACAGGTATGGTATAAATATAAACAAAAGCAAAGTATGTATAGGTAAAATTAGACAATAGGACAGGGACGGTAGGCACGATGGTGCGCTTATGCACGCCCCTTATAGACCTCTTAGGAATGGGGTGAGGTCAACTGTAGACAGTCTAAGTTTAAAGTTTTTGGGGTTTGGGGAAGAAACCACAGAGTCAGGTAGTGCACTCCAGGCATTGATCACTCTGTTGCTGAAGTCGTATTTTCTGCAGTCGAGTTTCGATCGGTTTACATTGAGTTTGAATCTATTGTGTATGTGTGTTGTTGTTGCGGTTGAAGCTGAAGTATTCATTGGCAAGTAGGACATTGTGGCAGATGATTTTATGAACTACATTTAGATCGGGGCGGGTTCCTAATTTTTTTACTACCACTCTGTGGGTGTGGCTAATTTTGTGGGTGTGGCTTGCCAGCCATGTGACCGGGTGGGCGTGGGCCTCAGGAGCTTGGCAGCAGCCAGAGAAGCAGGGGGGCAATGCCCACCCACAACGCACCCCCCCGCAGCGGGAGCAGCGGGTGCAGCAAGACAGCGGCAGCGGTTCTTCTAGGAGGCTCCGTCTTCTAGGAGCCATATATGAGGGCATGCAAGGCATTGCCCTATGTCAGCTCCAGCGCACATGTGCGTGCTGGCCAGCTGATTTTCAGCCTTCTTTTCGGCCATTTTTCGCCGTCCCCAGGGTTCAGGAAAGCCTCCTGAAGCCTGGGGACGATGAAAAACAGCCCAACGGCCCAACCAGAAGTTCATTTCGAAATTTCCGGTTGGCCTGTTTGGCAATTTTTCACTCGCCCCAGGCTTCAGGAGGCTTTCCTGAACCCTGGGGAGAGCGAAAAACAGCCCAACGGGCCTACTGGAAGTCCGTAGGCTTCAGTGAGGCCTGTGCGCATGCGCAGGGGGGAGCACAGGGGGATTGTGCGCATGTGGGGGGCAGCACACATGCACAGGGGGGAGGGCATTGCATTATGGGTGTGGGCACACACGCACATGCTATCTCGCACGCACGCACCCTTTTGGCACCCGAGCAAAAAAAGGATTCACCATCACTGTCCTATACCTACCTCTTTTTTAGAACTAGGTAGAGATCTAAGTGAAGCCCACAGACTCCTTGGCTAATGTATATGTCTATCTCCATTTTCCAAGAATCATTAGTCCTAACACATTTTGTTGGCATTTCTTTTTTTTTCTGCTTAGTCTCTCCCTCAGTCTAAATGTGTGGAAAATTGTCATCCTGGGTTTTTCAAGCAGACTCGAAAGGGAGAGCCAGTTTGCTGCTATGACTGTGTTCCCTGTCCGAAGGGGACCATCTCGACTCAGGAAGGTGGGTCGCACTGAAGATAATGGAAGGGTTTGTGGAAAGGGGTTCACCCAGACCATTTTCATGAAAGCGGAAGTTAAAATACAGATTGAAGCTCAACTATTGGCTCCTACAATGGTTCTGCACATAACATGGGAAATCACTAGGGACCAAGCGCTTCCCCAAGTTTCATAGAGCTTAGTTTTATTTATTTTTTTAGAAAATGATATTCTTCTTACATTCTTTCTGTGGAGATAAGATGAGATGAGATCTTGGAAAATGGTCCTAATATCAGCTATTGTCTAAAGAAGGCATTTCTTGAAAGATAAAAGGACAACATATTAAAGGAATCTTATTTCTGGTTTCCACAGATACAGAAAAATGTACCAACTGCCCTGATGAGAAATATCCAAATGAAGAACGAATGAAATGTATCCCCAAAGATATAATGTTCCTGTCCTATGAAGAGCATCTAAGCAATATCCTGGTCTCCTTTGCCATACTCTTGTTCCTAACTACAAGCCTTGTTTTAATCGTATTCATTCAATACCGAGAAACTCCCATTGTCAAAGCCAACAATCGAGACCTCTCTTACATCCTCCTGGTCTCCTTCCTGATTTGTTCCTTGTCTCCTCTTCTCTTCCTTGGTCAACCAAGGAAAACCACGTGCCTTCTCCGACAAACATTTTTCAGCATCATCTTCTCAGTTGCCATTTCTTCTGTCTTGGCCAAAACGATCATGGTGGTACTGGCTTTCCTGGCAACAAAACCAGGAAATCGAGTAAAGAGATGGGTGGGAAAAAGCTTGGCCAACTCCATTATACTTTCTTGTTCTGCTGTCCAAATTATCATCTGCTCCATTTGGCTGGGAGTTTCTCCCCCATTTCCTGATTCTGACTTCCACTCCCAGCCTGGAGTTGTCATTCTGCATTGCAATGAAGGCTCTGTTGTCATGTTCTACATCACCCTCAGCTACCTGGGCTTCCTGGCTTCCATCTGCTTCACAGTGGCTTTCCTGTCCAGGAATCTCCCTGGGGTCTTCAATGAAGCCAAGCTGATCACCTTTAGCATGCTGGTCTTCTGCAGTGTCTGGGTGACTTTTGTGCCCACCTACCTGAGCACCAAAGGGAAATATATGGTTGTTGTTCAGGTCTTCTCCATCTTGTCCTCCAATGCTGGTCTGCTGGGCTGCATCTTCATCCCCAAATGCTACATTATCATCCTGAGGCCAGACCTGAATAAAAAAGAGCAGCTTATAAGGGCAAGAAATGGTAAAATGTGAGACAGAAGAATTTCGACTGTCAACATATTCTACCAGGCCAAACAAAGAGAATGGTCTGTGTTGTTCTCCATAGATGAGTTAATTATTTGCTTGAAATAAATAAAGGACAACTGTTCCCAAGCATTATCAAATAGAATTGCAAGATGGTCGCTGAGCCATTGAAAATGGTCCCCTTCAATCTTGCATGCTCTGAATTCTGCAAATGTTGAGAAAGAGAATGAAATTGTAGGAGTTTACCAGGCTGAGCCCGAAGGATGGGATCAAATGCATCATAAGTCCCTTCACGCCCACAAGAGATCTAAGTCCAGACCATCTTGGATTCCTTTGACTTATCTATCATCAATTTGGTCAATTGTAGTTCAGATTCTTGTAGAGAGCTTAAGCTTTCTATATAAATCTTTATACACATTTGAACTGCCTGGATCTTCTCATTTCCCCAGTGTCTGACAGAAATCTTAGTTCAAATGCAAAGGATTGAATTTTTTGTGTGTTTATGAATGCATTGTAAAAATTCTGCAAAGTTGTTTGTGTGTGGCCAAGGGAGGGTCATCTCCCACTTTTTAAAAGCATTTTATTGTGTCTCCATTGTTCCACCTCATCTAACTTGTGACCTTCAATTAATGTATCAAACAGACAAGAGACAGATAGGAAATCTTATGGAATCTGGAATAGGGGGCTTGGAGTCTGGCAAAATCTAAAGCAAATAGGAAGATGAAAAAACTCACACATACTTCAGACAATGAAAAATACAGAACCAAAAAAATGTAACAGAAACCTCTCAACTTTTTTGACTTCTTCAAAATTTTACAAAACTCACACAGAGCAGAATAATTTGGGGATGGAGAATAATTTAGCCATGAAAGCCAGCTGGATGACCCTGTGAGGCCAGTCTCTCTGTCTCTGTCTCTGTCTCTGTCTCTGTCTCTGTCTCTGTCTCTGTCTCTGTCTCTGTCTCTCTCTCTCTCTCTCTCTCTCTCTCTCTCTCTCATGTTCAACCCTCTTCACAGGGTTGTTGTGAGGAAAATAGGAAGGCGTGTTGGATATGTTTGCTGACTTGTGTTATTTACAAAAATAATAAAGGTGGTGGTGGGGAATCTAACACCAACAAAAGAAAAATCCTATTTGTGTTTGCATGGATTGTCAGGGTTCAAAATAGCATCCAAAACTTAATCAGAGTCCGAGGTAAATACAGTACAAATGAGATGCCCCAACGGGGATAGTGGTGAGATATTTTGAAAAGAGATACCGGCTTAACACGATAATGAAAGCTACTGATTTCTATGTTAAAGTTTTAAAGGCTGATATATTCAAAATTCCAGAAGGAAGAAGCATGAAAGCAACAGAAGAGATGAGTGGAGAGTCATTGATAAATGTGCAAACGGAAAGACCATTGATGATTCAAGGTGATTTACAGAGCCAGAGAGAGGTTCATAATGTGGAAGAGGAGATAGAAGATCAGAGTCAGACAATAGCAGAGCTGACAAATCAAAAAATCAAAGCCAAGATACAAAAGGCTGCAATAACCAGATCTAAAATCCGACCAAGAAGAAGGAATGATTAGAATTTGGGAAGTTATAGGACTTCCCTATATGGAGAGATGAATGAAAATTGATATTTTGGACTTCCGGGGGCGGCGCCATGGTGGAGCGAAGCTGAGAAGCAAACCGTTGCAACTTAGCTCGACTTTCTCCGTTTAGCTTTCTTGAAATCCGCAACATGGAGCCTTGTAGGGGCTAGCGTAAGGAAGAGGAACATCGTGCGAGGACGGGAGGAGGTGCAAACCCCCGCCAAAGCAGATGGAAGCCCTATAGCTGAACAGAGAAGAAACCAGCAGATTGTACTGGTCCAGAGTTATGGCGGCCTGAGCATACAGCAAGGAAGGAAAAAATAGAGAAACGGCAATATATTGACAAAACTATCGAAACTACCCAAATTGAAGTGGATTACAACTTTTTCCGGAGAGTACTCCTATTGAAAAACGAACGACGGGCACTACCGAAGGAGAAGTGAGTCTCCAAAAAGGACCAAGCGGCGCCTTAGCGGAAAGTAGCGAAGGGCAAAACAAAATAAAATTAAGAACGGATTGCTTTAAAGGGACACGGACTGGAAAGAACTACCAAAGAAACAACTGATGGCAGAAAGGGAATCTACGTTATATCTACATCCAAAATACCTTGAAACTAAAAGACATTGACTAACAACTTTGAGCCAAGGGAAAGGAGGGGGGGAAAGAGAGACGGTGACAAAGCATTCTCTTGGAATGCAGACATTTTGAATGGACAGTGAAATTGAAACAGAAGAGAGACGACCTCCCCTAAGAGACATTTGTAAGATATACAGAGCTTAATATATTGACTGAACATTTTGAAATTAAAAATTCTAAACTATATATTTACTATATATCTATAAATTGATACATATTAAGTTATAATTAGAAGTATTTTGATATTTAGATAATTGACTGTTATTGCTACTATATATTATGAAAAGTAAGAAGTAAGATTCTATAAGTGTTAATAATAATTTGAATTAAGTGAATGAATTGAAATATCTACCTTTTTATCATTGAAGATTAAGTTGTGAATAGTTTGAAATACTAATATCTTAAAACAACAGTTTAATCAATCAATAATTATAGAAATTATTATTGAAAATATCTTTGACTTAAATACTGAGTAGATTAGTTTACAACATTATTAATAATTTCTTAACTAAAATATATTAAGTAAAAAATTATGTTCAAATGATTAACAACTAACTTCTTTCTCCTATCTCCTTCTCTCAAACTATGAAACAATATTTTCTTTTTATTCTATTTTAGAGATATAAGATATATATAAGACATAACAGAAATATTATAAATATCTTTCTGACTCTTTCTTTCTCATTTCACTTCTCTTCTTCCCCTTTACTATCATTATTACTGATTTCTCTCTTTTTTGTTTAGTCGCAATTGATTGGACAGCGAAATTCTAGATAAGAATATTGAAATATAATATAATAAAAAATAGTAAGGATAAGAAAAGAAATCTATGAAAGTTTGGAACAACTTTTTTAGTAGAATAAAAATGTCAACATCAACAACTGTGACCAAAATGATTAAAAAAACAACCCCTGCAACACCCTCAGTGACAGGGCAAAAACTGATTACAGAAATGACATCTACAGAGAAACAAGGACAAACACCTACACTACACACAATGCAAGCCACACTAGACAAAATCCAAGAATTCATGATGACACAACAAGAAACAATGATCAAAACACAGCAAACCATTTTTTATAATCATGAAGAGACAAAAGAAAACTTTGAAGAGGTTAAGGGGAACATTAAAAATTAGATAGCAGAATGGAAGTTATTCAGGAAGTGGTTGCTAAACATGAACAAAAAATTAAGATCATAGAGGAAAAAACTGATCTAACTAATAAAAAAATAGAAGAAACAGAGGAAACATTAAGAGCAAAAAATAAGGAATTGGAGGGGGCCATTGCACATCTCGAGTTGGAGAAATCAGCATTCTACTTAAGATTCCAAAATATACCAGAAGTGAAAGAGGAGGATCTACGTGAACAGGTAGTAGAGATACTGTCTGAAGCCCTGCAGATAGATAAAGAAGAACTAATCAGACACATAGACGAGGTTTATAGGGTACAAACAAATTTTGCAAAAAGACACAAACTCCCTAGGGAGGTACACGTACGATTTACTAAAAAAGCACTATGGGATGAGATATATAAAACCACAAGAATTGAACAAATACTACACAAAGAAAGAGAAATTAATGTACTAAAACAAATCCCAAAATGAATAAGAGAAAAGAGAAGGGATCTACAGTATTTTACCACAAAATTAATAAGACAAGAAATACCCTTTAGATGGTTGATTCCGGAAGGAATCCTAATAACATGGAAAGGGAAAAAAATAAGGATAGAAACAATGGAAGAAGCAGACCAATTTATTGAAAGATATTTAGAAAAAGATGGAGAGAGTAGCGTGGAGGGAGAGGGACGAAGTCAGGAAGAAAAATAAATGGTAGAAGATATAGAACAAATGAAAAGACAAGGGAGAGAAGGAGATAGGACGACAAAGCCAAAAGAAATAAGAAGTACGAGAGTAACAAGAGCAATGAGTAGACAATAAAATGCAAAATCAAATTAAAATATTCTCAGTAAACATAAATGGAATTAACTCACCAATAAAAAAGGCAAATATTTAACAGGCTACAAAAACAAGAATCAGATATCACATGTATTCAGGAAGTCCATATAAAAAAAGAAGATTACAAATTACTAGAACAACCCAAAATAGATAAACTCTTTGCATCCCTCGCTGATTCAAAAAAGGGGTATAGCATTATATATAAAAAAATTGGTTAAGCCCTAAGCAAATATATATAGATATAGAAGGAAGCATACTTATAGTAGAAGTTACCATTGATAAAACAAAAATATTACTTCTGGTCATTTACGCCCCAAATAGTGGACAAAAAGAATACTATGCAACACTATATCAACAAATTATTAAATTAGAGAGAGAAAATATATGCATAATTGGAGACTTCAATGCAGTAGTAGATGCAAAAAAAGATTATAAATCGGGAAGTAAGAAAAATTTTGAAAGAAAAATTCTACCGAAAAAGTTTTTGATATGGCAAATGAATTTAAAATAAAAGATATATGGAGGGAAAGACACCAGAAACAAAATCAATTTACATACTTTTCAAGCCCACATAAATCTTGGTCCAGGCTCGATATGATCTGGACCAATATAGAACCAAATATAAAAATAGAAAGTGTAGAAATCGAACCAAACACATGGGCGGACCACAATCCCATATCAATTGTAATAAGAGGGACAAAAAAGGTAAGAAGAAGATGGATGTTGAATCAGAAGATAATAAAAGAAAAAGAATTTAAACAATATAAGGAGAAAGAATTAACTTTCTTCTTAAAAGAAAATTGGAATAAAGATACAACTACACAAAATATATGGGATACTATGAAAGCCTATACAAGAGGATTAACTATTGCCTATACTAGTAAAAGAAATAAAAATAAAAATAAACAAATCAATGAATTGCAAAATAAGGTAGGGGAATTAGAACGTAAACTGCAAGAGACACCAAAAACGACGAAGTTAAAGAAGAAAAGGAATTAATTAAACATAAAATAAATTTGATATCACAAGAGGAAATTGCATTAAAAATCAAGACAACTAAACAGAACTACTTCGAACACGCTAATGAACCAGGCAGGTGGTTGGCCTACAAATTAAGAAAAGAAAAGGGAAAAAAAATTATACAACCATTAGAGGATTCAATAGGGAGAATGCAATTTACAATAGAAAAAAAGGAAATAGCAAGAGAATATTACAGTGAGTTATATAGCAAGGACAACATACAACAAAAAGATCTAAAACACTCTAACATTGCACAAATATCAGACGCTATAAAAGATAGGATGGATGAAGAAATAACACTCACAGAGATAGAAAAAGCAATTAAGAATCAAAAAAATAATAAAACTCCAGGACCTGATGGAATCCCAGCAGAATATTATAAAGAACTACAAACAATTTTGAAAAATATTCTATTAACAACATATAATGAAGTTTTAACTAAAGGGGTAATTCCAGATTCATGGACAGAGGCATTGATAACAAGAATTCCAAAAGACGCTAATATGAAACATAAGATCCAGAACTACAGGCCAATCTCGCAGTTAAACTCTGATTATAAAATCTTTGCTTCAATAATGGCTGAAAGAATGAAAAAAACACTTACTGAAATCATACACCCAGACCAAAACGGTTTTCTACCAAACAGATACATTAAAAACAACATAAGAACAGTCTTAAACATTCTGGAATATTATGAGACACACCCAGGGGAATCCGTGGCACTCATATTTTTAGACGCCCAAAAAGCATTCGATAATTTAAATTGGGATTTCATAATAAACCAACTAAATAAAATGAATTTCGGAGAAAAATATATAAGAACAATTAAAACAATATACTCAAAGCAAACTGCCAAAATTCTTATTAACGGAGAAATGACTGATAGTTTCAATATAGAAAAAGGAGTCAGACAAGGCTGTCCACTGTCCCCCCTACTATTTATATTATCATTAGAATCATTATTACAGAGAGTAAGGGAAAACAAGGAAATAAAAGGACTCAAGATAAGAGAACAAGAATACAAACTCCAGGCATTCGCTGACAATTTGATCTTTAATATAGAAGAACCATTAGAAGTAGGACCAATTCTATTAAAAGAAATAAATGAATTTGGAAAAGTAGCCGGTCTAAAAATTAATAAACAGAAAACCAAAATAATATCTAAAAATTTGACAGCTTTACAAAATAAAGAATTAGAAGAGAAATTGGAAATGCAAATTGTAAAGAAAATAAAATATTTAGGAATAAATTTATCAGTGAAATGCACCACAATAAAAGAAGAAAACTATATGGAAATATTAAAACAAATTGAAAAGAAATTAGAGAAATTGAATAAATTACAAATTTCCCTTATTGGCAGAATTGCAGCAATCAAAATGACAATATTACCCCAAATTCTGTATCTTTTCCAAACTATACCAATCAAATTAGAGAAAAAATACTTTGAGCAGTTAAATAGAATACTAGTCAAATTCATATGGGTAGGGAAGAAACCCAGAATCAAATTAAAATACTTGCAAGAAAATAGAAATCAGGGGGGCTTTGGACTACCAGATTTCGAATTATATTACCAAGCATCTGCCTTAACATGGTTAAAAGACTGGATACAGATTAAAAATAGACGATTATTGACACTAGAGGGTCATGAAACTTTCGCTTCTTAAGTACTGGCCAGAGTTCAAACCCCCAAAGAAAACAGGCAATTAGTTCCTCAATTATCAGTAAATCACAGAAGTTGACAGAAAGCCCGGAATGAATTATTTCACTAACCGAAAATCCAGAAGTCAAAGCAGGAGATTCAAAGAACAACAAAACTAGGTAAGAAAAATCCAACAAGTTGTCTCCAGTGGTGGCGCTCGGCGTGCTTAAGCCTTAAATAGCCTCAGGGCAAGGCCAATTAGCCTGCAGCTCTACTCACGAGGAGACCTCCTCCTACAGAGCCAGTCTCGCCTGCTAGCTGCCCTGCATGCCCTAGCATCAAGAAGAGGCTCCTCCTCTTCTCCTGAGTGACTCAGGTCAAACTGAGGAGGTGCAGAAGGCCCTGGTTGGCTTTCATCCTCTGGCACCGAGTCCTCCTCGCTATCGGACTCAGGTGCCAGGTACATGGGCCGATGACACCACGCCACAGTCGTCTCTTGGTCCTCTGGATCCATGACCAGGTGCGCGGGACACCGGCAAGCCACAACATAAGTAAATAGAAAGCATCAAGCATTGCTTTCTATCAGGACCCTCTATTGTACACTTGTTTATTTTCCATTATTCCCTTTCTTTTCCTCTACACAATGATCAATCTCTCCCAAGCAACTATGTTGCAAATTAATAAAAAGTACAACTGTCAATAGCATACCAATTTATAACTATAAAATTGCCTACTTTGTTGTGCATAAAATTCTGTTTTTGCACATAAACACAAAAAGAATGGGTTGAGAGATTATTAGAAAGACCCCCTCCATGTCATTTTTATTATGCTTCTTTCATAACCCTCCAGTGAGCTTAGACACATCAAACAGTTGGAGAAAATTGATACTCCATCCATGGCATTTGTAAGCCAGATCAGGTCTCAAATCTCAAGGTCTGGGATTACATGGAGTCCACCAGGGGTTACATTGTGATGCTTACTGCTGACATCAGTTTCTGTAGAAAAAATACAGGAAACCCCCCCCCCTCAAAAAACCCAAATAATCAAGGTGTTGTGGCCTGTCGGCAGCTGAATCAGAGGAGGAGAAGCATGGGAGTCAAGGTCAGCATCAGGGCAACATGAGAGCTCCGAGGAGGAAGAGGGCATGGAGCTGGCAGAGAGACAGAAACAGAGATGGAGCCTGGGCGGTCCATCAGTCCTCAGATGGAGAGTCAACAGCTCCCAGGTCTGGAGGTGGCTGATGAGGAAGAAGAACAGCTGAGTCCAGTGCCTGATGCATGGATGCGCAGAAAGTAGAAGAAAGAAGAATAGTGGAAATCCGTGGGAAGCCAGAACCCCCGCTGCTACCGAAGCCCCATCCTAGCTCTGGGCATAAAAGGCAGGGGGCAAAGATGAATAGATGTGGCAGACAACTATTCATCTTCTGGCCGGACTTGTTAGCCTGCGGTGAAGAGAAACTTTTGGCTGGGCTGCCATCACTCCTAATTAAAGGAATCTTTGAGTTCACTTGAGAGGGTTTGTCGCGTTTGGGGAGCTGGGTCAGAACACAAGGCTCACTACAGATTATTTTGTCAAACACCAGGGAAATCTGGAAATTCAGGCAGATCAAATGTGCATATAGATTTCTTGTAAGCTTAAGCTCTCTATAAGAATCTGAACTACTAACGGTCAAAAGAAATTAGCAGGAGTTAAAAAATAGAAAGTAATTCAAGGTTGACTTGACTTAGATCTTGTGTGGGTGCAAAGGGATTCATGATGGATGACATGTTTGACCCCTCCCTTGGACTCAGCCTGGTCATCTCCTACATATCAAGAAATCAAGTCATACCTTCACCGTGTTGTGTGCCCTACCACCATTTCATCTGAAGACATCACAGCCCACTACTTATTTCATAACTACAAAATATAAAAGATCTCAAAATTCCACTTCATGCACAACCAGGTCCAATTCTGAATTAATATATGGGGATATAATAGAAAAGAAATAACAAACAGACATTACTCTTAAAATTAGTCAGGGTTCAAGGGTACTGATTGCTTCCTTGACATTAGAACACAGCCATGGAGTTAAATATTATCAACCTAGAATGTCTCCAAACTCCATAGCTCTAGGTGACCTTCCCAAGCAGACTCTGGAGCTTGAAGGACAGTAGAAGTAAATTATCTAGATCATGGGTGGCCAAACTATGGTTTTTGAGGACCTGTGGACTTCAACTCCCAGAATTCCTGAGCCAGCCATGCATGCATGGCTGGCTCAGGAATTCTGGGAGTTGAAGTCCACAGGTCCTCAAAGAACCATAGTTTGGCCACCCATGATCTAGACCCGTGGTGGCGAACCTATGGCACGCGTGCCACAGGTGGCACGCGGAGCCATAGCAGCCGGCACGCGAGGGTTCCCACCGGCAAACCAGAAGTGTGGAAAAACGCACTTCCGGTTTGCCGGTGAGCTGTTTTTTGCACTCCGGAGGGTTCAGGGAAGCTCCCTGAAGCTCCGGAATGCAAAAAACTACAAAACGGACAAACCGGAAGTGCACTTTTCCGCACTTCCGGTTTGTCCGTTTTGTAGTTTTTTGCATTCCGGAGCTTCAGGGAGCTTCCCTGAACCCTCCGGAGTGCAAAAAACAGCACACCGGCAAACCGGAAGTGCGTTTTTTCGCACTTCCGGTTTGCCGGTTTCATCGTCCCAGGCTCCGGTAAGCCTTTGCACGGGGGTGGGGGTGTGTGCGCATGCGCAGGGGGCAGCATGGGGGGGTGTTGTGCGCATGCGTGGGGGGAGGGAATGGGTGTGGGCATGCGAGCGCGTGCGAGTGCGCCCCCCCTTTTTGGCACGCGACCCTAAAAAGGTTCGCCACCACTGATCTAGACAGTCAACTATCTTCCTCCAGCAACACTTTCTAGACATGTGCTGAAGGGAAGGACCAGAACTACTACAGAACAGTGCTCCTAGGGGTGTAGCTATGATTTTTCACTAACATGCATTTCTCCAGCTACCTGGAGCCCCAGAAGTAGTTCAGGATCCCCAGAGAAGTTGCTTCTCCCTATAATTATCACCAGCTTAGCCTTTGAGAACAAAGATCAGACTGAAAGCATCAGAAAAGGATAAATTATGCTGTTTATGCTGGATATTTTGTCCAAGATTTAGGACAGGTTGAGCTTGTGTTGTTGAATGTACCATTCCCTCCTATCCAGGTGAAGCTCAGTTTGTCTCTGTCTGAATCAGGAAAGCCACAGGCATTTCCATCTTATGAGAGTGCTTAGATTTTCCTCAAACTCTTCTTGTTGTTAAGAAACAGAGAAGTGAGTGATTCCATCAAACAAGAAATGGATCTCCTGCTTCTGCTTCTGATGCTGTTGCTTGCGCTGACCCGGAGAAACTCTGCAAGGCTCAGAACCAAATGCCCCCTAACTTTGAAGCAACAGGACATAGGAAATCCATGGAACTTTTACAGGCCAGGTGACCATCTCATTAGCGTGTTTCTCACGGCAAGAAAATTTTCACTTCAGCCATTACAATTCAGTGGGGCTCCTTACACTTCTTTTCCACAGTAAGTCATTTGGTGTAATAGAATTGCATCCTCTCCATTTCTATCCTTCTTCTTCCTTTCTTCTTATTTCACTTATTCCTAGGTTGCAGGACACATCCAGGTTTTTGAATCATTTTGATTTGTAGAGCTCCCCTTTTTTCTTTTATCTTGTGGGAGAGAATCAAATGTAAGAATGAGGAAGAAGAAACTCCAAAAGAACCCAAGAATGGAACACAGAATTTCAGCAGATTTTCTCTTCTCACAGTCATGAGTTCATCCCTTGAATACTGATTTTTTTTCTTTCATGTAGTTATTGAAAGTGTTGTACTTGCCTCTGCCAGCCCAAATTAAATGCTTGCTCCTTATAGGAATAAGGATGACTTGTTTCTAGAATTGCTTGCTGGCTCACTTATTATAAACCATGTAATTGCTTTTATGGTGGTTCTACTTTAATGACTCATTGAATCCTGGTTATTTGACAAATGAAATTGGGTACAAATAGCAATCATTTTGTGATTCTTAATGCTGGTAGAAGACAATTTCCATCCCATCTTCTCACACTCATAAAAATTAAATGGCGATGGGTAACTATCATTTGCCTCTGGTTTTAGATCAGACAGAAGACTTAAGACTGAACAGGTTTCTGGAGATAAAAAGGAATATATGAGAAAATGATGATGATGATGATGATGATGGTGATGGTGATGGTGATGAAGATGGTGATGGTGATGGTGATGATGAACAACTTTTTTTTACAGTATGATATCTTTCGGCCCTGGATGTACCCAACGCTTCATTTTTGCTATTGAAGTGATCAACAAGAATGACCAACTCCTGCACAATCTCACACTGGGTTACAACATCCATGACAACTATGATAACACACTTGGCACTTCAGAAGCCTTGCTGGACATGCTCTCTACTGGAGAAGCCAATGTTCCCAACTACAGCTGTGGAAGGCAGGACAACCTTTTGGCTCTTCTCGATGCAGCTGACAGTGACATCTCTATTCAGATATCAACTTTAATAGGAACCTACAAAGTCCCACAGGTTTGTGTTTGTGTTTCTCTACCTGGTAAAGCGAATGGAATGGTGATGGATGAAAAAATAGATCCAAACATATCTTCTCTATGGAACTCAAGAGCTGCTTTCCACCATGGCCATTGTAGGTGTCATGGCTGAAAATTGGATTCCACACTGGAGTGATGGCAAGGATCAAAACAAACATATCATCTCATGAAAACAACCTCATTGCTTTGAGCGTTTCTGAGATGAGGGGAGACTCTGTATCCAATCAAAGGGTCTTTTGTACAATAGGAAGGTGCAGCACTACTGGGAAGCTCACATTTTCTACATGATCAGCCAATATAATGATATTTTCAATGGTAAATAAGTGTCAGATTTGTGAAAAGAGTCCCAATGGATTATCCTACATACTGTTGAAAAACATAAATGTCTTATAGACGCATAGTGACCACTAGCATTAATTAGCCAAGTAATTAAACATTAATAAAGCATTAAGAATTAAATTATTAAATTTAATGCCAAGGTGGCACAGTGGTTAGAATGCAGTACTGCAGGCTACTTCTGCTGACTGCCGGCTGCCAGCAATTTGGCAGTTCGAATCTCACCAGGCTCAAGGTTGACTCAGACCCAGATTTTTGGGGACAATATGCTGACTCTGTAAACTGCTTAGAGCAGTGATGGCGAACCTATGGCATGGGTGCCACAGGTGGCACGCGGAGCCAAATCTGCCGGCACACGAGCCGTTGCCCTAGCTCAGCTGCAGCACGTATGTGTGTGCCCACCAGCTGATTTTTGGCTTGCGCGGAGGCTCTGGGAGGGCGATTTTGGCCTCCAGAGAGCCTCCAGGGTGGCCGGTGGAGCGTTTTTGCCCTCCCCAAGCTCAAGAAAGCCTCTGGAGCCTGCGGAGGGCAAAAAATGGGCCTACAGGGCCCACTGGAAGTCGGGAAATGGGTGAGTGGGGGGGTTGTGCACGCATGTGCAGGGGGTGTGGGGTGAGTGGGGGGCTTTGAATTATGGGTGTGGGCACGCACGCGCATGCAATAGCTCACACACGCACTATTTTGGCACTCGAGGAAAAAAAGGTTCGCCATCACTGGCTTAGAGAGTGCTGTAAATTACAAGCATATTAGTCAACTTGTCAACTATTTTGCATTGATATATTCATGATCAAATTCATCACAAAAGGCTTGGAGAGCAATAAAGCCCCAGGATATGACTTTTTACTGGCTGAACTATTCAAAAATATCCTGACTGGTGGGGCCTCTTTTAGCAGGCTTATTTACACTTATAAATAATACCTGCCATATCCAGTTGGATGGAAGGTAGGGGTGAAATCCTCCCGGTTCGGCCCGGTTTGAGCGAGTAGGTAGGGGTTGCAGCAGCTTGTTCGGAGAACCGGGATGGCAGCGTGAGCTCCGCCCACCTGCCCCGACATCCTCACTTCCTGGTTTTTTAAAAAAACTTTTAAAGCCTTTTTTCCCTGCCTGTTCCCCTGAAAGAAAGAAAGAGAGGGGGGAGGGGAGGGAAGGGAAGGGAAGGGAGAAAGAAAGAGAAAGAAAGAGAGAGGTGTTAGAAGGAAAAAATCAGGACTCACTTTCCAGCCGGGAGATCGCTTGGCAAAGAAGAAGAAAAAAATGCTGTCGCTCTAAACCAGAAGTCTCCAACTTAGCCACATGACTGGCTGAGGAATTCTAGGAGTTGAAGTCCACAAGTCTTAATGTTGCAAACTGGAGACTCCTGCTTTAAATTGAAAAGCCTTCAGAAGCTGCTTGGAAGGAGGTTTTTAATTGCAGAAGCGAAGTGACATTCAGCAGTGGACAAAAGGAAGGATTCTTGTATGGTTCTATGTTTTTGAAGTTTTGGGGTTTGTGCAATATGGCCTTTGTGTTTCTAAAAGGGGTTGGGTCATTCCCATTGTGGCTAAATGGCTTTCGTCCTGTGTCGGGTCTTGAATGTGGGGCTGCTTATTCTGATTCTACTACTGTGTTTTGTTAGCTGCCAAATCTTGCCATGGGGAAATTTCAAAATATCCTGTCTTGAATGGGTTTTCTAGGGATCTGTTTGCCTGCTTGTGTGAATGGAGCCAAACATCAGGCTTCCACTTTCTATAGGGTCATTATCTCATTATCTCTATTGGGCAGGAATGTGGAATGAGCTTCTTTGTTAGCAGCTTGATTTTTCCTTGTTTTTCTGTGAGCCTTTTATTATGAGTAATATTTTATTTGGGGGGGCTGCTTCCCAAGAAAGAAAGAAAGAAAGAAAGAAAGAAAGAAAGAAAGAAAGAAAGAAAGAAAGAAAGAAAGAAAGAAAGAAAGAAAGAAAGAAAGAGGGAGGGAGGGAGGGAGGACCACAAACCTGGCTGGCACTAGACGCAGCTTCAGAGGATGCTTTGAAACAACACAGCAAAGGCTGGAAGGGACCTCAGAGGTCATCTAGTCCAACCCCCTGCTCCCTGGCAAAATGGACTGCTAAATTGGCTGTACCCACCCAGTCACATGACAACCTGGCCATGCCCACCCAGTCACATGACCACATGATCATGCCACCTGAAGCCACACCCACCTGACCTCCAAGCCACACCCACAAAATAAGCCACACCCACAGAACCGGTAGGGAAAAATTTCACATTTCACCCCTGATGGAAGGTGGCAATATTATTTTCTTTATAATAATAAAAAGGGTATAAAAAGCATCCTAGCAGTTACTGGTCCTTTGGTTTATTAGATATGATGGCAAAAAATAAATGCTAAGCTCCTTTTGAGTAGAGTTGCGAGTGAGTGGATGACAGCCACACTCCTTACAAAAGAACCAGCCGGCTTTAGACAGAGATGATTCACTATTGAGGACCTGTATACTGCACAAGTCAAAAAGTGGGCTGTGAAAGTATCTAGAGACCCCTCACATCCTGGACATAAATTGTTTCAACTTCTATCCTCAAAACAACACTATAGGGCACTGCACACCAGAATAACTAGACACAAGGACAGTTTTTTCCCCGAATGCCATCACTGTGCTTAACAACTAATTCCCACAACACTGTCAAATTATTTACTAAGACTGTATTACTATTATTCTTCTCATCCTTGGTAGTACCTATCTCTTCCCACTTATTATTATTTATTATTATTTATTGCATTTATATGACTATAACCATGTTGCTTGTATCTTTACAATTTATATTATTTGTTTCCTAGTACGATTTGATTTCTTATTAGTAACCTATGACTATCACTAAGTGTTGTACCTTATGATTCTTGATGAATGTATTTTATTTTTCTTTATGTACACTGAAAGCATATGCACCAAAGACAAATTTCTCGTATGTCCAATCACACTTGGCCAATAAAGAATTCTATTCTATTCTATTCTATTCTATTCTATTCTATTCTATTCTATTCTATTCTATTCTATTCTATTCTATTCTATTCTATTCTATTCTATTCTATTCTCTTTGATGTGAACCATCTAATTACAAAATATGTCAGGGGAAACCATGGTTTGCTTTCTCTATAGATCTTAGTGCAACATTTGATACAGTAAACAGAGAAATATTATGGAGGAAATTGATTGCCCTGAAAAGAAACCCTGATCTAAGCCCTTTCAGAGGCAATGGGAAGAAAGACCAATGTGTTTCAGAGTGCAATGGGAAGAAGGATCAATATTTATCAAAGGGAAAGTGAAAGGTGCATATTTGAACTATTTTTATTCAGTCTAGACATTGACTTACCTGCGCTAATGAATGCACCTGAAATATTGAAATTGAATTCAATGAGCAGCTAACAATGAAACTTCCAAATTAACTATTTAAGCAAATAGTTTAAACATCTTTAAGGGGTATTTTCTTGGCAGGTTTTGAGCATCTGGACACAATGGTTAAACACCGAAGAGTAAACCTAGTCCCTCATAAGGAACAATCCTAGCAAATACTGGCCCATTGTTTAATAGATATGTGGCAAAAATAAATGATGGTATTTCTTTCTAATATAGAAGATAATACATCTGTTATTTGACTGTCAACTATATTTGAAAGAGAGAAATAAATACCTTCGACTACACATTAGACAAGCAAATTATTGTGTCCCTTATATTAAAACAAATATATTTCCTGTATGTTCAGAATTCAGAATAGAATTTTGAACTTAATTCAGAATTAGGTTCAGAACATAATTCTGAATACTTCTGAATTATTCACAGCATAATTTTCAGTTGAAATCTGCATATGTGGGTGTGATTATGGTAAATTGTAGGCATACTACTTAAACATGATATGAATTCTTTATTCTTATTCTTTTTTAATTAATTTGCTTCTTCAATTCCATTTTACCTATTTTTTCTATTTTATTTATTCTTATGACTATCCTGTATTTTACATTCTGTATCTTGATATGGCCTAATGGCTAATAAGCTATAAACTAATCTAATATGTTGATAAGAACCATGTTGGATTAATTAAAAATTAAAATTGTGTACTTGATCTGTTCCAAATATAACACAGCACTCATTGCTTTCTCAGATCGCTTATGCAACTTCTTCAGAGATTCTGAGTGATAGAAGTCAATTCCCCTTTTTCTACCGAATGGCCCCCAAAGAAGGGGTTCACTACCCAGCAATCGTCCAAGTGCTCCTCCATTTCAGATGGACCTTGATTGGTCTTTTTGCTTCAGATACAGAGGAAGGAGAGAATTCCATGAGGGCTTTGACTCCTATACTTGTCAGAAATGGAATCTGTGTTGTTATATCACAACTCTTCACACCCACCACATCTATAGAACCCTTAAGGGGTCCAGTTTCTAAGTGGAGACAAGTTAATGTCTTTGTTTACTTTGTCAGAATTGGTACCATCTTGGATGCAATTCACCCTATCCATTTATCACTTGATGGCTTGCCAGGACCTATTGAAGGGAAAATCTGGGTCATCTCAACCTTCTGGGAATGGAAACTAGAGATGGACAAACGTTACAAACACATCCATAGTATCTGGACCTTTGTTTATCAAAGAAAAAAAAGGCTAAATGAAAATGCCTTAGGACCCTTTTTCTTTGGGGTACCCCAATTTCAAGATCGTTGTTTTCACTGTTCCTCTTCAAAGGATGCCTTTTCTGTCAAAGGCCGGAGAAGATGCACACAGAAAGCATCAGT
The DNA here is from genome assembly GCA_023053685.1 of Diadophis punctatus similis. NCBI lineage: Eukaryota > Metazoa > Chordata > Lepidosauria > Squamata > Dipsadidae > Diadophis > Diadophis punctatus. The sequence goes on along the minus strand of JALIGW010000002.1, from coordinate 239,945,583 downwards.
GGAGATCGAAGAGTTAATAGACTGTATCTGGGTACAAAATGACCACAATTTTTACAATATTGTTAAAACTCTGGCCCATGCCTTGAATGCTGCATATTCCTCCAGATCCAAGAGGAAAAGGAAGGAGGGTGAAGAGAGTTTGGTGGCTCCAAGGCTGTGGCCATGGCAGGTACGGGTTCCCAACAAGGATCCATCTAACTTAATTCCTTCTAGGAAGAAATCCAAAGGATAATGAGGGGAACCATCAACCCTGAAGTTGGCAGAACTGTGGCCATTTTCTTTTTGTAGCTTTTATCTAGAGAGTTTTCTCTTCTCACTGCTTCAGAGCTGACACAGCCTGGAGCAAAGGGGCCAGGGAGTGGGTTGTAGAGATAGCTGGGGTGCTGTAGCCAAAGTAAAATTCCTCTCCATGGGAATAGAAGACGTTGGTGCAGGTGTTCGAAAGGTGGAGACTGAGGTCACCTAGCAACTGGACTACATGCTGATTGGGCCATGTGATTGGTGACTCTGGGGGGGAAGTGACAAAGTTTTACTTTTAATTGGGTGTAAAACTGGCGGGAACTTAGAGTTGGTTTTCTACCAAGAAGTTGCCAATTTGATATGTCCCAATAAAATGTTATTTGAGGACTATGCCTGCTTCGGAGTTCTTATTATATGGGATGTATTACTTGGAATCTTGACACTCAACCTTCTTGTGCTAACAAAGATTAAAAGCCTTGCCAATCGAATCACTCAGGGGATAGTGCCACATAGTTCCCACTGACCAACGAGATTCCACAGAGTCGGCCTCCTCCGGGTCCCGTCAACTAAGCAATGCCGGCTGGTGGGCCCGCAGGGGAGGGCCTTCTCTGTGGCTGCCCTGGCTCTCTGGAACCAGCTACCTCTGGAGATCCGGACTACCCCCACCCTATTGGCCTTCCGTAAGGCAGTTAAGACCTGGCTCTTCCAACAGGCTTGAGGCTGTTTGATCTCGCGACCGAAATTGGCGAGATCCGGCCACGAAAGGAAAGGCATGGGTTTTTTAATTGCTGTACTTGTTTTTAATGTTTTTATGCTTTTGTATTTGCAAATGTTGTTAAGCTGCCCAGAGTCCTTTGGGAGTTGGGCAGCATACAAATGCAAATGAATGAATGAATGGATAGATAGATAGATAGATAGATAGATAGATAGATAGATAGATAGATAGATAGATAGATAGATAGATAGATAGATAGATAGATAGATAGATAGATAGATAGATAGATAGATAGATAGATAGATAGATAGATAGATCTATCAGGCAAACAAACAAACAAACAAACAAACAAACAAACAAACAAACAAACAAACAAACAAACAAATAAATAAATAAATAAATAAATAAATAAATAAATAAATAAATAAATAAATAAATAAATAGTGTTCCAAAGAGCAGGAAGCACGACAATTATATTTTGGCTATAAATGCTGCTGATTTTAAAAATGACATATGTGTTTTAAAATAAATCCTTGTACATATGGGTTTGTGATTAGCCACATAACATTTTACATTCATAAATTTGAAGGAGCCCCTGAGACCACCTAGCCCAACCCCTCATCTCTGAAGGAATCCTAGTTTTCTGACTGATGGGTGCTCAGTATTTGCATTAAGACCATCAGTGAAGGGGAGACTGAACGTTTCTGGATCACTGCCTCACTGTTCTAAAACTGCTCCTCCTTTTAGGATGTTTTTTTCTCTCGTTCACCCAGAATCTTTTCTCTCTTGAGAATGAGACTATTTGTCCATGTCCAACACTCTATAATAATCATCATCATCATTATTTTCCACTTCCATACAACAATGTGGCTCTTCTCCTTGTTGTCTTTCCTCAAGGCTAAGAGAAGCTCCTTTGATCTCTTCCTTGACTTCTATGTACATATCTACAAGGATATGTACTATGAGTCTGCCAGAGTCTCCTGCTTGAGCAGGGGGCTGGACTAGATGACCATCAAGGTCCCTTCCAACTCTCTCATTCTATGATTCTGTCAGGGTCTCCTTCTTGAGCAGGGGGCTGGACTAGATGACCACCAAGGTCCCTTCCAACTCTCTCATTCTATGTTTCTGTCAGGGTCTCCTTCTTGAGCAGGGGGCTGGACTAGATGACCATCAAGGTCCCTTCCAACTCTCTCATTCTATGATTCTGTCAGGGTCTCCTTCTTGAGCAGGGGGCTGGACTAGATGACCACCAAGGTCCCTTCCAACTCTCTCATTCTATGTTTCTGTCAGGGTCCCCTGCTGGAAGAGGGGGCTGGACTAAATAACCACCAACGTCCCTTCCAACTCTCTCATTCTATGATTCTGTGAGGGTTTCCTGCATGAGCAGGGGGTTGGACTAGATGACCACCAAGGTCCCTTCCAACTCTCTCATTCTATGATTCTCATTCCTTTCCTTTCCTGAAAGCTGATCCAGAGTTTGTGCAATGTCTTCCCCAAACATGGTGACTGCAAAGGGACCTGGTATTCGACTTGAGGTCTCCCTCACTTCCTGAAATTCTTATAAACATATTGCCTTCTTTCCATAAGCATCACACAGTGGACTTCACTTTGGTTTGCAATTAACTACCATTTTGAGATAATTTTCACAAATATCCTTATCGAGTTTGGTAACTCTCATTATTTTTCTTGTGTTTCATTAATGACATTATCATCAAATTAATTATATAATTATTATCAAATAATTAAAATATTACTACAATGTTTTATGCATGTATATGTTTATACAGGAAGTGTTTGTTCACACACACACACACACACACACACACACACACACACACACACCCCTCTCTATCAGGAAATCGTAAGTATTAATCAAAATATAGAAGAAGGTAGTGTTAATTCATAATGATATGATGCAGTATTTATAGCAAGGCTAATTGCATTCATAACTTGCTAGTTTCGTGAGCAACATTCAAAAATACTTTAGTCCAGTTTTAAGACAGTTTTATTCATTTAATTATCACACCATCCAGGTCTCACTTCCCAATCCCCAATTCCCAATTCCCAATCATCAAATCAGGAAGTAGTTAATGCCTTGTGGAAATGAAGTCATATTGCCAGCATTTCCACAATCTATTAAGAAAATACAATGCTATATGAGAACGACTTTTGAGATAGGGCCGTGATGGCGAACCTATGGCACGCGTGCCAGAGGTGGCACGCAGAGCCCTCTCTGAGGGCATGCACATTATCGCCAGCTGCTCTTCCGGGTTCCATCATGCACATGCGGCGGCCAGCTGCTGTCTTCTGGGTTCCGGCACGCACATACGTGAAGACCAGCTGGCCGGCGCACATGTGTGCGCCGGAACCCAGAAGTGCAGCTGGCCGCCGGGCATGTCCACACCGGCCAGCTGTTCTCTTCCAGGTTCTGGCACGCAAACTCCAGTTTCGGCACTCAGTGCCGAAAAGGTTAAACATCACTGAGATAGGGAGAAGAGATGCTGTCTAAGAAATGATCAAATAAGATGGGTGAAGCCTACATGTATATAACAGGCAGAGAAAGGAACTCAGAAAGGATCCTCTTCAACTTCTCAGGTTGTAAAAATAGTTGGTGGCAGGTTTGCACTTTCAGATTCTGTTAACGTAGCCTTACAATAATGTAGAATTAGCTCATCTGATTGTTGATTAACCAGGTAACTTTTTTCTTGACAAACCTATAAAGTGCCTGATAATTCACCCATTGTTTTCCAGGAATTTTTGAATAAACTTTTCATTTGTTTGTTGAATTTATTGTCCCCTGCTCTGGAATGTTCCCTATAACTGACAAATGTTGTCAATGTATGTTTTGTCAATGTCTGTTTTGACAGCATATGATTGACTAAGAATGTTTGCAAATTAGACAACTGTAGAAGACAAATTCACATGTGAAAAGGCCATTTGGGATAAGGAACCAAGGTTTTTGCTCTTAAAATTCCTTGATGTTTTCATTCTAGTTCCACCCCTTTCTGGAGAAGAATGAATTGTGCAATCTTTCCCATCTGAAACTGTACTTGGATCAAAAGGGAGACGTAGCAGCAGATCTGAATATCATGAGCTCTGTGATTCTCCCTGAGGAGGATCCCATTGAAGAACAGATAGGGAGCTTGGAAAGACAGAGACTTATTGTCAACCAAGATGTTCTATCACGGCTAGAGCTGCTCAACAAGGTAGGAGAACTCTCAGTGTCTTTTTTTTTTCTTTTCCAAAGGCTTAGGACCCAGATCAATCCTAGTCACCAAGGTGGATGACCTTCACTGAGAATTGAATATGGGGAGTAGATAGTTTCCTTAGACTGCTTACGAGACTTCAGTACTACTGACCAAGGTATTCTGCAGATGCTATAATAAGGAACACTGTTTTAAGCTGATTCAACCATGTCCAGAAGAGATGCAGTGGCTCAGTGGCTAAGACACTGAGCTTGTCAATCAGAAAGGTTGGCAGTTCGGCGGTTCGAATCCCTAGCACCGCATAATGGAGTGAGCTCCCGTTACTTGCCCCAGCTTCTGCCAACCTAGCAGTTCGAAAGCACGTAAAAATATGCAAGTAAAAAAATAGGGACCACCTTGGTGGGAAGGTAACAGCATTCCGTGCACCTTCGGTGTTTAGTCATGCCATCCACATGACCACGGAGGCGTCTTCGGACAGCGCTGGCCCAGGTTCACGTGAAATCAGAATTACTGGTTTGATGTGGGATAGGAAGCCACTGGTTATCATTTAATGCTTGCATCTTTTTTCAATTCCATAACTCCAGACTTCATGAAATAGAAGATTCCTTTGTTGCAATCTGATATGTATTTATTGCAATCTAAGCAACCGCTTAGAGAGTGCTTGCACTATGAGGCGGTATATAAATATCACAAATAAATAAATAAATAAATAAATAAATAAATAAATAAATAAATAAATAAATAAATAAATAAATAAATAAATAAATAAATAAATAAATAAATAAATAAATAAATAAATACATACATACATACATACATACATACATACATTCATACACACACATACATAAATGTCAGATGCAAAAGGAGGAACTAAATGAAGAATGTGATAGAAATGGTAATTCCTTCCAGCTGCTTGGAACTAATTAGAGATTTTATATTTGTCTAAGTAAAGCCCAGGGACTAATGTTGGCTAATGTTCCTATCTATCTCCATCTTACATGGATGATGAGTCCAACATATTTTCTTTGGTGTTTTTCTTTTTAGTCTCTACCTCAGTCCAAATGTGTGGAAAACTGTCATCCTGGATTTTTCAAGCGGGTTCGGGAAGGCGAGCCAGTTTGCTGCTATGATTGCATTCCTTGTCCAAAGGGGACCATCTCCACTCACAATGGTGGGTGACACCACAGAAAATGGTACTGGATTCACCCAGAGCATTTTGATCAATGTGCATCTTAAAATAGACCCATCTAAGCTTGACTACTTTGCTATTCTTAATTTTCAAGGTACCTGATTTCTTCTATAATTGGGAGGAATACGAAAAAGATCTTGAAGGACGAGATTGGAAGAGATAAGAGGACATTGTAGAGTAGGCAAGGTTACTTCTGTCAGAGGAAACCTCACTTCTACTTGTCAGTTTGGAAATGTCCTGCCATGTTCAACCTTCTTAGCACCATCTGTTTTTTTTATTTATTTATTTGAGGAACGATTGCAGATCAATGACTTTTGCTCACTCCAATCAACTTTACATTACAGGCCAAAAGATACATCCAACAATTGTTCAATTGCTCAATTAATCTTTATTAAGATTCTAGAGCTACATAAGCAGAAAGATCTAACTGGGAGGACTATGGAGGGCAAACAGTTGGGTTCAAGGGTCAAGAGAAAGTCAAACGGAGGATTCACCATCAAATTCATGGAAAGTATATCCATGTAAAAGGAGGGATATAAACTAAATTTCCCATTTATTAGGGATAAAATCCGCCTCTTTCTTCTCCAAAGCATTAACTAGCCATGGTATGGATTAGTAAGAGGATAAAACACAAATATTTTAATAGCTCAATTCAACAATCCTGGGTTCAGCACAGCCATCATCATGGATTCCTTGGTAGGATTGTTACTGGACCTTCCAACTTTTTCTTATCTTTACAATTTTCTTGGTTATTAAATAGTAAAATGCAAATAATTACCACAAGTACAAAAAAAAGGAATACAGTTTTGATTCTGAAACAAGAAAAAATGCCTTTCACACACTGTCAGGATAAAAAGGAATGAGACCTAACCTAACCTTGTTGTTGTTGTTGTTGTTGTTGTTGTTGTTGTTGTTGTTGTTGTTGTTCTTCTTCTTCTTCTTCTTCTTCTTCTTCTTCTTCTTCTTCTTCTTCTTCTTCTTCTTCTTCTTCTTCTTATTATTATTATTATTATTATTATTATTATTATTATTATTATTATTTATTATTATTATTTATTATTATTATTTATTATTATTATTATTATTATTATTATTATTATTAATTATTCACAAAAAATGTAATACACAGCAAACGAGATTTATATGCTGGATTTCGTATCACTATATCACAAGTCGAACACTTCCCAAGCGTCTAGGACTGTGTGATGTATTTTCGTATGATGCACGCAGATCCAAGTACGGTGGCCTTTTGCAACTGACAGATCGTGATTTTGTCAATGTTTATTGTTTTCAAATGCCGGTTAAGGTCTTTTGGCACAGCACCCAGTGTGCCGATTACCACTGGGACCACCTGTACTGGTTTATGCCAGAGTCGTTGTAATTCGATTTTAAGGTCCTGATATCGGTTAAGTTTTTCTTGTTGTTTTTCATCAATTCGACTGTTACCTGGTATGGCGACATCAATGATCCACACTTTTTTCTTTTCCACAATCGTGAGGTCTGGCGTATTATGTTCCAAAACCTTGTCAGTCTGAATTCGAAAGTCCCAAAGTATTTTGGCATGTTTGTTTTCAACTACTTTCTCAGGTTTATGATCCCACCAGTTCTTTACCACTGGTAGATGGTAGTTGTGGCACAGGTTCCAATGAAGCATCTGGGCCACGTAGTTGTGCCTCTGTTTGTAGTCCATCTGTGCGATTTTCTTGCAGCCGCTGAGGATATGATCAATTGTTTCATCAGCTTCCTTGCAAAGTCTGCATTTTGGGTCATCAGCTGATTTTTCAATCTTGGCTTTGATTGCATTTGTTCTAATTGCTTGCTCCTGGGCTGCAAGAATCAAGCCTTCTGTCTCCTTCTTCAGTGTTCCATTAGTGAACCATAACCAGATCTTCTCCTTATCAACTTTTCCTTCAGTCTTGTTGAGGAATTGCCCATGCAAGGCTTTATTGCACCAACTGTCGGCTCTAGTTTGCATTGCAGTTTTCCTATACTGATTCTTTGTCTGCTGCACTTTCAGAAGCTTCCGGTTGTTTACTTCAATCAATGCAGGTTCTTTACTTTCTTTGACGTATTCTGCCAATGCATGTTTTTCTTCTTCTACTGTTTGTTTTATTTGTAAAAGTCCTCTGCCACCAGTTTTTCTGGGCAGATATAGTCTGTCGACATCACTACGAGGATGAAGTGAATGGTGAATGGTCATGAGTTTTCTTGTTTTTCTGTCCAAATTGTCCAGTTCAGCCTGTGTCCAGTTTATTATGCCAGCAGTATATCTTATAACAGGTATAGCCCAGTTGTTTATGGCCTTGATGGTGTTGCCTCCATTGAGCTTGCTTTTGAGAATTTTTCTGACTCTTTGTGTGTATTCTTTACTGACCACATTCTTCACATGATCATGTTTGATATTATCCAGTTGTAGTATGCCCAGGTATTTATAGGCCTCTGGCTGATGACACTTTATGGCTTGACCATTAGGCATGTTTATGCCCACACTTTCAGTGATTTTGCCCTTCTTCAATGCTACTGTGGCACATTTGTCCAAACCAAACTCCATGCTGATATCATTGCTAAAGATTCGGACAGTGTTGGTCAGAGACTAAATTTCAGTTTCAGTTTTTCCATACAACTTCAGATCATCCATGTACAACAGGTGTGAAATTTTATTAGATTTTTTGGATGTTTGATAGCCAAGGTTTGTTTTTTGTAAGATTGTTGACAGTGGGATCATGGCAATGATAAAAAGTAATGGTGACAATGAGTCTCCCTGGAAAATTCCTCTTTTGATGTTGACAAATCCGTAATTTTCATTTCCCACAAACAGTTCAGTTTTCCAGTGCTTCATCATGTTTTCAATAAAACTGCCAACATTTTTACAAATCCAATGGTGTCTAGGCACTTGATGATCCAACTGTTTGGGAGTGAATCAAAAGCTTTTTTATAGTTAATCCATGTTGTGTGAAGATTAGTTTTTCAGCTTTTGCAATTCTCCAGAATCATTTTATCAATCAAAAGCTGATCTTTTGTGCCCCTGCTTTTTCGTTTGTTGCCTTTCTGTTCATCTGGTAAGATGTCATTCTCTTAAAGATAATCTTGAATTCTGTCAGCCATAATGCCAGTCAATAGTTTAAACATAGTGGGTAGACACGTTATTGGCCTATAATTTCCTGGTGCTGCTCCTTTTGCTGGGTCTTTTTGTATCAGATATGTTCTCCCAGTTGTCAACCATTCACTGATACTTCCTTTTTGCAGCATCTCATTGAATTTTTGGGCCATTTTTTCATGCGGACTGGTCAGATGTTACAGCCAAAATCCATGCAGTTGATCACTGCCAGGTGATGTCCAGTTCTTTACTTTCCTCACACGTTTGCTGATCATTTCAGTTGTTATTTGCATCTGTTCCATTTTCTTGTGTGAGAATTTTTCCTCAAACTCTTTTATCCACCCAGCATTTTTGTTTTAGTCCTTCTCATTTTCCCAGAGCTCTTTCCAAAATGCAGTTGTTTCAGTTTTCTCAGGCTTTTCAACTACTATGTCTGTTGATTGATTCAAGGTCTGGTAGAACCGCCTTTGGTCTAATTGAAACAGTTGGTTTTGTTTGTACTGGGTGATTCTGGCTTCATATCTTTCGATTTTTCTGGCTGTGGCTGTAATTTGTTCTTTCACAATTTCCAGAACTTCTTCGATTTTTCTGGTATTCAGCCAATACCTTCTGATCAGGTATTTTTTGATCTTCTCATTCTTCAGTTTTTTCTCTTTCACACTCTTCAAGTTGCTTGCATCTGATCGTAAATTTTTTATTTTCAACTCCAACCTGATCTTCCATTTTGGTTTTCCAGTTGATTTTCTAGGAGGCTGCAGGAGCCCAAGCTCTTCTGTTACTATTACTGCTGTATTATAAGCAAACTGATTTATTTGTTCAATGGATGCTATTTGGATCGTAGCAAGTACAGTGTTCACATCCTTCATCAGCGGTGCAAATCGTTTTTTGGGCACAGTTTTCAAAGTTGGAAGCCGTCTTCTTACTGCATTTAATGCAGTATGGGCTGTGAGTTTATCCTTCAGTTCTTGTTGCCTTGTTGTCAATGTTCCTGGTGTTGCAACAAAGACATCAAGTTGTGGCTCCTTTTCATTTTCTTGAAAAATTTCCATATTTTCTTCTGGTTCAGTTTGTTCAATGACTCCTAATGTTACTGAAACGTCAGCCACTGTCTGTACAGTAGCCTGATGTTCATTTGCTTCGCAACTTTTTCGAATTTCTTCAAGTTCAACCTCACTGTATACTTTATTTCTGATTATGAATCTTCTTTGATCAGCCAGTCGAAGTTCAGTTATCTTTGAGTCAGGGTATACTTGTTTCCACAGTTGGTACATCCTTTTTTGGTAGCCACGCTTTTGAGGTTCTGATTTGTAGTAGTATTTCATTACTGTACGATTCTCTGACATGGTGTATTTCTGCCGCTTCTGTAATTGTTCATTTGAGTTTTGATTCCGTAACCCACTTTCCGGCGAATGCCCGGAATCAGCAGCATCCGCCGTGGACCTTTTTATCCTGGGCGATGGCCGAGCCAGTATAGACTTTGATTTTGTTTGTTTCTCCATAATACTAATGGGTTAAGTGCTCTTAGTTCTATTCCTCAGCTGAGACCACTCTGACTTGGTTGAACCTTCTGGTAGTAACACTACCGTCAGCACAGCTCTCAGCATCATTGGAGCAGTTAAGCCCCCCCACCACGGCAAGGTGGCACCCATCGGGGGGATTATTATTATTATTATTATTATTATTATTATTATTATTATTATTATTATTATTATTATTATTATTATTATTATTATTATTATTATTATTATTATTATTATTATTATTATTATTATTATTATTATTATTATTATTATTTCACAAAAAATGTAATACACAGCAAACGAGATTTATATGCTGGATTTCGTATCACTATATCACAAGTCGAACACTTCCCAAGCGTCTAGGACTGTGTGATGTATTTTCGTATGATGCGTGCAGATCCAAGTACGGTGGCCTTTTGCAACTGACAGATTGTGATTTTGTCAATATTTATTGTTTTCAAATGCTGGTTACGGTCTTTTGGCACAGCACCCAGTGTGCCAATTACCACTGGGACCACCTGTACTGGTTTATGCCAGAGTCATTGTAATTCGATTTTAAGGTCCTGATATCGGTTAAGTTTTTCTTGTTGTTTTTCATCAATTCGACTGTCACCTGGTATGGCGACATCAATGATCCACACTTTTTTTCTTTTCCACAATCGTGAGGTCCGGCGTATTATGTTCCAAAACCTTGTCAGTCTGAATTCGAAAGTCCCAAAGTATTTGGGCATGTTTGTTTTCAACTACTTTCTCAGGTTTATGATCCCACCAGTTCTTTACCACTGGTAGGTGGTAGTTGTGGCACAGGTTCCAATGAAGCATCTGGGCCATGTAGTTGTGCCTCTGTTTGTAGTCCGTCTTTGCGATTTTCTTGCAGCCGCTGAGGATATGATCAATTGTTTCATCAGCTTCCTTGCAAAGTCTGCATTTTGGGTCATCAGCTGATTTTTCGATCTTGGCTTTGATTGCCTTTGTTCTAATTGCTTGCTCCTGGGCTGCAAGAATCAAGCCTTCTGTCTCCTTCTTCAGTGTTCCATTAGTGAGCCATAACCAGATCTTCTTCATATCAACTTTTCGTTCAATAATTAATAATTAATAACATTATTATTATTATTATTATTATTATTATTATTATTATTATTATTATTATTATTATTATTATTATTATTATTATTATTATTATTATTATTATTATTATTATTATTATTATTATTATTATTATTATTATTATTATTATTATTATTATTATTATTATTATTATTATTATTATTATTATTATTATCACTATCATCATCATCATCATCATCATCATCATCATCATTATTATTGGAGGGAAAATAGAGAACTAATAAAAACAAAAAGTACCTGAAATTTAGAAATGGGCCTGAATGCAATTGTAAGCACTGTGTTGAGTATCCCTATGTTTGATCATATTATACCTTTTTCTATAAGCTACACAGACTCCCAATTGATTTAAAATTGTATTGTAAATTAAATTCAACTTTAAAGTCCTACCTCGAATAAGATCAGGGGATTTACTCGTCTGAGGACATCTGCTTATTCATCCATATCCATTATAATTAGGAGCACTGCAGGTCTGTTTCTTGAAACACTGCCACCTTGTGGGTTCTTGGAAGCATTTCATTTTGGTTGCAGCTCCTGCGATACTGAACACCATCTTCCTTGAATTCAAACAGGCCCTCATCCTTCTAAACTTCTGGGACCTAGATTTTCTCCCAGGATTTGGGATGATATGATGTTATATTTATTACTATTTATCATTTATTATGGCTTTCGATATCAACTCCCACCCAAAGAAGGTCTTTCTGAATATGTGAAAGGATATACTATAAAAGAAATATTTTTTTCTGTTTTCTCAGATACTGAAAAATGCACCAGGTGTCCAGATAATCAATATCCAACCAAAACCCGAGTCCAATGCATCCCCAAAAGAAGGAACTTTCTGTCCTATAAAGAACAACTGGGCATCATCCTCATTTCTGTTGCCCTACTCTTGTTCCTAATCACAGTTCTTATTTTAATCATATTCCTTAAATACCGAGAAACTCCAATTGTCAAAGCCAATAACCGGGACCTCTCCTTCATCCTCCTGGTCTCCCTCCTGCTTTGCTTCTTGTCCTCCATTTTCTTCATTGAACAACCAAGGAAAGCCACCTGTCTTCTTCGACAAACAGTGTTCAGCATTGTCTTCTCAATAGCTGTGTCTTCTGTGTTGGCCAAAACAATCACAGTGGTGCTGGCATTCTTAGCCTCAAAACCAGGGAACAGGGTGAAAAGGTGGTTGGGGAAGAGTTTGGCCAACTCCATCATCCTTTCTGGTTCTGCTGGCCAAACTTTCATCTGTGCCATGTGGTTGTGTGTTTCTCCCCCATTCCCTGACTCTGATCTGCACTCCCAACCAGGAGAGATCATCCTTCAATGCAATGAAGGCTCTGTTGCTATGTTTTATGTTGTCCTTGGCTATATGTGCTTCCTAGCTGCCATTTGCTTCATTGTGGCTTTCCTGGCTAGGAATCTGCCTGGGGCATTCAATGAAGCCAAGTTAATCACCTTCAGCATGCTGGTCTTTTGCAGTGTCTGGATTTCCTTCCTGCCCACCTACCTGAGTACCAAAGGAAAGTCCATGGTGGCCGTGCAAGTCTTCTCCATTTTGGCCTCTGGTGCTGGGCTACTTGTCTGTATCTTCTTCCCCAAGTGCTATATTATCATCCTGAGGCCTGATCTAAATACTAAGGAACATCTAATTATAAAAGGAGGGAAATGACTATGAAATTGTTTCTTAGGCTCATAATATTTATTTATCCATTGCAGTTCTCGTGGATTTAGACCTCTATAAATTATGCAAAAGAGACAATCAACCAACCCAAGAGGAACAAAAAGACCTAAGCACCTCTCCATCAGCAATCAGCATAGATTAACTCTAGGGTTAACATCAGACCAATAATCAAGTAAACAATAACTCAGTCAAGAAACTGCCAATGAACCAACAGCAAACAGCCCAACCAAACAATCTCTAAGACTTCCCCACCAACATTGACAGGGCAAGCCACCAGAATGTAAACTGACAGCAAACCCCACTCCTTACTAGCACTGATGATGTTACTTAGTTTTGGTAATGAAATGTATGAAAGAAAACAAGCTCAGAGAGAACCAAGGACCCCTCATTTCAGCCCTGAGCTCTTTCGACTCTGAAATGGAGGAGCACTTGGAAAATTCCTGGGTAGAGGATCCCTTTTTTGGGGGATAAAGCTGGTGATAAAAGGGCAATTGACTTTTATCATGCAGTGAATCTGAAAATAATTAAAAATTGATCTGAAAAGCAATGAAGAATTCTGTGTTATATTTGGGATCAGATCAGTTCCAAAATATTAGTTTTAAACAAATCTAGCTTGGTTCTCATGAACTTATTAGAATAGTTTATTCTTGATTAGTCATTCACCCATATGAAAATAAAGAATTAAAGACAATATAACATTAGCAAGACTGTATATAACAATGGTATAAAACCCATAAGTTTAAAAGAATAAAAATAAAGACTGCCAAAGATATTTCTGTATCACTCTTACAACTTTTGTTATCAGACACACAGGTCCATAGGTCAAATAAAATGTTTTGTTCAAATAAAGAGGCATATTGAATGTATTTTTATAATTTTGACCAAACAGGAAATATGTTGCTTTAATATAAGGATCCAAATAGGTTGTTTGTCTAATATGCTGTCCAAGATACTGATCTCTTCCTTATACAGCTGACATTTCACTAATAGATGTATTTTCTCTCTCTCTCTGTCTCTCTCTCTCTGTCTCTCTCTCTGTCTCTCTCTCTCTGTCTCTCTCTCTGTCTCTCTCTCTCTCTCTCTCTCTCTGTCTCTCTGTCTCTCTCTCTCTCTCTGTCTCTCTCTCTCTCTCTGTCTCTCTCTCTCTCTCTCTCTCTCTCTCTCTCTGTCTCTCTCTCTCTCTCTGTCTCTCTGTCTCTCTCTCTCTCTCTCTCTCTCTCTCTCTCTCTCTCTCTCTCTCTCTCTGTCTCTCTCTGTCTCTCTCTGTCTCTCTCTCTCTCTCTCTCTCTCTCTCTCTCTCTCTCTCTCTCTCATGAAATACAAGTCTCTTCATTATAAGAGTCTTGGTTAAATGTTCTATATTTAACCATTGTGCCCAGTGCTCAAATCTTGTTTGAGTAAATATCATCTTAAGATGTTTAGATATTTCTGCATTGAAATACTTGCTAATTTGGAAGTACATTTGTAGAAACACATGCCTACACAACTGATAATAAAAAAAATTGGATTTCACCACTGGAAGCTAGTAAGGTGTTGCTCTTGGTTGTTGTGTTTTTCTAAAAGTGACATGCTTCCATTGACCTTCCTCTTTAGGTTCATAGATAGAATCATTTTTATAGAAACTGTTCCCTATTGTATTCAATTTGGGTCTATCAGTTTCCTTCTTTAGTTTTATATATGGGGTCATTTTTTTTACAAGCTGTTTGCTCCCTATTGTGTTTAATTTTGCTTTAGTCACTTTGTTCTTTGAGTTTCAGAGTGGCTAGAGTTGCCTCTAGATCTATGATGGTGAATCTATGGCACATGTGCAAGTGGTAGCATGCAGAGCCCTCTCTGTGGGCACGTGCACCATCGCCAGCTGCTCTTCTGAGTTCCGGTGTGTGCATGCGCACCAGACAGCTGGTCTTCGAAGACCAGCTGGCCTGAGCGCATGTGCTCACCAGAACCCGGAAGAGCAGCTGGCCGCTGCGTGCATGAGCACTGACCAGCTGCTCTCTTCTGGGTACCAGCACTCTGGCAAGCTTGCTTTCCAGTTTCAGTAGTCAGTGGTGAAAAGGTTAGCCGTCACTGCTCAAGACTCTTTACTTTTTCTTCTAGTAATACATATAATTTACATTTGATACATATATAGTTTGAGTCTTCTATGGGGCATAAGCCTAAAAATATGATCTATTTTGCAAGTCTCTTTTTCCAGGACATTTTTTTAGTTCGCTAAAAAATTAAACATTTCTAAAAATTAAATATTTTCCCTGTTGCGAAGAGTCAGTTTACAATAGCTTACAAAAGTTCTTGGCCCTTTATTCTCTGCCTTGAAAATTCATCACTGTTTTTCCTGTTTTGAAGTGTCAATCTTTTTTGCCATGATTTTTTCCCCGCTTAGATTGTTAAGAATTTAAAATTTTCTAAAGAATTAACATAAACTTGAATGATAAATGACTTGGATGGTAAATTGAAAAATTGTAAAAACAATTGTAAAACATTGAAAAAAGAATTTTAAAAATTGAAAAATAAAATTTGAAAACATTTATATATATATATATATATATATATATATATATATATATATATATATATATATATATATATATATATATATATATATATATATATATAAATATATATATATATATATATATATATATATATATATATATATATATATATATATATATATATATATATATATATATATATATATATATATATATATATATATATATATATATATAAATTTACAAAGGTTCTTGGCTCTCTATGAAGTGATATGCACTTCTTTTTGGTGGAAATCTCTGTCTGTTTTCTAGGAGATGCTTTGAACTTAACCTTCTACTCCCGGCCTTGAAAATTATCCCTTGGCTCCCTCTCCAGAAGTGTTCAGGGGTGACTCCTTGGTATTAAGAAGACAGGGAGCAACAGAGTTAAGTGACAGAAATCTACACTGGAACAAAACTCCATAGCTCTGGGTGATCTTCCCCAGCAGTTTCTGGATTCAGTGTACCACAATGGAGGACTTCACAAGACAATTCCCCAGGTATTGAAGTATCTTTCTCCAGCATCACTTTCTGGACATGTCCTGACAGGAAGGATGACAACCACTGTAGAAGAGTGTCCCCAGGGATGTATCTGTCAGATTTCACAAACATATTTTTTTTTCTCTGCACGTGGAGACCTGGAAGAGGTTGAGAAGTCCCAGAGGACAAATGATCACTCACAGTAATTATCACGATCCTGGACTTTGAGACATCTGTTGCAATTTCCCCAGTGACTGCCTCTGATATAACATTAGGCTAAAGCAACATTGAATGCATCAGAAAAAGATAAAAACCTCCACTTGTGCTGAATGGTCTGTGCAAGATTTAGGACACAGTCAAAGACTGTACTGCTGAATGGACTGTCTCCCCTTTCCATACTAAACT
This sequence comes from Diadophis punctatus similis, assembly GCA_023053685.1. NCBI lineage: Eukaryota > Metazoa > Chordata > Lepidosauria > Squamata > Dipsadidae > Diadophis > Diadophis punctatus. Next base: position 239,929,400 of record JALIGW010000002.1, on the reverse strand, counting down.
CGGTTTGTCTCTGTTCGAAAGAGGAAAGTCACTGGATATTTCCTTTTGTGAAAGTGCTTTGAATTCATGTAACTCTTCTTTGGAATCAGAGGATTGATTCAGCCTCATGAATTATGGAACCCCTGCTTCTGCTTCTGCCACTGCTGGTATCCCAGCCAGTCTCTGGGAAGCTTAGAATGAAGTGTTCACTGAATTTGGAGCACCTGCAAAAAATAAGACCATGGAGCTACTATAGGACAGGAGACCATCTCATTAGTATAGTTGCCAGTGCATTTACTCTACGACAGAAAATTTTGAGTTTCAACATGGCTCCTCACAGTAATTCTGAGTTGTAAGTCTTTCCGTGCGATGGAGTTGTATTCCCTCCATCTGCATTATTAACACCCTCATTCTTTTATTTTTATTCCACTTACTCCTATATTGTAGGAATTGACTAATTTCTTGTTTTGATTTTGATAGGCTCTCTTTTTTAAAAATATGACAGAAATGTAGAAGAATAATTGAGTTGGAAGGGAACCTGGAGGTGTTCTGTTACAACCCCTGCCCAAGCAGGAGACCCTATACTGTTTCAGATAAATGGTTGTCCAATCTCTTCTTAAAAACCTCCCGTGATAGAGCAGACACAACTTCTGAAGGCAAGCCATTCCACTGATGAATTCTTCAAACTGCCAGGAAATTTCTCCATAGTTCTAGGTTGCTTCTCTCCTTGATTAGTTGCCATCCATGGCTTCTTCTTCAGCCTTCAGGTGTTTTAGAGAGTAGATTGACTATCTCTTTTTTGTGGCAGCCCCTTAGATATCGGAACACTGCTTTTATATCACTCCTAGGCTTCTCTGCATTGCACTAGAAATACTCTGTTCTTGCAACTGTTTGTCATATGTTTTATTTTCCAGCAACCTAATCATCTTTGTTATTCTTCTCTGCGCTCTTATTAGAATCTCAACATCCTTTTCCCATTGTGTTGACCAAAACTGGACAGAGTATTACATGTGTGGTCTTATGAAGGCATTATAAAGTGGTACTAACGCTTCACATAATCTTGATCCTATCCTTCTACTAATGCAGACTAAGACTGTGATGGCTTTTTTTGGCAGCTGCAGCACACTGCTGGGTCATACTTAAGAGATTGCCAAGATCCCTTTCACAATAGTTACTACTATTGAATAGATACCACTTATTGTATACTGGTGCAATTGGCACCCAACTCCAAATATAGAACCTTACTTTTCTCACCATTGAATTTCATTTTGTTACTTAAGACCCAGTGTTCAAGTCTGTTGGGATCATTCTGTATCTTGATTCTATCTTCTGGAGTGTTGACTATACCTGCCAGCTTGGTGTCATCTGCAAATTTCATGAGCCCTCCTTCTTTGCCCTCATCTAAAACATTTGTGAAGTTATTAAAGTGTACTGAGCCTACGACAGAGCCTTGGGGTACCTCACTGCATATTTCCTTTCAAGTAGATGCAGTTCACTTAAGGACTAAATGTTGAGTATGGTTGGTCAGCCAGTTACGAATCCATCTGGTGATCATGCTGTCTAACCCAAATTTTCCTATCTTATCAAGTAGTAGGTTGTGGTCTTCTTTATCAAATGCTTACTGAAGTCCAAGTAAATTATGTCCACAGCATTTCACAATACTTTGAGGAAGAGACACAAATGTAACAATAGGACAAAAAAAAATACCTGAAAGAAGTCCACGTTATTTTCCTGTCTGCAAGAAATTAAAGAATTCATGACTTAAAGAAGTGATTATCAAATTTCCCTTTGATCAGCTCATTTCCATATTTTTGTAACCAGTCATTGATATTCAATTCAATGCCTGATTCATGTAGGATTGGAGGATGACTTGAATTAAAATGTCATTTTTCCGATCACTTCTGAAATATCCACTTCCTTATGATACTGCTACAAAGAATGGACTAGTTGTGATTCTTAACCTTAGTAGAGGACTATCTCTTTTCCAATTTCTTATCATTCACAAATATTTAATGTTGATGGGTCATTTGCCTCTGGGTTCGGATGAGTATTTGCTTCAGACTCAATAGTCATATGTTGACAAAGGGAATGAAATTTCAAAAAATGTTATTTGATGATTACTGTTGATTATGCTGATATTAACTATAACTGTGTTTTTATAATAGAAGACCTTATGATAAGAAAGGAAAAGGATGCCTTATTTTTAACATTCAAGTTATTAACAAGAATATTCAGCTCCTGAATAATCTCACACTTGGGTACAACATCCATGACAACTATTTGAGCACACTTGGCACTTCAGATGCCTTGCTGGACATGCTCTCTACTGGAAAAGCCAATGTTCCCAACTACAGCTGTGGAAGGAAGGAGAACATTTTGGCTTTTCTTGATGCAGCTGACAGGGACATCTCCATCCAGATGTCAACCTTAGTAGGCACCTACAAAGTCCCACAGGTGTGTGTGTGTTTGTTTTTTACATGGCAAAGTGAATTGTCTGGTAGTGGGTGCATGATAAATCCAGCCATATCTTCTCTATGGGATTCAAGAGCTGTTTTTCACTATGGTCATTGTAGGTATCATGGCTGAGTATTGAGATAACATTAGGATGGGAGCATGGTTCAAAAAAGACATATCTTCTCATGAGACCATCCCCATTGCTTTGAGGGCTTCTGTTGCACACTTATAAAGGTGAGGAAAGGCTGTCTGTTGAATGAAAAATCATTCTGTGCGATAGGAAGATGCAGCACTGATGGAAAGCTCACATTTTGTACATAATCTTAGAAAAAAATAATATTTTTCAATGCTGAACAAATCCCATATTCATGAAAAGATTCTCCATCTTACCTATTGTTAAGAAAACATATATGTCTGATAGACTCATAGTGATCCCCGTCAGTAATTAACCACTTTATTTAAAAAGCTACAAATCTATGAGCCAACATATCAACAACTTTTTACCCTAATGTATTCATAATCAAATTAATCATAAAGGCTTGAAGAACAATAGAGCCCCTGGAGAGGACTTTCTATCAGCTGAACTATTCAAAGAATAATCCAGGTTGTGAGTCCCAATAGTGGCAGGTTGATTTATACATAAAAGTAATACCTCCTATAGTTGTGAGGAAAATGACAATAATATTGACAAAGCATCGTTTGTCACTATTCTACATAGAAGACATGGAGTGGGGAGGGGGAATACAGTGAGCTTGAGAAGTTTGAGATATCACATTCTTCCTTACTTCTCCAAGGTCATCTTTGTCCAGCACCTGCAAGAAGCTGGGAGGAGACGTGCCACACTGGCAGAAGATGAGTGGGCAACGTGACTCTGATGGGGGTGGGGTGCCCCCTTCCTATCAAGTGGGAACTTGGGAGAAAATTAGATTTGGGATTCTGCATGCGTTGCCAACATGGTGTCTGCATTAAATTGGAACTTTGGTGAATTCTTTGCCTTGGACTCTGATTTCTGCTCGATTACTATTTGGAACCTTGACAAATATTTTCTATTTTAAAAAGGGTATAAAAAGCACCCTAGTGATTATTGCCCCATTGGTCAAATAGATATTGTGGTTAAAATAAATGCTAGAATCTCTTGAGAAGTGTTGATAGTGGGTAGATGAACACGGTAAATGGACGTGGTGGCTCAGTAGCTAAGACGCTGAGCTTGTTGATCAGAAAGTTGGCAGTTTGGCGGTTCGAATCCCTAGCGCCGCATAACAGAGTGAGCTCCCGTTACTTGTCTCAGCTTCTGCCAATCTAGCAGTTCGAAAGCATGTAAAAATGCAAGTAGAAAAATAGGGACCACCTTGGTGGGAAGGTAACAGCTTTTCATGCGCCGTCAGCATTTAGTCATGCTGGCCACATGACCACGGAGATGTCTTCGGACAGCGCTGGCTCTTCAGCTTTGAAACGGAGATGGACACGGCCTCCTAGAGTCAGGAATGACTAGCATATATGTGCGAGGGGAACCTTTACCTTTACTTTACTTTAATTAACATCTCCACATTTGAATCTAATTGTGGTTAATTGTAGAGGTAATAGAGAAATATGATTTGCATTTTTACTGTTATTCTAATTAACTTTATTTCTTGTATTCTGTTTTTATATCCAGTCTTATTAATATTCTGTGTTTAATATTTAAAACAAAGACTAATTAACAAACCATTCAAATATATTCATCAAAACAAACCTCAGCATTCTTCATTGCTTTTTCAGATGAGGGATAAAGTTGCTTCAGAGATTCTGAGCGATAAAAGGGAATTCCCTTTTTTCCACCGGATGCTCCCCAAAGAAGGGTTTCAGTACCCAGCAATTGTCCAACTGCTCCTCCATTTCAGATGGACCTTGATTGGTCTCCTTGCTCCAGACACAGAGGAGGGAGATAATTTCTTGAGGATTTTTCCTCCTTTGTTTGTGAGAAATGGAATTTGTGTTGTTATATCACAACAGTTCGCAACGGATAAATATCCAGAACCCTTCACAGATTCCAGCTTTTCTCAGTGGAAACAAGTCAATGTCTTTGTTCACTTCATAGAATATCTTATCCCTTGGCCCACATTTTTTATTTTTCAACTAACACTTGACACTTTGTCAGGACCCATTAGAGGGAAAGTCTGGATCACCACAACTTTGGGAAAATATTCAACAGATCATCATCATGGGAATCTCAAATACATCCATAGTATTTGGAGCTTTGATTTTCTACAAAAATTAAGCCCAATATATGGTGCTTTTGAACCCTATTTTTTTGTAGAACCCCAGTTTCTAGAGCAGTCTTTTCGCTGTTCTTCTTCAAAACGTGCCTTTTCTGTCAAAGCCAGGAGAAGATGCATCCAAAAAGCTCCAATAGAAACCCAAGAGAAAATGGACATAATCCAGATTGCAAATAGTGATTCTGTTTACATTATGTTTATTACTCTGGCCCACATCCTGAAGGCTGCATATTCATCCAGATCCTGGAGGAGAAGGAAGAAGGTCCAAGAGACATTAGAAGCTCCAAAATTCCAGCCATGGCAGGTATGGGATCCCAACAGGGATCCAACAAATTAAGCTCTTTTGGAGAAGGAATCCAAAGGAAAAGGAGGAGACCCAATTCATCCTCCTTGTGCTGCAAAAGACCAACAGATCTGTTCAATCTAGTTGGTTAGATTATAGCTTACCAAGGAACTGGCATCAGATATATTTTGATATTAAACACTGCTCATTTTAAACGAAGTTTGCATTTTTATTTATTTAATTTATTTATTTATTAATTTTGGAGCTCTTCTATGCCGCTCTATTCCCTAATTACTTTAAAGCTATTGCTGTACGTATGGTTTGTGATTAGCATTGTAGAATTTTACTCTTATAAATTTGAAGGAGACTCTGAGAACATCTGATGGCCTGAGCAGGATTCTATTTTCACAGTGCAAGTGGCCAATAAATCATGCTGGAACAAGGAAGGAAACTTTCAGATGTTTATTCCTGCAGAAATAAAGAGCCTCATTCTTTGGGCAGAGGACCAAACGAAGGGCCCTGAGTAAAAGGTGGCTCAGATATTTATAGAAATATCTGATTTATTTTGTGATTGACAATCAGTCTATATGATGTCTTTCACAAGATCAGTGTTCACACTTGGTTAATTACATTTATCCTTTTTGGTAAAAGATTGAATTTGTTATATTGAGAAAAAGAGAGTGAAACCTTCCCAAGCCTATTGTTGTCAGGAGTTTCTGCTGTGTGTCTGTAGTTTGCTTGTCGGTTTCACAAGGAAACCAGCAAAGGTGGCAACTTAGACGCTCGGATGGGTAATTTAATCAATTTCAACTTTTGGAGACTTGTTTCTACATAATTTGGTCAATTCCTGGCTAACTTGGGGTTAAAATATTGTTTGAGATCTTTTCTTCTGAATGGGATTCTTTTCCTATAGAGGTTATTGATTTTGCTCTTCTAGGATTTAAAGAGGGCTTCCCTTATTTGAATGGGGCACAATGGCCAAGCAATGAAGACTCTGGGCTTATTGACCAGAAGTACCGCATGATAGGGTGAGCTCCCATCCTGCCAACCTAGCAATTCAAAAGCATGCAAATGCAAGTAGATAAATAGGTACCACTTCAGTACAAAGTAAAAGTATTCTGCGCACCTTGGTGTACCGTCATATCAGCCACATGACCATGGAACCATCTTCGGACAATGCTGTCTCCCTTGACTACAAAACGGAGATGAGCACTGGTCCCTAGAATCAGACACAATTGAATGAGGGAAACCTTTACCTTTTCCTTCCTCTTTGAAGGATCCCATTATTTTGTATTCTTAAACTGTCCTCAAGCTATCACATCTAGCCCAGCCCCTCCTCTCTGCAGGAGTTCTTGTTAAATATTCTCTAACTGATAGCTGCTCTGTTTTCACATTAACCCAATCAGTGAAGGGGAGACTGAATTTCTCTGGTTCATTTGCTAAGCTGTAAAACGGCTTCTCCCCTTAGGATGTTTCCCCCCCCTTTCATTCTGCCAGAATCTCCTATCTTCTGACTGAGTTCATATCACCATATCTCAGACTCTGGAATAACAGTGCTTAAGATTCAGCATAACATATTTCAGTATTGGAAGAGCGATGTATCCTTCCTTCTCAATTAACACACTGTCTTAGTTGGAAAGGTGCTTCCAGACTGCTGATTTTCAGATCCTCTAGATCAGAGGTGTCAAATTGATTCCATTGGGGGCCGATTCAGGGTTGTGTTTGACCTCGGGGGGCTGGGCTGAGCGTGGCCAGGGTGGGCATGGCCAGCTTGACATCCCTCATGTCGGGGTCTCCTGTGGTGGCCCGAATGCTCTGTCAGTGAAAACGGGCTCCCAAGCTCAGTTTTCAGCTGCAATTGCCTCCTGCAACACTCCGCCAGCAAAACAAAGCTCGGGAGGGCCAAATGTGGCCCTCCTGAGTTTCATTTTCACTGGCAGAGGCACTGTGGGCTGGTCCTTTGCTGTTTCCAGGGCAGTCCCGCAGGCCAGATTTAAGCACCCCACAGGCCGGATCCAGTCCCCAGGCCAGTGGCAGGTTGCTTCCCTACTGGTGCCGGTGTGAGGGGACGCGCACGCGCATGAGATTTTGGCGCAATTTTGCTTCCGCGCATGCGCAGATGCAAAATCATCCAAAAATTCACCAAAAAAGTTGGCGACGCGTGCGACGGACCAGCAGAGAGGGCTCTGGAGCGGCAACGTGCAAATTGCACAATTGGCCGCTCCGTACCGGAGCTGCACACTGGACAGCTCCGGCAGGAACCCACCTCTGCCCCAGGCCTTCAGTTTGACACCCCTGCTATAGATCAACATGGCTCTTCTTCTGACCTTTCCTCAACGCAAAAAGCAACTACTTTGATCTCATCCTTGACTTCCTTGCTGTTCCAAGTTGATCCAAGTTTTGTGAGATGTCTTCTCCAAGCATGCTCCCTGCAAGGGGAACTGAGGCTTGAGTTGGGGTCTCCTCAAACAAGAACTTTCACTTCCTGAGATTCTTATGGATGCATTTGTCTTCTTTCCATGAGCATCTCAATGCTGACTCACATTTAGTTCGCAATCATCTACTGGTTTGATATTTTCACAAATATTTTTATCAAATTTGGCCATCCTTTTTTAGTGCATCATTGAAGTTTTTGTACAAAATATTACAGTCCTTGTTGCTAAAAAGGACTGTTTATGTATATGTTTGTGTATGTATATGACATGGACATTTTTTTTCTTTTTATGCACATTTTTGTGTTGCCTTGTTAGTTCTTTTCTATATTACTTTTTTTTTACTTTTTTGAAGTTTATATTTTAATGTTTCAAATAGAATAAAATAAAATTTAAAGGAAAAAGATAACATGAAAATACCAGGTAGGATAAGAAACAAAGGTTTCTGCTTTTAAAATTATTGGGTGTTTCCATTCTAGTTCCATCCCTTTCTGGAGAAGAATGAGTTAAACAATCTTTCCCATTGGAAACTCTACTTGGACCAAAATGGAGAAGTTACTGCAGACATGGACATTGTGTGTTTGTTGGTTTTAGAGGGTTTGATCAAAAGGAAAGTGGGGAGTTTTGAAAGACAGAGACTTGTTATCAACCAAAGTGCTCTTTCATGGCTAAAGTTCAAAAAGGTGGGTAAAATATTGCTGTGTTTTCTTCTTTTTCTAAAGATTTTAGTCACCACGGTGGATGACCTTCCCTGAGAGTTGAATGTATCCTAAGAGAAAACTTACTGTTTTCTGAGACTGCTTGTTGTTGTTTTGGAGGGGGGGACTTTAGTACTATTCACAAAAATGTCCCTCAGATGCTAAAATATGGAACCATGTTTTTAACCGATTCAGCCCTGAGCAACATTGCATGCTGCTTGATTATTCTTTAGGATACAGACCATGGTTCTTTTGTATTTCTTCTATAATTTAGTATCTCCATCAAACTTGTGAGAAACCTTCAAGTGCTGGTATTTGTGGTTCCCTCAGCCTTAATGTGTCTGCATTAAGGTTTGGATTGAATCAGATTAAAAGAATAGAATAGAATAATAGAGCTGGAAGGGACCTTGGAGGTCTTCTAGTCCAACCCCCTGGTTAGGCAGGAAACGCTATACCATTTCAGACAAATGGTTATCCAATCTCTACTTAAAAACTGCCAGTGTTGGAGTATCCACAGCTTCTAGAGACAAGTTGTTCCACTGATTAATTGTTCTAACTGCCAGGAAATTTCTCCTTAGGTTGCTTCTTTCCTATATTCCACCCATTGCTTCTTGTCCTGCCTTCAGAGGCTTTGGAGAATAGGTTAACTCATCTTCTTTGTGGCAACCCCTTAGATATTGGAACACTGATATCATATCTCCCTTGGTCCTTCTATTCACTAGACTAGATATGCCCAGTTCCTGCAACCTTTCTTCAAATGTTTTAGCCTTCAATCCCATAATCATCTTTGTTGCTCTTCTCTGCATATGATTATGACTCTGCATATGAACATGAATGGTTAGAGGTTAGGGTTAGGATTCATATTTCTCTAAGTGAAGCCCACAAAGTCTACTTAGCTAAATTGCATATCTACCTACATTTTCCATGAATACTTAGTGCAGAAACATTGTTGTGGCATTCCTCCTTTTTCTTCTTAGCCTTTGCCTCAGTCCAAATGTGTGGAAAATTGTCATCCTGGATTTGTCAAGCGAAAGCGAGAGGGAGAGCCAGTTTGCTGCTATGATTGTGTTCCTTGTCCAGAGGGGACCATTTCCACTCAGGAAGGTGAGTGACACCAAGGAAAAGTGCAGGTTTATGGAAGTGGATTCATCTAGAGCAGGGGTGGGTTCCGGATTCTGCTACTGCTAGGGCTTTAAACTAAAATTGAGCGGGGAGGGCGACCAATCCACAGGATCACCAGGACCTAACTCCAAGCAAGGACCCATAGTAAGCAAAGCAAATAACAAACTTAAGAGGGATGGGAAGAAAGACAAACTCAAATGCCAATCAGGAGACACAGAAAGCACACCCAGAATCAGGCACCAAGATCTCAAATGCCTCTACACAAATGCACAAAGCCTGGGGAATAAACAGGGCAAACTCTAAATATTAATGCACGAAGGTAGACACGGCATAGTTGGAATAACAGAAACTTGGTGGGATGAAACAAACAATTGGAACATACAGATAAAAGGATACAAACTCATCAAAAAAACCAGACCACACAAAAGAGGAGGTGGAGTTGCACTGTATGTAAAGGACCACTATGTTGCTACAGAGCTACATGTAACCAAAGAAGAAAACCCCCTATAATGCATATGGGTCAACATAAAAGAAAAAAAAGAATGACATGACAATAGGAGTATACTATAGGCCACCAAATCAAACAGAAAAAATGGACATCCTTTTTACCAACCAACTAACGAACATATGTAGGAAACACTGCAGTAATAATGGGAGACTTCAACTAGCCAGATATCAACTGGAAAACTAGTTCTGCACCAAGTGAGAAATCAAACAGATTCCTAACCAGCCTTGCTGATAACTTTGTTGTCCAAAAAGTGGAGGAGGGAACTAGAGGGACAGCCATATTGGATTTAATACTTACAAACAGAGGAGAAGTGATAGAAGGAATCGAAACTGCAGGAACGTTGGGTGAGAGTGACCACATCATACTAAAATTCAACATAACACAAATGCAAACAATTGAACACAGCGACACCAAAGTCTTAGATTTCTAAAAAGCTGATTTCAACAAACTCAGAGAAAACTTGAGGAAGATCCCCTGGATGAAAGTCCTAAAGGGTAAAACAACTCAAGAAGCTTGGGAGACTCTGAAAAACACGATCAAAAAAGCCCAGTACAGCACAATACCGATGAAAAAGAAAAACAAGAAATCCAAAAGGAAACCAGCAGGGCTACACAAAGACCTCACTGACAAATTGAATGAAAAAAAGGACAAATACAAAAAATGGAAAGAGGGACACATAACTAAGGCAGAGTACCAACAGATAGCCAGAACCTGTAAAGAAAAGATCAGGACAGCAAAGGCCCAGAATGAACAAAGACTTGCAACAAAAGTCAAAGATAATAAAAAAAGTTTCTTCCAACACATAAACAACAAGAAAAAAAATCAAGGAAACAGTTGGTCCACTAAAGAGAGAAGACAGCAAAGAAGTAACAGACAACACAGACAAAGCAAAGCTACTTAACTCATTCTTTGCATCAGTCTTCACGCAAAAAGAAACTGCAGCTCAACTAACCAATAACACAACTGCAAAAAAAGATTTGAAACAAAATTTAACATAAGCAAAATTACAGTAAGAGACCACCTGTCTGAACTTGACAAATACAAATCACCAGGACCAGATGGATTACACCCCAGAGTCCTAAAGGAAGTAGCAGATGTCATTTCAGAACCACTGCATCACATCTTCCAAAAATCCTGGAACACAGGGGACCTACCTGAGGACTGGAAAAGAGCTGATGTGGTCCCTATCTTCAAAAAAGGAAAAAAAACAGACCCAGGTAACTACAGACCAATCAGCCTAACATCAATACCCAGGAAAATACTGGAAAAAATAATTAAAAAACAGATCTGCCACCACCTAGAAACAACCAAAGTAATAACCAGCAGCCAACATGGACTTTTTAAGAACAAATCATGCCAAACCAACCTCATCTCATTCTTCAACACTGTGACCAAACTAGTAGACCAGCAAAATACAGTGGACATAATATACTTGGACTTCAGCAAAGCATTTGACAAAGTAGACCACAACCTACTTCTTCGAAAGGTAGAAAAAAGTGGGATAGACAACTACACAACCAGATGGATTAATAACTGGCTGACTAACCGTACCCAACAAGTAGTCCTCAATGGGTCCAAGTCCACATGGAGAGAAGTAAGCAGCGGGGTATCACAAGGTTCAGTCCTAGGCCCAGTACTCTTTAATATCTTCATAAAAGACATAGATGAGGGAATAGAAGGGGAACTAACCAAATTTGCAGACGATACCAAGCTGGCAGGTGTAGCTAATACACCAGAGGACAGGCTCAGGATCCAGATGGATCTTGACAGACTTGAACACTGGGCCCAATCTAACAAAATGAAATTCAATGCAGAGAAAAGTAAAATCCTACACCTAGGTAAGAAAAACCAAAGATATACTTATAAACTGGGCGAAACCACACTCAATAGCAGTGACTGCAAGAGGGATCTTGGAGTCTTAGTGGATGACCAACTAAATATGAGCCAGCAATGTGCAGCGGCAGCCAAAAATGATAATACAATACTAAATTGCATTAATAGAGGGATACAATCTAGGACTAGGGAGGTACTAATACCACTCTATAAAGCTTTAGTTAGACCACACCTAGAATATTGCATCCAATTTTGGTCACCATACTACAAAAAAGACATTGAAATTATAGAGAAAATGCAGAGGAGAGCAACCAGGATGATTAGGGGACTGGAAAGTACAACATACGAAGAGCGGTTGCAGGAACTGGGCATGGCCAGTCTAGCGAAAAGAAGGACCAGGGGAAACATGATAGCAGTGTTCCAATACTTGAGGGGATGCCACAGAGAGGTGGGGGTCAGGCTGTTTTCCAAGTCACCAGAAGGCCAGACAAGGAATAATGGATGGAAACTGACCAAAGAGAAATTAAAACTGGAAATAAGGAGAAACTTTCTGACGGTGAGAGCGATCAACCAGTGGAACAGCTTGCCTGTGGAGCTTGCCTCCAACCCTTGAGACTTTCATAGGGAGATTGGACTGCCATTTGTCCGAAATGGTGTAGGGACTCCTGCTTGAGCAGGGGGTTGGACTAGATGACCTACAAGGTCCCTTCCAACTCTAATAATCTGTAATCTGTAATCTACTGCCAGTTCGCTCAGGGATGCACTGCGAGGGCATGTGCACTTCATCCGCGCGTGCGTGCTCAGTACAAAAAAAACATCTACTGCGCATGCGCAGAAGCAAAAAACAAGATGGCGCTGCCTAAAGTAAAAGTTAAATGAGAAAATGAACCTCAACTGATTTTTTCTTTATTTTCAAACCGCATCATTACTTTCAAAAATGGAAGAAGAGCAAAAAGACATTCCATAGGGACCGGAGAGTATGGCATATTGGATGAGCTTTATTACTGCCAGAGAAAATATCTCTAGATCATAGGTAATAATAACAACAGAGTTGGAGGTCTTCTAGTCCAACCCCCTGCCTAGGCAGGAAATTCTACACTACTTCAGACAAATGGTTATCCAACATCTTCTTAAAAACTTCCAGTGTTGGAGCATTCACAACTTCTGGAGGCAAGTTGTTCCACTGATTAATTGTTCTAACTGTCAGGAAATTTCTCCTTAGTTCTAAGTTGCCTCTCTCCTTGATTAGTTTCCACCAATTGCTTCTTGTTCTACTCTCAGATGCTTTGGATAATAGTTTGATTCCCTCTTCTTTGTGGCAACCCCTGAGATATTGGAACACTGCTATCATGTCTCCCCTGATCCTTCTTTTCATTAAACTAGACATACCTAGTTCCTGCAACCGTTCTTCATATGTTTTAGCCTCCAGTTCCCTAATCATCTTTGTTGCTCTTCTCTGCACTCTTTCTAGAGTCTCAACATCCTTTTTGCATCATGGCGACCAAAACTGAATGCAGTATTCCAAGTGTAGCCTTACCAAGGCATTATAAAGTGGTATTAACACTTCACATGATCTTGATTCTATCCCTCTGTTGATGCAGCCTAGAACTGTGTTGGCTTTTTTGGCAGCTGCTGCACACTGCTGGCTCATATTTAAATGGTTGTCCACTAGGACTCCAAGATCCCTCTCACAGTTACTACTGTTGAGCAAGGTACCACATATACTGTACCTGTGTATTTTGTTTTTCTTGCCTACATGTAGAACCTTACTTTTTTCACCATTGAATTTCATTTTGTTAGATAGCACCCAATGTTCAAGTCTGTCAAGATCCTTCTGTATCTTGAGCCTATCTTCTGGAGTGTTGGCTATTCCTGCCAGTTTGGTGTCATCTGCAAATTTGATGAGTTCCACATCTATCCCCTCATCCAAGTCATTGATGAAGATGTTGAAGAGTACTGGGCCTAAAACAGAGCCTTGGGGTACTCCACTGCATACTTCCCTCCATGTAGATGCAGTTCCATTGAGCACTACACGTTGAGTGCGGTTGGTCAGCCAGTTTTGAATCCATCTGGTGGTGTTGCTGTCTAACCCACATTTTTCTACTTTATCTAGTAGTAGGTTATGGTGTACTTTATCAAATGCCTTACTGAAGTTCAAGTAAACCACATCGACAGCATTCGTCTGGTCCACTAATTTTGTCACTTTGTCAAAGAATGCAATAAGATTAGTCTGGTATGATCTGTTTTTGACAAACCCATGTTGGCTTTTGGTTATTACTGTGTTTGCTTCTAGGTGTTCGTTGATTCGTTGCTTGATTATCTTTTCCAAAATCTTCCCTGGTATTGAGGTCAGGCTGATAGGTCTGTAGTTTCCTGGATCTGTTTTTTCTCCTTTTTTGAAGATGGGAACTACATCTTTTCCAGTCCTCTGGCAGTTCCCCGGTGCTCCAGGATCTTTCAAAGATATTGTTCAGTGGTTCTGAGATCTCATCTGCCAGTTCCTTCAGAACCTTGTGGTGTAATCCATCTGATCCTGGTGATTTGAATTAGTCTAGGGTAGATAGGTGTTCCCTTACCATTTTCTTCCCTATTTTAATTTGTGTTCCTAATATGTTTTTTGTGATGCTGTTTTTGATAGGTTGGACTGTTTTTTCCATTTGTGTAAAGACAGATGCAAAAAACATGTTAAGTAGCTCTGCTTTCTCCCTGTTGCTTGTCACCTTCTTGCCACATTCTCCCTGCAATGGACCAATTATTTCCTTGACTTTTTTCTTGTTTTTAATATGTTGGAAGAAGCTTTTTCGTTACTTTTTACTTTTGTCACAAGCCTTTGTTCATTGTGAGCCTTAGCTTTCCTCACTTCATCTTTACAGGCTCAGGCTATTTGCTGGTATTCTGCCTTAGTTATTTCCCCTTCTTTCCCCTTTTTATACTTTCCACTTTATATATAGGTGTCAAACTCGATTTCATTAAGGTCCACATCATGATTGTGTTTGACCTCTGGGGGCTGGGGTGGGTGTAGCCAGGGTGGGCATGACCAGCTCAACATCACTTGTGTCCAGGGCACCTGTGGTGGCCTGAGCGCTGTGCCAGCAAAAATGGGCTCCCAAGTTGTTTTCACCTGTGAAGTCCTCCTGCAACCCTCTGCCAGCCAAAAGAGAGCTCAGGAGGGCCGCCCGCAGATCGTGTGAACTCAGTTTTCATTTGCGATGGCCTCCTGCCACTCTCTGTCAGTGAAAACAGAGCTTGGGAGTGCTGCCTGCAGCTCTCGTGAGCTCCATTTTCACTGGCAGAGCTGAAAACCTGTCCTTCACTGTTTCCAGGACGGTCCCATGGGCCAAATCTGAGCAGCCTGTGGGCCGGATCCGGCCCCTGGGCCTTGAGTTTGATACCCCTGTCTTACATCCACCTCCTGGAATAATGATTGCAATGCACTCTACATGGACCTCCCCTTGTAGGTGACTAGAACTTATTACTGGTCCACAATGAGGTGGTATAGATAGTTATGGATGTGCCTCATTACAATCATAATATCATGGTCCCATCTGAGATTAATTGCAAGACTAGTTTTCTCTACCAGCCAACTAGATTTCAGAAGATTGGCATCTTCTCAATCCAGGATATTAAGAAGTGCCATTTGCATAGAAGACTGACTTATTATTTGGCTCTTATAATGTACATTCTATGAAGGTTCTGCACATTACACAGGAAATCATTCCTCCAATTTTATAGGGTATTAGAAATTTTGTTATTTTTTTTAGAAAATTATATTCTTCTTATCTCATTCTCTGGAGATGTTAATAAATGTATCTTGGAAAATGCTCCTGGTATCAATTGTCATCCCTTTATTTCGTAAAGATGAAAGGATAGAATATTAAAGAAAGGTTTATTTTGGGTTTTCTCAGATACAGAAAAATGCACCAAGTGTCCAGATGATAAATATCCAAATGAGGATCGAGTCCAATGTATCCCCAAAGTTATAACATTCCTGTCTTATGAAGAACATCTGGGCATCATCCTGCTATCGTTTGCCCTACTCTTGTTCCTAACCACATTGCTTGTATTAATCATATTCATAAAATACCGAGAAACACCCATTGTCAAAGCCAACAACCGGGACCTCTCTTACATCCTCCTGGTCTCCCTCCAGCTTTGCTTCTTGTCTTCTTTTCTGTTCATTGGTCAACCAAGGAAAGACACCTGTGTACTACAACAAGTGGTGTTCAGCATCATCTTCTCAGTTGCCATTTCTACTCTCTTGGCCAAAACAATCATGGTGGTGCTGGCTTTCCTGGCCACAAAACCAGGAAACAGAGTGAAGATGTGGTTGGGGAAGAGCTTGGCCAACTCCATTATCCTTTCTTGTTCTACTGTCCAAATTATCATCATCTCCGTCTGGATGGGAGTTTCTCCCCCATTCCCTGACTCTGACCTCCACTCTCAGCCTGGAGAGATCATCCTGCAATGCAACGAAGGAGCTTTTGGCATGTTTTACATCACTCTCAGCTACATGGGCATCTTGGCTGCCGTTTGCTTTGTGGTGGCTTTCCTGGCCAGGAATCTCCCTGGGGCCTTCAATGAAGCCAAGCTGATCACCTTCAGCATGCTGGTCTTCTGCAGTGTCTGGGTGACTTTTGTGCCTACCTATCTCAGCATCAAAGGGAAATACATGGTGGTCGTTCAGGTCTTCTCCATCTTGTGCTCCAGTGCTGGTCTGCTGGTCTGTATCTTCATCCCAAAATGCTTCATTATCCTTCTGAGGCCAGATCTGAATATGAAGGAGCAGCTTACGTCCAGAAGAAATGTTGAAATGTGAGACATGGGAATGTCAACTCTCAACATGTTCCAATGGAAAATGGTCCAAGATGTTCTCCATGAATGACTAGGCCAATGGTTTTGTTTCAAAGCATTAAAGGGTGACTGGAAGATAGGATTGTGAGGAATGGAAGTTCCTAGAGTAATGGATGGATTTTTACAAGCTGGGAATATAGAAAGATTGCATGTGGAAACCATAACAAACTGGTTTCTCAAAACATTTTAACAAAACTGCTATGGTAAATGCAACTGATATGTTTCTTTTTATTTAGACATTTGTTTTTATTTGAGAGTAATAGTAAATAGGTTATGAATATTCATTCTTACATCATATATTAAATATGGACATGTACTATTATCATTTCATCTTCCATTTCCTGAAATGTAGATATATGAGTGCATCCTTTCATCTGTTGGATTCCCTCCCACTATTTTCTTGGAAGAAAATTCCTCCAGTGTACACTGAATAAATAATCTGCAGTGAATCTGAATTACTGGGGTTTTTTTGGGGGGGGGTCATGTATTTTTTTCTAGAGAAACTGGTGCCAGCAATGAGATTCATAATCTAAATCCTGGTGTTAGGCCGAAGCCATTTTATTTGGGATCTTTAGCCTGCCACACTTTACACTATTCAACTACGCATTTTCTACTGTGGGGAAATGGGAGGAAGGATGGTATGAGGTTTCATATGTAGCCATAACAAATTCTTTATAGAAAGCAAGTTGGTTATAGAAAGGTTCGGGATCCAAACTTGGGCCTTAACCAACCCCATCCGGTTCCAACAAGTAGATGAGATGCTAATTGGGGGGTCCCCTGCCACGCACATCACTGAATTAGTAGACTTGCAAATATTGCACCACCATGAGTTCATCAGGTTTATCGTCACCCCAAAAATGTCAGAGGCAATCATACTGGGACTTATGTAGCTAGACAAGTGGACCCCAACATAAAGTGGGAAGATGACTACCGAAAGCTAACCATAGGCATTGGGCCACTACCCCCAAAATTACCTAAGGATGGCCGGAAGGAAGCCAAACCCCTCAGGCCAGACCAGTCCCAGCCAGCTGCCCCCTCAGTAGAGGTTAAACTCTCAGTCACTCAGCAGGTGCCGATAGAATCCTTGCACCCTGAAGGGGTCTTCAGTGAGGGAGAGTGCAATTATCATCCCCCTCACCGACCCACTGACTGCACGATCGAATGTGTGGAAGGGGCAATTCTCCCTAAACCAAAGATGTACTCAATGACCCCAAAAGAGATGGGGGAGCTAGGAAGGTACATCGATGCCAATCTTGAAAGGGGATTCATTCTGCCAGCAAAATCGCAAGTTGCGGCCCCCATGCTCTTCAAAGAAAAGAAAGTCAGGGGGTTAGGCTGTGCGTGGACTTCCTTGGGATCAACGCTGTGTGAGTCCAAAACACGTACCCCCTCCCTCTTAAGAAAGACTTGTTAAACCACCTAGCCAAAGGCAAAGTGTTCACAAAGCTAGTGTCACGGTTCCAAATAGTACTCATCATTTGCCAGCTAGATTTGAGAGAAGTGTATTACCGAATATGGATCAGGGAGGGGGATGAGTGGAAGATCACCTTCAATTGCCGTCTGGGGAGCTTCCAATTCAGAGTCATGCTGTTTGGACTCCAATGGGCCCCTGCAGTCTTTATGCGATACATAAACAAGGTGCTCCAGCCCCATTTGTACAAGGGGGTACTCGTTTACTCAGATGACATTCTCATCTTCAGTGAGAGCCTGGAAGAACACATAAAGCTGGTGCGGCAAGTCCTAGAAAAACGTCTGGCTGCCAAGCTATATGCAAAGCTGTCAAAGTGTGAATTCCACAAAACCTCACTACACTACTTGGGGTACCGTATTTCTAGCGAAGGGATAGAGATGGACCCAGGAAAAGTGAAAGTGGTGCTGGACTGGCAACCCACACACACCCGCAAGCAACTACAAAGCTTCTTGGTATTTGCAAATTTCTATCGACAATTCATCCCAGCTTCTGCAGAGGTGGCGCTGCCACTAACCAAACGGCAAAAGGCAGGGCCATCGCCAACAAAGCCCAAGCCTAATCAGCCCATTGGGTGGAAGATGGAATCCCAAAAAGCGTTTGAAAAGCTTAAACAACTCCTCACCCAAGAGCCCATTCACATCATTCAGACTAACAATCAAGTAAACAATACCTCAATTAAGAAACTGCCAAAGAGCCAACAGCAAACAGCCCAAACAAACAATCTCTAAGACTTCCCCACCAACAATGACAGGGCAAGCCACCAGAATGTAAACTGACAGCAAACCCCACTCCTTACTAGCACTGATGATGTTACTTAGTTTTGTTAATGAAATGTATGAAAGAAAACAAGCTCAGAGAGAACCAAGGACCCCACTTTTCAGCCCTGAGCTCTTTCAACTTTGAAATGAGGAGCACTTGGACAATTCCTGGATAGCGGATCCCTTTTTGGGGGGGGGGATAAAGCTGGTGATAAAAGGGCAATTGACTTTTATCATACAGTGAATCTGAAAATAATTCAAAATTGATCTGAAAAAGCAATGAAGAATTCTGTGTTATATTTGGGATCAGATCAGTTCCAAAATATTAGTTTTAAACAAATCTAGCTTGGTTCTCATGAACTTATTAGAATAGTTTATTCTTGATTAGTCATTAACCCATATGAAACTAAAGAATTAAAAACAATATAACAGTGATGGCGAACCTTTTTTCCCTCGGGTGCCGAAAGTGCATGCGTGCGTGCTATCGCGCATGTGCGAGTGCCCACACCCATAATTCAATGCCTGGGGAGGGCGAAAATGGCCTCCCCCGCTCCCCTGGAGGGCCTCTGGAGGCCAGAAATGGCCTGTTTCCCAACTTCTGGTGGGCCTGGTAGGCCCATTTTTCATCCTCCCCAGGCTCCAGAGGCTTCCCTGGAGCCTAGGGAGGGCAAAAACACCCTTTCCAGTCCCCCGGAGGCCCTCCAGAAGCCGAAAATGCCCTCCCAGAGTCTCCGTGCGAGCAAAAAATCAGCTGGCCAGCGCGCACATGCGCGCTGGAGCTGAGCTAGGCAGTGGCTCGTGTGCCGGCAGATATGGCTCCGCGTGCCACCTGTGGCACCCGTGCCATAGGTTCGCCATCACTGCAATATAACATTAGCAAGACTGTATATAACAATGGTATAAAACACATAAGTTTAAAAGAATAAGAATAAAGAATGCCAAAGATATTTCTGTATCACCCTTACAACTTTTTTTATCAGACCCACAGGTCCATAGGTCAATTAAAATATTTTGTTCAAATAAAGAGCCATATTGAATGTATTTTGATAATTCTGACCAAATAGGAAATATGTTGCTTTGATATAATGATCCAAATAGGTCGTTTGTCTAATATGCGGTCCAAGATACTGATCTCTTCCTTATACAACTGACATTTAACTAATAGATGTGTTTTGTCTCTCTCTCTCTCTGGAGATCGTCAAAAACAAGTCTCTTCATTATAAGAGTCTTGGTTAAATTTTCTATATTTAACCAGTGCTCAAATCTTGTTTGAGTAAATATCATCTTAAGATGTTTAGATATTTCTGTATTGAAATACTTGCTAATTTGGAAGTACATTTGTAAAAACACATCTATTTCAATGCACCACCCTTATTGAGCATGATTGTGTGTCTTTCTCTGCTTCAATATCTGATGTCTTTGCATCAAACTGTTTATAGTTTGTTCTCCTGTTGCACAAAAGACAGGAAGACCACAGCTTCTAATGTAATTTGTCAGTTGTACAATTCAAGAAATCTTTAATTGAAATTTTGTCGGTTTTAAAAGACAGAATTTAACTTTCTTCCGCAGCTGTTCATAATCTCTTGTTATTGTTTTCAGATTCATTGTTGTGTTGTTCATCCCCATGTGTAGGAGAAGAAAGTGGTAGTAATTCATGGAGTTGATTATTTTAGTAAGGTTCTCAGTTACATCTTCCATTTTTGCTCCAGGGAGACAATGTACTGCTTACATTGTCTGCCCGGTATACAAACTATATTTTCTGTTTCACTAAGAATTGAATCTCCTATCACCAATTCTCACCTTTTCCCTCTAAGGGAAGTCTGGAATGGTTTTCTTCCTGTTACAGGAATGCTGGGTTGTGCCCCCCTTTTTTTAGAAACTATTGATGACTGCTCTATTATTGGTATCTGCATATTTTCTTCTGAGGAGTGGGAGGCTATGAAAATGATTCTTCAGCTCCAGAAGGGCTTCTTTGGAGTGGGCTTGGGAAGATAGCAGGGGTGAAATGCAGCAGGTTCTGGCAGGTTCTGGAGAACCGGGTAGCAGAAATTTTGAGTAGTTCAGAGAACTGGCAAATACCACATCTGTCTGCCCCCAGAGTGGGGTGGGAATGGAGATTTTGCAGTCTCCTTCCCCTGCCATGCCCACGAAGCAATGCCGACCAAGCAACACCACACCCACAGAACCGGTAGTAAAACAAATTTGAATTTCACCACTGGAAGATAGTAAGGTGTTGCTCTTGGTTGTTGTGTTTTTCTAAAAGTGACATGCTTCCATTGATCTTCCTCTTTAGGTTCATATATAGAATCATTTTTATAGAAACTGTTCCCTATTGTATTCAATTTGGGTGTATCAGTTTTCTTCTTTAGTGTTATATATGGGGTCATTTTTTCCCAAGCTGTTTGCTCCCTATTGTGTTTGATTTTGCTTTAGTCACTTTGTTCATTGAGTTTCAGAGTGGCTAGAGCTGGCTCTAGATCTATGATGGTGAATCTATGGCACATGTGCAAGAGGTAGCATGCAGAGCCCTCTGTGTGGACATGTGCGCCATTGCCAGCTGCTCTTCTGAGTTCCGGCATGTGCATGCGCACAACCCAGCTGGTCTCTTCTGGGTACCAGCCAGGGGCGGGTTCCTAATTTTTTTACTACCACTCTGTGGGCATGGCTTATTTTGTGGATGTGGCTTGCCATCCATGTGACTGGGTGGGCGTGGCTTCTCGGACTGCTGAAGGGAGAAGAACTGAGATAGGTCCTGCTGCCCATTCCCCCTCCCCTCAGCAGCTCGAGAAGCCTCAAACATGCGAAAATGCCTGGGATCATCACCGCGCATTCGTGGCTTCTCGGACTGCTAAAGGGAGGGGAATGGAGATAGCTCCTGCCGCCCGTTCTTTCAGCATCTCACACGCTCTTTCAGCCATCCTCCCCTGCTTGGACTCACTGTGGGATAGGAAGGCAGCGCATGCACAGTGCCAGAAGCTCGGCTTCTCGGCATGCACAGAAGAAAAAAAAATTTAAAAGTAAAAAAATTTTTTTAAAAAAATGGCGGCATCCAGGCACCGGCAACTGACCGCAACGGTACTGTGACGTCACCAGCAGGCCGCTACCAGTGCTATAGAGTGGTACCAGCGCTGCGACGCACGCACGCGTGCTTTCCAGTTTCAGCAGTCGGTGGTGAAAAGGTTAGCCGTCACTGCTCAAGACTCTTTACTTTTTCTTCTACTAATACATCAAATTTTCATTTGATACATACATATTTTGAGTCTTCTGTGGGCATAAGACCAAAAATATGATCTATTTTGCAAGTCACTGTAATGTCAGTCTCTTTTTCCATGACTTTTTTTTAGTTCACTAAAAATTAAACATTTCTAAAAATTAAATATTTTCCCTGTTGTGAAGAGTCAGTTTACAATAGCTTACAAAAGTTATTGGCCCTTTATTCTCTGCCTTGAAAATTCATCACTATCTTCCCTGTTTTGAAGTGTCAATCTTTTTTTCCATGATTTTTCCCCTCTTAGATTGTTAAGAATTTAAAAATTTCGAAAGAATTAACAAAAACTTTTTTTCATTTTTAAATTGAAAAATAAATTGAAAAATTGTAAAACCAATTTTAAAACATTGAAAAAAGAATTTTAAAAATTGAAAAATAAAATTCAAAAAATAAAATTTGAAAACATTTTTTTAAAAAATTCAGAGATACAAAAATTTAGAAAGGTTCTTGGCTCTCTATGAAGTGATATGCACTTCTTTTTGCTGGAAATCTCTGGCTGTTTTCTAGGAGATGCTTTGCTCTTAACCTCTTAATGTTTTATATATGGGGTCATTTTTTTTGCAAGCTGTTTGCTCCCTATTGTGTTTAATTTTGCTTTAGTCACTTTGTTCATTGAGTTTCACAGTGGCTAGAGTTGCCTCTAGATCTATGATGGTGAATCTATGGCACATGTGCAAGAGGTAGCATTCAGAGCCCTCTCTGTGGGCACATGCACCATCGCCAGCTGCTCTTCTGAGTTCTGGCGTGTGCATGCGCACCAGACAGCTGGTCTTCGAAGATCAGCTTGCCGGCGCGCATGTGCTCGCCAGAACCTGGAAGAGCAGCTGGCTGCTGCGTGTTTGTGCACTAGCCAGCTGCTCTCTTTTGGGTACCAGTGCTCTGGCACGCGCACGCATGCATTCCAGTTTCAGCAGTCAGTGGTGAAAAGGTTAGCCGTCACTGCTCAAGACTCTACTTTTTCTTCTAGTAATACATATAATTTACATTTGATACATACATAGTTTGAGTCTTCTGTGGCCATAAGCACAAAAATATGATCTATTTTACAAGTCTCTTTTTCCATGACTTTTTTCTAGTTCGCTAAAAAATTAAACATTTCTAAAAATTAAATATTTTCCCTGTTGTGAATAGTCAGTTTACAATAGCTTACAAAAGTACTTGGCCCTTTATTCTCTGCCTTGAAAAGTCATCACTATCTTCCCTCTTTTGAAGTTTCAATCTTTTTTCCCATGATTTTCCCCCCTCTTAGATTGTTAAGAATTTAAACATTTCTGAAAAATTAACATAAACTTTTTTTCATTTTTTAATTGAAAAATAAATTGAAAAATTGTAAAACCAATTTTTAAACATTGAAAAAAGAATTTGAAAATTTGAAAAATAAAATTTGAAAACATTTTTAAAAAATTCAGAGATATAAAAATTTACAAAGGTTCTTGGCTCTCTATGAAGTGATGTGCACTTCTTTTTGCTGGAAATCACTGGCTGTTTTCTAGGAGATGCTTTGCTCTTAACCTTCTACTCCCGGCCTTCAAAATTATTCCTTTCCTCCATGTCCAGAAGTGCTCAGGGGTGACTCCTTGGTGTTAAAAAGACAGGGAGCAACAGAGTTAAGTGACAGAAATCTACACTGGAACAAAACTCCATAGCTCTGGGTGATCTTCCCCAGCAGTTTCTGGAGACAGTGTACCACAATGGAGGACTTAACAAGACAATTCCTCAGGTATTGAAGTATCTTTCTCCAGCATCACTTTCTGGACATGTCCTGACAGGAAGGATGACAACCACTGTAGAAGAGGGTCCCCAGGGATGTATCTGTCAGATTTCACAAACATACTTTTTTTTCTCTGCACATGGAGATCTGGAAGAGGTTGAGAAGTCCCAGAGGACAAATGATCATTCACAGTAATTATCACGATCCTGGACTTTGAGACATCTGCTGCAATTTTTCCAGTGATTGTCTGTGATATAACATTAGGCTAAAGCATCAGAAAAAGATAAAAACCTCCACTTGTGCTGAATGGTTTGCGCAAGACTTAGGACACAGTCAGGGACTCTACTGTTGAATGCACTGTCTCCCCTTTCCATATGAAACTCGGTTTGTCTCTGTTCAAAAGAGGAAAGTCACTGGATATTTCATTTTGTGAAAGTGCTTTGAATTCATGCAAACAGAATTCATGCAAACTTCTTTGGAAACAGAGGATTGATTCAGCCTCATGAATTATGGACCCCCTGCTTCTGCTTCTGCTGTTGCTGGTATCCCAGCCAGTCTCTGGGAAGCTTAGAATGAAGTGTTCACTGAATTTGGAGCACTTGGTTGAAAAAAGACCATGGAGCTACTATAGGCCAGGAGACCATTTCATTAGTATAGTCACCAGTGCATTTACTTTCTCACAGAAAATATTGAGTTTCAACATGGCTCCTTACAGTAAATCTTTCTTGTAAGTCTTTCAGTGCGATGGAGTTGTATTCCTTCCATCTGCATTATTAACACCCTCATTCTTTTATTTTTATTCCACTTACTCCTACATTGTAGGAATTGACTAATTTCTTGAATTGTTCTGATTTTGAGAGATTCTCTCTTTTGTCTTCTTTTTTTAATATGACAGAAATATAGAAGAATAATTGAGTTAGAAGGAAACCCAGGGCTTCTTCTTCTGCCTTCAGGTGTTTTGGAGAATAGATTGTCCATCTCTTATTTTAGATATTGGAACACTGCTTTTATATCACTTCTAGGCTTCTCTGCATTGCACTAGAAATACTCTGTTCTTGCAACTGTTTGTAATATGTTTTATTTTCCAGCAACCTAACCATTTTGTTACTTAAGGCCCAGTGTTCAAGTCTGTCGAGGTCATTCTGTACCTTGATTCTCTCTTCTGGAGTGTTGGCTATACCTGCTAGCTTGGTGTCATCTGAAAATTACATGAGTCCTCCTTCTTTGCCCTCATCTAAAACATTTGTGAAGTTATTAAAGTGTACTGAGCCTACGACAGAGCCTTGGGGTAGCTCACTGCATATTTCCTTTCAAGTAGATGCAGTTCAGTTAAGGACTAAATGTTGAGTATGGTTGGTCAGCCAGTTACTAATCCATCTGGTGATCATGCTGTCTAACCCAAATTTTTCTATCTTATCAAGTAGTAGGTTGTGGTCTTCTTTTTCAAATGCTTACTGAAGTCCAAGTAAATTATGTCCACTGCATTTCACAACACTTCGAGGAAGAGACACAAATGTAACAATAGGACATAAAAAAATACCTGAAAGAAGTATACATTATTTTCCTCTCTGCAAGAAATTAAAGAATTCATGACTTAAAGAAGTGATTGTCATATTTTCCTTTGATCAGCTCATTTCCATATTTTTATAACCAGTCATTGATATTCAATTCAATGCCTGATTCATGTAGGATTGGAGGATGACTTGAATTAAAATGGCATTTTTGATCACTTCTGAAATATCCAATTCATGTAACTCTTCTTTGGAAACAGAGGATTGATTCAGCCTCATGAATTTTGGACCCCCTGCTTCTGCTTCTGCTTCTACCTTTGCTGGTATCCCTGCCAGTCTCTGGGAAGCTTAGAATGAAGTGTTCACTGAATTTGGAGCACTTGGTTGGAAAAAGACCATGGAGCTACTATAAGCCAGGAGACCATGTCATTAGCATAGTCGCCAGTGCATTTACTTTGGCACAGAAAATTTTAAGTTTCAACATGGCTCCTCACAGTAAATCTCACTTGTAAGTCTTTCAGTGCGATGGAGTTGTATTCCCTCCATCTGCATTATTAACACCCTCATTCTTTTATTTTCATTCCACTTACTCCCACATTTTAGGAATTGACTAATTTCTTTAATTTTTCCGATCACTTCTGAAATATCCACTTCCTTTTGATACTGCTACAAAGAATGGACTATTTGTGATTCTTAACCTTAGTAGAGGACTATCTCGTTTCCAATTTCTTATTATTCACAAATATTTAATGTTGATGGGTCATTTGTCTCTGGGTTTGGATGAGTATTTGCTTCAGACTCAAAAGTCATATGTTGACAAAGGGGATGAAATTTCAAAAAAAGTTATTTGATGATTACTGTTGATTATGCTGATATTAACTATAACTGTTTTTTACAATAGAATGCCTTATGATAACAAAGGAAGAGAATGCTTTATTTTCACCACTCAATTGATTAACAAGAATATTCAGTTCCCGAATAACCTCACACTTGGGTACAACATCCATGACAACTATTTGAACACACTTGGCACTTCAGATGCCTTGCTGGACATGCTGTCTACTGGAAAAGCCAATGTTCCCAACTACAGCTGTGGAAGGAAGGACAACATTTTGGCTTTTCTTGATGCAGCTGACAGGGAGATCTCCATCCAGATGTCAACCTTAGTAGGCACCTACAAAGTCCCACAGGTATGTGTGTGTTTGTTTTTTACATGGTAAAGTGAATTGTCTGGTAGTGGGTGCATGATAGATCCAGCCATATCTTCTCTATGGGATTCAAGAGCTATTTTTCACTATGGTCATTGTAGGTATCATAGCTGGGTATTGAGATAACATTAAGATGGGGAGCATGGTTCAAAAAAGACATATCTTCACATGAGACCATCCCCATTGCTTTCAGGGCTTCTGTTGCACACTTGTAAAGGTGAGGAAAAGCTGGTGAATCAAAAAGTCATTCTGTACAATAGGAAGATGCAGCAGTGATGGAAAGCTCACATTTTGTACATAATCTTAGAAAAAAATAATATTTTTCAATGCTGAACAAATCCCATATTCATGAAAAGATTCTCCATCTTACCTATTGTTAAGAAAAGGGATGTTGGTACTCACCTGATGCGTCCTTTCTCGTAGGGTGGAGCTAGCTTCCAAGAATGGGTTAAATCTGCCCTCTAGCCAATCAGGACCGAGTTTCAAAGTCTATAAATAGTACTCCTTGTGCCCTAGCACCCCCTCTTTTACTAGGGATGAAGGTCAGACTCAGAGTGCTTTTCCGTAGAAGGAACCAGTCATTTATTCAACACATAAGAGGAAGGAAGAATGCAATATATATATACAGGAACCAACAGTGGGTCCATTCCAGCCAACTCAAAAGGGGAGGGACTTGGAGGCTAGCTCCACCCTACGAGAAAGGACGTATCAGGTGAGCAACATCCCTTCTCCATGCTGGGTGGAGCTAGCCTCCAAGAATGGGAGATACCAAAGTACCCCTGTCCCCAGGTGGGCCACCTAACACAGACTGGAATCACCACCTGGTGCAACACCCGCCATCCAAAGTTTGGAGGCATAAATGTCCAGTTTATAGTGTCATATGAACGGTGTCAACGAAGCCCTGGTGGCTGCTCTGCAAACCTCATTGATGGATGCCTGGGCATTCCACGCCACGGGGTTGCTGCACTGCGAGTGGAGTGTGCAGTGAGTCCAGCGGGACGGGGCAATGAGAGGTGTTCATAGGCTGTAGAAATAGCCGCACGAAGCCAGCGACCCACCTTGAAAGAGGATGCCTTGTGTCCCATGGTGGAATGTTGAAATGACACAAAAAGCGCCTCAGTTCGTCTGAAAGTAGCAGTGCATTGTAAGTAAATATTTAAAGCCCGCCTGACGTCCAGGAGATGCCATGTCTGTTCAGTGTCACTGGTGGGAAATTGAAAGAAACTAGGAAGGACAATTTCTTGGGACCTATGAAAATGAGTGTTTATTTTTGGCACAAAGGTAGGGTCCAATCTGAGGACCACCCTGTCGGAGTGAAAGGCGCACAGGTCTCCCCTCACTGACAAGGCTGCTAACTCAGAGATTCTGCGGGCAGACATGATTGCAACCAAGAAAACTACCTTGTGAGTCAAGAGTTCGAAAGAGACCTCAGAAAGAGGTTCGAAGGGCCCCTTAGTCAGTGCGGTCAGTACCAGAGAAAGATCCCAGGTCGGGAACCTGTGCACCACAGGCGGACAAAGGTTGACTGCCCCCTTGAGGAATTGTCTGAGGAGCGGGTGTGCGGACAGGGAGACCACCGATGGACAAGAGAGGATTGTGGACAATGCCGCCATCTGGCGGTGGAGCGTATTTGGAGAGACCCCTGGCCAGGCCCTGACGCAAAAACTGGATGACATTGACAATGGACAAGTCCACCGGAGAGTATCCCACCTGTGTGCACCAGTTTCGGAAGGCTCTCCAGGTGGCCGAATAAATCCTCTTCATGGACGGCCTTCTAGAGACTAGCATAATTTGAGCAATGTTCTCAGGGATCCCGCAATGTTTCAGAGTGATCCGCTCAATCTCCAGGCAATCAGCTGAAGCCATTGTGGCTCTGGATGGTGGACTGACCCCTGGACAAGCGACCACTCTGTCGGCTGGATCCGCCATAGAGGTGATGCGGAGAGGGACATAAGGTCCATGAAACAGGCTCTCCTGGGCCAGTGGGGGGCCAGGAGGACCACTTCTGCCCTCTCCTGCAGGATCCATCTGATGACTCTGGGGATCAGAGGGAGGGGAGGGAAGGCATAGAGGAGCCCTTGCAGCCAGGCACAGCAAAGAGCATCTGTCCCCTCTGCCCCTGGTGTCTGCTACCTGGTGAGGAACCGGGGCAGCCTGGCGTTCCCCGGGGTGGCAAAGAGGTCCATGACTGGTTGGCCAAACCGACGGACCAGCTGCTGGAACAGGTCCTGGTGGAGGGACCACTCTGCTGGGTCAATGGGGTGCCGGCTGAGCCAGTCATGTTGCTCACCCCAGAGATGTGTTCTGCTGTGATGGACTGCAGATGTTCCTCCGCCCACATCCCCAGTTCCATGGCCTCCCTCATGAGGGCTTTGGACATGGTGTCCCCTGTCTGTTGATGTGGGCCTTGGTGGTAACATTATCTGTCAGGACCAGCACATGCTGACCTGACAGGGAGCCCTGAAAGTGGACTAGGGCTAGCTGTACTGCCCTGAGTTCCAGTAAATTGATGGGGAGACTCTGTTCCTCAAGCCACTTGTGAACAGATGTGAGCTCCCCAACCTGTGGTGCTGGTGTTGGTTGTTAGCATCTGTCACTGGAGCTCCAGGAATAGGGTTCCCCTGGTAACGGTGGCTGAGATCCACCAGTGGAGGGAGCTGCAAACCTCTGGTGGGAGCCGGACCCTGGCCGGGGAGCTGCTGCATCCGGACCTCTGGAAGGGGAGAAGAAACCATTGGAGTGCAGGTGAGCCCAAGGGGTGATATGGATAGCTGATATCATTGTACCCAGGAGGGAGGACAGCAGGTTCAGTGGAACCAGTCTTTTGGCCAGAACTTGCTGGATTAACTCCAATAACTTGCCCCTCCTCTCCTGGGACAGGTATACCCTGCACTCCAGAGAGTCAATGATGGCCCCCAGATGAGTCACCCTGGTGGAAAGGGATAGCTGACTCTTCTCCAAATTAGCTAGGAACCTGTGGTGCCCAAGGGTGGAAAGGTTTACTTGAACATCCTGCTCTGCCTAGTGCAGAGAGGACGACTGGATAAGGATGTCGTCCAGGTAATACTGGACATGCACGGGAAGAGACCGTAAGTGGGCCGTCAAGGCAGCCAGTATTTTGGTAAAAACCCTTGGCGCTGATGACAGGCCAAAGGGTAGCACCCCATATTCATAATCCACCCCTGCATAACTAAACCGGAGGTATTGGCGGTGGTCTGGCCGAATCGGGATGTGTAGGTAAGCCTCCGAGAGGTCAATTGATGCTAGGAAATCTCCCTGCCTAATACCCGCCAGTATTGTATTGCAGTATTGATTGCAGAGTGTGCATTTTAAATTTTTTGTATACCATGTAGCTATTTAAATCAAGAATGGCTCTCCATATGCCCGAGGATTTAGGTACTATGAACAAGATGGAATAGAAACCCTGCCACTGCTGGTCATCAGGCACCTGTCCAGCAGGTGCTGGATGGCCTGATTCATAAGGACCCGTTTGGAGGGATTGGGTGACAAGGGGCAGTGTAGAAAAAACCTCCTCCTCCTCTGAGGACTCACTCTGCACCAGCTGAGAAGGTGCAGAAGGCCCTGGCTGGTCTTGCTCCTCTGGCACTGAGTCCTCATCACTGTCAGACTCAGGTGCCAGGTACACAGGGTGATAGTGCCATGCCACAAGTGGCTCTAGGTCCTCCGGATCCTCGACCAGCTGCATGGGACACGGGCAAGCCACAACAGCAAGGATCGAAATCGGGAGGCCTGAAAAAGAGCCGTGGAGTCAGGTGGCTCTGGAGCAAGATCCTCGTCATCGGAAAGCTGGGAGTCCCACTTGTCCTCACCCGGCAACCCCTCCTCCAATAGGGCCTCCTCATCGTCCAGGGCCTCGAGAGGGGCAGGGGACCACAGAGGCAAATAGTCATCTGGCTCAATATCTGGGTAAGAAGAAGGGCCAGGCGTCTGACGACTATAGGAGGGAGCAGGAGAGCTATGGCTGGGGAGAGCCTGGTGATCACTGGCCATAGCCTTGATGCCGGCCACTACCCCCTTTCGAATAGCTGCATTGATTCGATCCTGGACCCTAGGATCATCCAAAGGATCTCTGGGTCTAAGACTGCTGTCGCCCGTGTGCCCGTGACCTGCCTCAGGGCCTGGGGGACCCCAAACATCTCCCTCTCGTGAGCAAATGTCCAAATTGTCCAGAGATAGATGGTCTCTGGACTGCACTGATGAGGGGCGTGGGCCCTGGGCACTGTGATGGACTATTGTGCCTCCAGTCACCCTCTGTGGTTGAGCTGCCGGCAGGGTGTTCCCTGGGTGGGGCCCTAGCGACCATTGTGGTGGACGCATTCCCCCTATGGCTGTCTCCCTGTGCAACGGACTTTGACTTTTTCTCCTTGGGAGGGGGGGAAGGCAGGGGTGATCTATCCCTGCTAGTTTGCGTGTCACCAGAGGCAGTATTGTCAGTGGCCATTGCCCTGTCTGCCTTAGATTTGGCTTTGCCACTTCTGTGGCCTTTCTCCGCCATCACAGCAAAGCCCACACACTCCGTTCGCCAAAAAGTCACTTCTGGGCATGCACAATGTTGTCCTCTGATGTCAGACAACCAGCGACCAATCAGGAGCCTCTTGGCAAAATGGTGGCCAAAGTGACGTCAGCAGTCTTCTGAGGTAAATAATGGCTTTTTGCACCAAGCATGCGCCAGCCCGAAAGTGGAAAAGGAGGCTGTTTATTGAATCGGTGAGGTTGCTTGCCCGATGAGCTTTGGGCCTGATGTTAGGTGCCTTACTGGCTCTTAGAGCATAGACTCCAGCTGGAAGGAGAGGTACGGTGGCCACTCAAGCGCGAGAGCTTCTGAGGCTTGATGATCGAGTTTGACAGGTTGGACCTCTCTCCCTGATAAGCAGCGATTTTACTTGGCCTTAAAAACAGCGTGAAAATTGCTGGCCAGTTCAGGCACTGTCCCCCTTCTAGAATATGGCACTGGCTGGTCATATGGGGCCTTCAACTTGGGTGCCAATCACGGCTGGGCCAAAGCCCCCTGCCACCCTCTACCCAAGGACCACTGACAGCTGTCACTTGGGGAGGTAGACAAAAAGAAGTAAAAACTCACAGAAGGAGATTCGGATGTAGAAATAGACTGGAATTTGCTGTGGTAGGAATTAGCCTTCAGGAATGGAAAAGCACAAGTCCTTTATGGCTAAGGACCGAGATAAAAGAGGGAGTGCTAGGGCACAAGGTGTCCTATTTATAGACTTTGAAACTCGGTCCTGATTGGCTAGAGGGCAGTTTTAACCCTTTCTTGGAGGCTAGCTCCACCCAGCATGGAGAACATATATCTCATAGACTCATAGTGATCCATGTCAGTAATTAACCACTTAATTTAAAAGGCTACAAATTATTGAGTCAACATGTCAACAACATGTCAACATTTGTTAGACCAATTCTGGAATACAGCTCACCTGTCTGGAACCCGCACTGCATATCAGACATAAATGCAATCGAGAGAGTCCAGAAATATTTCACAAGAAGAGTCCTTCACTCCTCCGCTCACAACAAAATACATTATTCCACCAGACTTGAAATACTGGGATTAGACAATTTACAACTACATCGCCTCCGATCTGATCTAAATGTAGTTCATAAAATCATATACCAAAATGTCCTTCCTGTTAATGACTACTTCAGCTTCAACCACAGCAATACACAAGCACGTAATAGATTCAAACTAAATGTAAACCTCTCCAAACTTGACTGCAGAAAATACAACTTCAGCAACAGAGTGATCAATGCCTGGAAGGCACTACCTAACTCTGTGGTTTCTTCCCCAAACGCCAAAAACTTTAACCTTAGACTGACTACAGTCAACCTCTCCCCGTTTCTAAGAGGTCTATAAGGGGCGTGCATAAGCGTGCCTACCGTCTCTGTCCTACTGGCCTATTGTCCTCTTTTATTGTTACTTTTTACTTATGTTTATACAAACTACTACGATTCTATACATGTTTGACAAATAAATAAATAAAAATAAATAAATAAACTTTTTACCCTAATGTATTCATAATAAAAGTAATCATAAAAGGCTTGAAGAACAATAGAGCCCCTGGAGAGGACTTTCTATCAGCTGAACTATTCAAAGAATAATCCAGGTTGTGAGTCCCACTAGTGGCAGGTAGATTCATACATAAAAGTAATACCTCCTATAGTTGTCAGGAAAGTGGCAATAATATTTTCTATTTTAAAAAGAGTATTAAAAAGCACCCTAGTGATTATTGCCCCATTGGTCAAATAGATATTGTGGTTAAAATAAATGCTAAAATCTCTTGAGAAGTGTTGATAGTGGGTAAATGAACACGGTAGATGGAAGTGGTGGCTCAATGGCAAAGACGCTGAGCTGGTTGATCAGAAAGGTCAGCAGTTCGGCGGTTCGAATCCCTAGTGCCATATAACAGAGTGAGCTCCCATTTCTTGTCCCAGCTTCTGCTAACCTAGCAGTTTGAAAGCACGTAAAAATGCAAGTAGAAAAATAGGGACCATCTTTGGTGGGAAGGTAACAGCGTTCTGTGTGCCTTCAGCGTTTAGTCATGCTGGCCACATGACCACGGAGATGTCTTCGGACAGCGCTGGCTCTTCGGCTTTGAAACAGAGATGAGCACCGCCCCCAGAGTGGGAACGAGTAGCACATATGTGCGAGGGGAACCTTTACCTTTACCTTACTTTAGTTAACATCTCCATATTTGAATCTAATTGTGGTTAATTGTAGACGTAATAGAGAAATATGATTTGCATTTTACTGTTATTCTAATTTACTTTATTTCTTGTATTCTTTTTGTATATACAGTCTTATTAATATTTTGTGTTTAATATTTTAAACAATGACTAATCAACAAACCATTTAAATATATTCATCCAAACAAACTTCAGGATTCTTCATTGCTTTTTCAGATGAGGGATAAAGTTGCTTCAGAGATTCTGAGCGATAAAAGTGAATTCCCTTTTTTCCACCGGATGCTCCCCAAAGAAGGGTTTCAGTACCCAGCAATTGTCCAACTGCTCCTTCATTTCAGATGGACCTTGATTGGTCTCCTCGCTCCAGAAACAGAAAAGGGAGATTATTTCCTGAGGACTTTTCCTCCTTTGCTTCTCAGGAATGGAATTTGTGTTGTTATATCTCAACAAATTAAAATGCCTCTTCGACAAGCATCCCTCGGGGGTTCCAGCTCTAAGTGGAAACAAGTCAATGTCTTTCTTCACCTCACAGAATATATTATCGTTTCGAGCATATTTCTTACTTTCCATTTAACACTTAAAGATGTGTCAGGACCCATTGAAGGGAAAGTCTGGATCACCACAACTTTGGGAAAATATATAATGGCTCATCAGGGGTACCTCAGATACATCCATAGTATTTGGAGCTTTGATTTTCTGCAAAAAGTAAGCCCAAAATATGGTGCTTTTGAACCCTATTTCTTTGTAGATCCCCAGTTTGTAAAGCAGTCTTTTCGCTGTTCTTCTTCAAAACATCCCTTTTCTGTCAAAGCCCGGAGAAGATGCATCCAAAAAGCTCCAATGGAAACCCAAGTGAAAAGGGGCAGGGCCCAGATTGCAAATAGTGACTCTGTTTACATTATGTTTATTACTCTGGCCCACATCCTGAAGGCTGCGTATTCATCCAGATCCTGGAGGAGAAGGAAGAAGGTCCAAGAGACATCGGAAGCTCCAAGACTCCAGCCATGGCAGGTATGGGATCCCAACAGGGAGCCAACAAATTAAGCTCTTTTGGAGAAGGAATCCATAGGAAAAGTAGGAGACCTTAGGATGTTCCCCTCCTTTCATTCAGCCAGAATCTCCTCTCTTCTGACTGAGTTCATATCACCATATCTCAGACTTTGGAATGACAGTGCTTAAGCTTCAGCATAACATATTTCAGTTATTGGAAGAGTGATGTATCCTTCCTTCTCAATTAACACACTGTGTTAGTTGGAAAGGTGCTTCCAGACTGCTGATTTTCAGATCCTATAGATCAGGGGTGTCAAACCGATTCCATTGAGGGCCAATTCAGGGTTGTGTTTGACCTTGAGGGGCTGGGCTGGGCGTGGCCAGCTTGATATTCCTCATGTTGTGGGCTCCTGTGGTGGCCCGAATTCTCTGTCAGTGAAAATTGGCTCCCAAGTTCAGTTTTCAGCTACAACCCTCTGACAGCAAAAACAAAGTTGGGGAGGGCCACATGCGGCCTCCTGAGCTCCATTTTCACTGGCAGAGGCACTGTGGGCTGGTCCTTTGCTGTTTCCAGGGCAGCCCCACAGGCCAGATTTAAGCACCCCGCGGGCCGCATCCAGTCCCTGGGCCTTGAGTGTGACACCCCTGCTATAGATCAACATGGCTCTTCTTCTGGTCTTTCCTCAAGGCAAAGAGCAGCTCCTTTGATCTCTTCCTTGACTTCATTGCTGTTCCAAGTTGGTCCAAGTTTTGTGAGATGTCTTCTCCAAGCATGCTCCCTGCAAGGGGAGCTGAGGCTTGAGTTGGGGTCTCCCCAAACCAGAACGTTCACTTCCTGAGATTCTTATGGATGCATTTGTCTTCTTTCCATGAGCATCTCAATGCTGACTCACATTTAGTTCGCAATCATCTACTATTTTTATATTTTCACAAATATTCTTGTCAAATTTGGCCATCCTTTTTAGGGCATCATTGAAGTTTTTGTACAAAATATTACAGTCCTTGTTGCTAAAAAGGACTATTTATGTATATCTTTGTATATGTATATGACATAGACATTTTTTAATGCACATTTTTGTGTAGCCTTGTTTAGTTCTTTTTTGTATTACTTTTTTTTACTTTTTTTGAAGTTTAAATTGTTTCAAATAGAATAAAATAAAATTTAAAGGAAAAAGGTAACATGAAAATACCAGGTAGGATAAGAAACAAAGGTTTCTGCTTTTAAAATTATTGGGTGTTTCCATTCTAGTTCCATCCCTTTCTGGAGAAGAATGAGTTCTACAATCTTTCCCATTGGAAACTCTACTTGGACCAAAATGGGGAAGTCACTGCAGACATGGACATTGTGTGTTTGTTGGTCTTACGGGGTTTCATCAAAAGGAAAGTGGGGAGTTTTGAAAGACAGAGACTTGTCATCAACCAAAGTGCTCTTTCATGGCTAAAGTTGTTCAACAAGGTGGGTAAAATATTGCTGTGTTTTCTCCTTTTTCTAAAGATTATGAGCCATTTCAAGTGGGTTAATTTTAGTCACCATGGTGGATGACCTTCCCTGAGAGTTGAATGTATCCTAGGAGAAAACTTGCTGTTTTCTGAGACTGCTTGTTGATATTGTTTTGGAGGGGGGGGGACTTCTGTACTATTCACAAAAATGTCCCTCAGATGCTAAAATACGGAACCCTGTTTTAAACTGATTCAGCCATGACCAACATTGCATGCTGCTTGATTATTCTTTAGGATACAGACCATGATACTTTTGTATTTCTTATATAATTTAGTATCTCCATCAAACTTGTGAGAAACCTTCAAGTGCTGGTATTTGTGGTGCTGACAGCCTTAATGTGTCTGCATTAAGGTTTGGATTGAATCAGATTAAAAGAACAGAATAGAATAATAGAGCTGGAAGGGACCTTGGAGGTCTTCTAGTCAACCCCCTGCTTAGGCAGGAAATACTATACCACTTCAGACAAATGGTTATACAATATCTTCTTAAAAACTGCCAGTGTTGGAGCATCCACAGGTTCTGAAGGCAAGTTGTTCCAATGTTTAATTGTTCTAACTGTCAGGAAATTTCTCCTGAGTTATAGGTTGCCTCTTTCCTATATTCCATCCATTGCTTCTTGTCCTGCCTTCAGATACTTTGGAGAATAGGTTAACTCCATCTTCTTTGTGGCAACCCCTTAGATCCGTGATGGCGAACCTATGGCATGGGTGCCACAAGTGGCATGCGGAGCCATATCAGTGGGCACGTGAGCTGAGGTCCGGCACGCATGTGCGCACCGGCCGGCTGATTTTCGGGCCTTCTAGGCCCACTGGGAGTCAGGAAACAGGCTGTTTCCAGCCTCCAGAGGGGGTGGGGAAGGCCGTTTTCGCCCTCCCCAGGCTCCTAGAAGCCTGGAGAGAGCAAAAAATGGGTGTGCCATTGCATGCTGGGAGTGGGGGGGGTCATACGCGCATGCGCGGGGGGTGCATAGAATTATGGGTGTGGGCACGCACACACGTGATCCCACGCATCCGCCCCCCTTTTTGGCACACGAACCAAAAAAGGTTCGCCATCACTGCCTTAGATATTGGAACACTGATATCATATCTCCCTTGGTCCTTCTCTTCAGTAGACTAGCTATTCCCAGTTCCTGCAACCGTTCTTCATATGTTTCAGCCTCCAATCCCCTAATCATCTTTGTTGCTCTTCTCTGCATATGATTATGACTCTGCATATGATCATGAATGGTTAGAGGTTAGGGTTAGGGTTCATATTTCTCCAAGTGAAGCCCACAAAGTCTACTTACCGTATTTTTCGGAGTATAAGATGCACCGGTGTATAAGACGCACCTAGATTTTAGAGGAGGAAAACAAGGAAAAAAGTATTTTGAACCAAATTGTGTAGTAATATATTATTTAATAAAATACCAGTATAGCAGAATACATTTTACAACCATGTATACGTTTTACAACCATGTATACTTTTTACAAACTTCAAACTTGACAGTTTTAAGACTTGTGGACTTCAACTCCCAGAATTCCTCCTCCAGTCATGCTAGCTCAGGAATGGGAGTTGAAGTCCACAAGTCTTAAACTTGCCAAGTTTGAAGACCCTTGCACCCCTAACCCCATTTTTTGTCTTAGCCTTTGCCTCATTCCAAATGTGTGGAAAATTGTCATCCTGGATTTGTCAAGCGAAAGCGAGAGGGAGAGCCAGTTTGCTGCTATGATTGTGTTCCTTGTCCAGAGGGGACCATTTCCACTCAGGAAGGTGAGTGACACCAAGGAAAAGTGCAGGTTTATGGAAGTGGATTCATCTAGAGCAGGGGTGGGTTCCGGATTCTGCTACTGCCGGTTCGCTCAGGGACGCGCTGCATGGGAATGTGCACTTTGTGCATGTGCGCAAGCACAGTACTAAAAAATGCTTCTGCACATGCGCAGAAGCAAAAAACAAGATGGCGGCACCATAGGAAAGAACTGGCTCAGGGGCCTGGCAGGCCTGGGTCGCTGCTGGTTCCAGCAACCCAGGCCACCAAGTTACTAACGGTCCTATAGAACTGGTCTGAACTGGTAGGAACCACCTCTGATCTAGAGCACTTTAATTTAATTTAATTTAATTAAAAGTTCTTATAGGCCACCCAATCCCATAGGACTCAGGACGGCATACAATAGGAATAAGAACAATACAATAATAAACATGTCAATATAAAACATAACATCATTTAAAAAAAACATTTGAAACATTCATTCAGGGGGAATCCGATCTTCTGCTTCTTCACCCCACCTGCCGGAAGAGCCATGTTTTTACGGCTTTCTGGAAAGCCAGTAGAGTGGAGATAGTTTGGATCTCTGGTGGGAGTTGGTTCCAGAGGGATGGGGCTCCCACAGAGAAGGCTCTCCCCCCATGGGCCCGCCAACCGACATTGTTTGGTTGATGGGACCTGGAAGAGGCCCACTCTGTGGGACCTAACTGGTCGTAGGGAGGTATGTGTTAGGATGCGGTCCCGGAGGTAACCTGGCCCTGAGCCATGTAGGGCTTTAAAGGTCAAAACCAACACCTTAAATTGCGACCTGAGACTAATAGGCACACCCACCACAGCTCGCGCAGCTGCATTCTGTACCAATTGCAGTCTCCGGATGCTCTTTGAGGGTAGTCCCATGTAGAGCGCATTACAGTAATCCAGCCATGAGGTGACAAAGGCATGAGTGAACAAAGCCTCCCTCTCCAAGTAGGGTCGCAATTGGTGCACAAGCCGGATCTGTGCAAAGGCCCCCCTAGCCACAGCTGAAAGATGTTGCTCCAATTTAAGCTGTGGATCTAGGAGGACACCCAAATTGCAGACCCGTTCTGAGGGAGTCAATTTTTCTCCCCCAAGAACCAAGGAGGGACAGTCGACATAGTCCTTGGGAGGCAATATCCAGAGCCACTCAGTCTTGTCTGGGTTGAGCCTGAGTCTATTCACTCCCATCCAGACCCTGTCTCGGCTTGTCCTGTCCAAATGGAGTCCAGGTCTGTCCGAATCTGAGTGACTTATTCCGACAGAAACTGAGCAAATTCCTCAGCTCTGCCCCGCAAGGGATCTTCAACTCCCTCCTTAGCAAGAAGGGAGTGAGTCACTCTAAACAGGGCAGCTGGGTGAGAATCGGTGGATGCAATAAGGGTGGAAAAATGCGAACATTTTGCTGCCCATATCGCCACTAAGTAAGACTTAATAAAAGTTCTTAATAGTGTCAGGTCGAATTCAGCTTTACTGGCTCTCCATCATTGCTCTAGGCGTCTCTTATGGCATTTCATCTCCCGGAGCTCCTCGGTAAACCAAGGAACCCTCCTGGATCCGCTGCCACGGAGAGGCCGCAAAGGCGCAATTCGATCTAAAACCCCCGCTTCTGCCCGGTTCCAGGCCGCCAGCAGAGATTCAGATGAATTGTGAACCAGGGATTCAGGTATTTCCCTAAGTTCCCTCTGGAATCCTTTGGATTCCATTAGGCACCTGGGGCAGAACCACTTAATCGGTCACGCCTCCTTGCGATGGAGGAGTGGTGCCATGAAATCCAACCTCAGAAGGAAATGATCTGACCACGACAAGGGTACTGTGACTAAACCCCTCAGCCTTCTCCACTGCCCCGAGAGAAACACAAGGTCAAGAGTGTGACCTCCCTCATGAGTCGAACCCTGAACTACTTGGGTCAGCTCCATGGTTGTCATGGAAGTCATGAATTCCTGGACTGCCTCCGAAGTTAAGCCAGGCGATGGCAGGTTGAAGTCCCCCAGCACCATCAACCTGGGGAACTCAATCGCCAGCCCCGCTACCCCCTCGAGCAGAACAGGCAGGGCCTTTGCAACGCAGCTAGGAGGCAACAGCAGCAGCTTGTGCCCAGGGCCCTGACATCCCTGGTTACCAGGTACTCAAGCTGAGCTAGATGGAACCAAATCAGAGGGGCCAGAACAAGGAATCGCTTGCAAACAGTGAGTTCTCGTTCCCCGAGAGTGGCCTACCCCTCTGCTCCCGCCATACCTACCTCTCCCTGTTATGACCGTAATACTCCCACTCCCCATCCCACCAGAGATCCCCTCCCCTCCCCCACCTGTCCCCCTCTTTCCCGGCAGGCCATACATTCCATTCATACTGAGCCTGGGGTCAGATGCCGACCCCCCTCCGCTTCTGTTTCCACACTCAGCAAAGGGGGGCAGAATCCTAGCCACTGACTCACTCATTCTATCCAAACCACTCTCTACAATCTACATATTTCATCCTCCCCAATCGTTCACAAATACACTTGTACAGTACCCCCCTGGGGTAATATATAAAAATAAAACAACAGCAGATTAAAATAGTAAGGGAAGCTAATTAAATATAAAATGAGAGATGGGGAAAGGGAGTGCCAGTATCTAAAAAGTTTAAGTTCATCTTTGGCAAATTTGCCGTGAGAGGGGGGTAATTTACATGGGGAAAGATGTAGGTTTCCCAACCCAGATGGTGTCGCAGACTGGAGCAGTTCTCTGCTCCAGCAGTTTTATTAAAGTGAAAGTTAAATGAGAAATTGAACCTCAACTGATTTTTTGTTTATTTTCAAACTGCACCATTACTTTCCAAAATGGAAGAAGAGCAAAAGGACCTTAATAGGGATCAGAGAGGATGGCCTATTGGATGAGCTTTATTACTGCCAGAGAAAATATCTCTTCTACTTTTTATTTTGGATCTTTCTTTAATTAATCTTTCTATGAATATCAGATTTCTTTGAAACTTGAGGAATTGTCTTAGATCAGAGGTGTCAAACTCGATTTCATTGAGGTCCACATCATGGTGTTCTTTAAAATGTTGTACGCCGCCCTGAGTCCTTAGGGAGTAGGGTGGCACAGAAGAATCTCCAAATAAAATAAAATAAATAAATGGTTGTGTTTGACCTGTTGGGGTGTGGCCAGGGTGGGCATGGCCAGCTCAACATCACTTGTGTCCAGGGCACCTGTGGTGGCCTGAGCGCTGTGCCAGCAAAAATGGCCTCCCGAGTTAATTTCGCCTGTGAAGGCCTCCTGCAACCCTCTGCCAGCGAAAACAGAACTCAGGAGGGCCGCCCGTAGAATGTGTGAACTCAGTTTTCATCT
This sequence comes from Diadophis punctatus similis, assembly GCA_023053685.1. Classification (NCBI taxonomy): domain Eukaryota; kingdom Metazoa; phylum Chordata; class Lepidosauria; order Squamata; family Dipsadidae; genus Diadophis; species Diadophis punctatus. The sequence goes on along the minus strand of JALIGW010000002.1, from coordinate 239,888,771 downwards.
GCGATGGCCTCCTGCCACTCTCTGCCAATAAAAACAGAGCTTGGGAGAGCTGCCCGCAGCCCTCGTGAGCTCCGCTTTTGCTGGCAGAGGCACTTCGCTGTATCCAGGGCGGTCCCATGGGCCAAATCAAAGCACCCTGTGGGCCGGATCTGGCCCCTAGGCCATGTGTTTCATACCCCTGTCTTACATCCACTTCCTGGAAGAATTATTGCACTGCACTCTACATAGACTTCCCCTATTAGGTGACTAGAACTTATTACTGGTCCACAATGAGGTGGTATAGATAGTTATGGATGTGCCTCATTACAACCATAATACCATGTTCCCATCTGAGATTAATTGCAAGACTAGTTTTCTCTACCAGCCAACTAGATTTCAGAAGATTGGCAACTTCTCAATTCAGGATATTAAGAAGTTCCATTTGCATAGAAGACTGACTCATTATTTGGCTCTTATAATGTAAATTCTATGAAGGTTCTGCACATTACACAGGAAATTGTTCCTCCAATTTTATAGGGTATTAGAAATTTTGCTATTTTTAAAGAAAATTATATTCATTTTATCTCATTCTCTGGAGATGTTAATAAATGTATCTCTGAAAATGCTCCTGGTATCAATTGTCATCCCAAGAAAGGTATTTCGTAAAGATGAAAGGATAGAATATTAAAGAAAGGTTTCTTTTGGGTTTTCTCAGATACAGAAAAATGCACCAAGTGTCCAGTTGATAAATATCCAAGTGAGGGTCGAGTCCAATGTATCCCCAAAGTTATAACATTCCTGTCTTATGAAGAACATCTGGGCATCATCCTGCTATCATTTGCCCTATTCTTGTTCCTAACCACATTGCTTGTATTAATCATATTCATTAAATACCGAGAAACACCCATTGTCAAAGCCAACAACCGGGACCTCTCTTACATCCTCCTGGTCTCCCTCCAGCTTTGCTTCTTGTCTTCTTTTCTGTTCCTTGGTCAACCAAGGAAAGACACCTGTGTACTACAACAAGTGGTGTTCAGCATCATCTTCTCAGTTGCCATTTCTACTCTCTTGGCCAAAACAATCATGGTGGTGCTGGCTTTCCTGGCCACAAAACCAGGAAACCGAGTGAAGATGTGGTTGAGGAAGAGCTTGGCCAATTCCATTATCCTTTCTTGTTCTACTGTCCAAATTATCATCATCTCCATCTGGATGGGAGTTTCTCCCCCATTCCCTGACTCTGACCTCCACTCTCAGCCTGGAGAGATCATCCTGCAATGCAACGAAGGAGCTTTTGGCATGTTCTACATCACTCTCAGCTACATGGGCATCTTGGCTGCCGTTTGCTTTGTGGTGGCTTTCCTGGCAAGGAATCTCCCTGGGGCCTTCAATGAAGCCAAGCTGATCACCTTCAGCATGCTGGTCTTCTGCAGTGTCTGGGTGACTTTTGTGCCTACCTATCTCAGCATCAAAGGGAAATACATGGTGGTCGTTCAGGTCTTCTCCATCCTGACCTCCAGTGCTGGTCTGCTGGGCTGTATCTTCATCCCAAAATGCTTCATTATCCTGCTGAGGCCAGATCTGAATACGAAGAAGGAGCTTACATCGAGAAGAAATGTTGAAATGTGAGACATGGGAATGTCAACTCTCAATATGTTCCAACAGAAAATGGTCTAAGATGTTCTCCATGGATTACTAGGCCAACAGTTTTGCTTCAAAGCATTAAAGGGTGACTGGAAGATAGGATTGTGAGGAATGCAAGTTCCTAGAGTAGTGGGTGGATTTTAACATGCTGGGAATCTAGAAAGATTGCACGTGGAAACCATGACACGCTTGTTTCTCAAAACATTTTAACAAAACTGCTATGGTAAATGCAACTGATATGTTTCTTTTTATTTAGACATTTGTTTTTATTTGAGAGTAATAGTAAATAGGTTATGAATATTCATTCTTACATCATATATTAAATATGGACATGTACTATTATCATTTCATCTTCCATTTCCTGAAATGTAGATATATGAGTGCATCCTTTCATGTGTTGGATTCCCTCCCACTATTTTCTTGGAAGAAATTTCCTCCAGTGTACACTGAATAAATAATCAGCAGTGAATCTGGATAATTTGGGTTTTTTGGGGGGTCATGTATTTTTTTCTAGAGAAACTGGTGCCAGCAGTGAGATTCACAATCTAAATCCTGGTGTCAGGCCGAAGCCATTTTATTTGGGATCTTTGGTCTGCCACACTTTACACTATTCTACTATACATTTTCTACTGTGGGAAAACTGGAGGGGGGATTGTATGAGGTTGTTAGTATGTAGCCATAACAAATTTTTTCTAGAAAGCAAGTTGGTTGTAGAAAGGTTGGGGATCTGAACTAGGGCCTTAACCAACCCCATCTGGTTCCACCAAGTAGATGGGATGCTAATTGGTGGGGTCCCCCGCCATGTACATCACTTAATTAGTATACTTGCAAATAGGGTACCACCACGAAAGACCTCCTGTATGGTGAACTAGTGCAGGGAAAGCGCCCTAGAGGGAGACCACAGCTGCGATATAAGGATATCTGTAAGAGGGATTTAAAGGCCTTGGGAATGGACATTAACAGCTGGAAAATCTTGACCTCTGATCGTTCCGCTTGGAGGCTAAAGACGCAGAATGGCCTTCTCCAGTTCGAGGAGACACTTGTTCGGCAGGCCGAGGCAGTGAGGCAGTCCCAGAACCAGAGAAATCTGGGGGCCAGGCAGGGGACGGAATGGATCTGCCCTCAGTGTGGAAGGGATTGCCACTCTCGGATTGGCCTTTTTAGCCATACTAGATGCTGTTCTAGGAACTCTTTCTAGAAACTCTTTCCAGAGCACGATACCATAGTCTTTCGAGACTGAAGGTTGCCAAAGAAGGGCACCACCATGAGTTCATCAGGTTTATCATCACCCCAAAAATGTCAGAGGCAATCATACTGGGACTTGCGTGGCTAGACAAGTGGACCCCCACCATAAAGTGAGAAGACGGCAACTGAAAGCTAACCATAGGCATTGGGCCACTACCCCCAAAATTACCTAAGGATGGCCAGAAGGAAGCCAAACCCCTTAGGCCAGGCCAGGCCCAGCTGTCTGCCCCCGCAGTCGAGGCTAAATTCCCAGTCACTCAGCAGGTGCCGATAGAATACCGGGACCTCGAAGGGGTCTTCAGTGAGGAAGACTGCAATTATCATCCCCCTCACTGACTCACCGACTGCACGATAGAATTTGTGGAAGGGGCAATTCTCCCTGAACCAAAGATGTACTCAATGACCCCAAAAGAGATGGGGGACCTAAGAAGGTACATCGATGCCAGTCTTGAAAGGGGATTCATCCAGCTGCCAAAATTGCAAGTTGCCCCCCCCCGTGTTCTTCAAGGAAAAGAAAGACGGGTGTGTGTGTGTTAGGTTGTGCATGGACTTCCGTGGGATCAATGCTGTGTGGGTCCAAAACACGTACCCCCTCCCTCTTATGAAAGTCTTGTTGAACCACCTAGCCAAAGGCAAAGTGTTCATGAAGCTGGATTTGAGAGAAGCATATTACTGAATATGCATCAGGGAGGGGGATGAGTGGAAGACCACCCTCAACTGCCCTTTGGGGAGCTTCCCATTCAGAGTCATGCTGTTTGGACTCCAAAGGCCCCCCGCAGTCTTTATGCAATACATAAGTGAGGTGTTCCATGCCCATTTGTTCAAGGGGGTGGTGCTGCCACTAACCGAATGGCAAAAGGCAGGGCCATCTGTGCAGAATGACTTCCAGAGCTTGGGGTATGAACTTAGTAGTATAGGTTGTAGGCTTATCTTTTCAGAGGTTTTACCAGTATATAAGGAACAAAAAGGGAAAGGCCAATGTGTAGCAGAGTTTAATGTGTGGCTAAAGGAGTGGTGTAAAAGGGAAGGCTTTGGTTTTATTAGTCATGATATCTGCAGCTGGTCCAATGAAAAACTGTACAAAAGAGATGGTTTGTATCCATCAAAGAAAGGGACTGAGCTACTTGGTATTAAATTCACAGATTTCCTGGATAAACATTTAAACTGAACAGCGGGGACAGAGAATTAATTGATACAGATCATTTCTCTCCCCAGCAATCTAAAATTAATAGGGTTAACAGTGCACACAACATAGATATGTGCACTAATCAAACAGGTGGCAAGAAAGTAGGGGCAGTCAGGCACAACACAGGTTATGTAGACAGTAAACACAGGGTCAATCAAAATGGACTTAAATATCTATACACCAATGCACAGAGTATGAGGAATAAACAGGGTGAATTAGAAATTCAAGTAAATGAGGGAAGATATGATATAGTTGCCATTACGGAAACTTGGTGAGATGAAACTGACAAATGGAATATACAGCTAGAGGGATTTAAATTATTTAAAAGAAACAGACCAAATAAAAGAGGAGGTGGAGTTGCACTATATGTAAGAAATAACTACATCTCTACAGAAATAGAGCACAACAATAATGAAAATAATCATCTTGAATGCATTTGGGTCAATATTAAAGGGGAGTGAAATGACATTGCCATAGGTCTATACTATAGACCACCCAACCAAACAGAGGTAATATATGAACTTTTTGCTAGTCAGCTAACTAAGGTATGTAGGAAGCACATCACAATAGTAATGGGGGATTTTAACTACCCTGACATCAACTGGGAGACAAACTCTGCACCAAATGGAAGATCCAAACCTAGCAGACAACTTTGTTACCCAAAAAGTAGAGAAGGGAACAAGGGGATCAGCCATATTGGACTTAATTCTCACTAACAGAGATGAAATGCCAGAAGGTGTTGAAGCTAGAGGAACCTTGGGGGCAAGTGATCATGCAATATTGGAATTCAACATTATGCAAACACAAACAGTAGAACAAAGTCAAACTAGAGTCTTGGACTTTAAGAGGGCTAATTTCAATAAACTTAGAGAGAACTTGGGAAAGATTCCATGGATGAGAATCCTCAAGGGGAAAACAACTCAAGAAGCTTGGGAAATTTTGAAAAGTGAGATTATAAAAGCCCAGACTAGCACAATACCAATGAAGAAGAAAAATAATAGGTCTCAAAAGAAACCAGCATGGCTGCATAAAGAACTCTCTGACAAATTGAAAGACAAAAATGACAAGTATAAAAAGTGGAAAGAATGGGAAATAACTAAGGCAGAATACCAGCAAATAGCCGGAGCCTGTAAAGATGAAGTGAGGAAAGCTAAGGCTCACAATGAACAAAGGCTTGCGACAAAAGTAAAAAATAACAAAAAAACTTCTTCCAACATATTAAAAACAAGAAAAAAGTCAAGGAAACAATTGGTCCATTAGAGGGAGAAAGTGGCAAGAAGGTGACAAGCAACAGGGAGAAAGCAGAGCTACTTAACACTTTTTTTGCATCTGTCTTTACACAAAGGGAAAAAACAGTCCAACCTATCAAAAACAGCATCACAAAAAACATATTAGGAACACAAGTTAAAATAGGGAAGAAAATGGTAAATGAACACCTGTCTACCCTAGACAAATTCAAATCACCAGGACCAGATGGATTACATCCCAAGGTTCTGAAGGAACTGGCAGACGAGATCTCAGAACCACTGAACTATATCTTTCAAAGATCCTGGAGCACCGGGGAACTGCCAGAGGACTGGAAAAGAGCTGATGTAGTTCCCATCTTCAAAAAAGGGAAAAAAACAGATCCAGGAAACTACAGACCTATCAGCCTGACCTCAATACCAGGGAAGATTTTGGAAAAGATAATCAAGCAATGAATCAATGAACACCTAGAAGCAAACAAAGTAATAACCAAAAGCCAACATGGGTTTGTCAAAAACAGACCATGCCAGATTAATCTTATTGCATTTTTTGATAAAGTGACAAAATTAGTGGACCAGAGGAATGCTGTCGATGTGGTTTACTTGGATTTCAGTAAGGCATTTGACAAAGTAGAACATAACCTACTACTAGATAAAGTAGATACATGTGGGATGGACAGCAACACCACCAGATGGATTCAAACTGGCTAACCAACCGCACTCAATGTGTAGTGCTCAATGGAACTACATCTACATGGAGGGAAGTATGCAGTGGAGTACCCCAAGGCTCTGTTTTAGGCCCAGTACTCTTCAACATCTTCATCAATGACTTGGATGAGGGGATAGATGGGGAACTCATCAAATTTGCAGATGACATAAAACTGGCAGGAATAGCCAACTCTCCAGAAGATAGGCTCAAGATACAGAAGGATCTTGACAGACTTGAACATTGGGCGCTATAGTGATCTGAAATTTTAAGACATGGAGATTACTGACTACTAAGAGCTGGTGGTATCCTTGAATGGATTTTGATGACAGCTTGAATTTGTTTAAGCTTTGGACTTGAAGAAATTCTGATGACAGATTGAATCTGATTAAGTTTTGGACTTGGAAATTGTGATTTTAAAGAAATGGACTGGACTGGTTTGGATAAGAAAAAGTATGAACAAACCTGCAAACTATAAAAGGCTGTGGAACATATTGTATGCAGTTGAATGAATAGCAGAAAATATTGATCTCTGAATCTGAGACATGGAGATTAGTGAATACTGAAAATGGATGGCATTCTTGAATGAATTTTGATTAAAGATTGAAATATGATTAAAGATTGAACATACTTAAGCTTTGGACTTAAGCACTGAGAACTGAGACTCCTTTGAATGAACTTTGACTAAAGATTGAACCTATTTAAGCTTTGGATTTAAGAATCAAGAACTGAGACTTTAAAGATGGAGAGAATTGACTATGAAGAATTGGCTGAGTTTATGAAGGACCTTTTTGAAAAATTTAGAAGATCTGTTTTTGGAGCATTTGAGACAGGAAAAAATGAAGTACAAATGAAAAAAAATGGATAAGAGAACAGAAGAAGGAAAGAATAATGATGAAGATATTATAAATAATGATGAAAAGGGAAAGAATATTGAAAATGTAATGCTGATTAATGATTATGTTAATGATAATGATTCCACTGGGTTTAACAGTGAAAACAGAGATAAAGATAACAGTTACAATGATAATAGAGATGATGATATTAAGAATAACTATGTTCAGATTGATGATAAGGACTTTGAGATAAATAAAATAGAAAAAGGAATGGAGAAAATTAGATATATACAGAAAGTAAATTTAAGAGGGAGGAAAAGAGCGTGGGGGAAGAGAACTTATTGGCATAAAATTAAAAGAAAGAGGAAAAAGAATTTAAGCAGGTGGGATGGAGGATATATATAATATAATATAATATAATATATATATATATACTAATATAATATATATATTAGTCGAGAAATTAAAAGGGAATGTATGATGATATTCAAATATTATTGAAATGTTTTTTCTTCATATTTAGAGTTATTATTTTATTAAGAGTTGAAATTATTTTCCCTGTTCTTTCATATACAGATTAATATTGTTCAATTAATTAAAAGATTTGATATTTTAGACAAAACAATGTTAATTAATATGAGAAGTATGAATGATAAATATGAATATTAGAGCTTAAAAGATATATTATATATACTACTGCAATGCGCTCTACATGGGGCTACCCTTGAAGAGTATCCGGAGACTCCAGTTGGTGCAAAATGCGGCTGCGCATGCTGTGGTGGGTGTGCCAAGGTACACCCACGTGACACCTATACTCCGCCAGCTTCATTGGTTGCCCATTAGTCTCCGGGTCCAATTCAAGGTGTTGATCATCATCTTTAAAGCCCTTTATGGCTTAGGACCAGGTTATCTCCGGGACCGCATTCTGCCTCATACTTCCCTCCGACCGGTTAGGGCCCACAGAGTTGGCCTCCTCCAGCTCCCGTCAGCCAAGCAATGCTGGCTGGCGGGCCCTAGGGGGAGAGCCTTATCTGTGGCCGGCCCCGTGCTGTGGAACCAACTCCCTCCAGAGACCCGAACCATCCCCACCCTGCTGGCCTTCCGAAAAGCCATTAAGACATGGCTCTTCCTGCAGGCAGGGGGTAGAGCTTAATTCCATCTGCACTCTCCCCCGGGTATGTCTGGCGGTTGAATGGTGTTTTTATATTGTAATTTTTTAATTTTTGTATTTTGATTTTAATTGAATTTATTGGTTTTCTTGTGTTTTTTCCTGTGTTGTAAGCCGCCCTGAGTCCCTCGGGAGTGGGGCGGCATATAAGAAACAATAAATAAATAAATAAATAAATAAATAAATAAATAAATAAATAAATAAATAAATAAATAAATAAATAAATAAATAAATAAATAAATAAATAAATAAATAAATAAATATATATTATGATTATGTATTTTTTTACATATGAAACTTGTTCAAACGAAAAATTTTAAAGGGAAAAAAATGTATTATTTATTTATTTTATTTATTTTGTGAGATTTATATACCGCCTCACAGTGCAAGCACTCTCTAAGCCGTTTACACCAGTAAGCAATGTATATTTATATTGCCCCCAACAATCTGGGTCCTCATTTTACCTACCTCGGAAGGATGGAAGGCTGAGTCAACCTTGAGCTGGTGAGATCTGAACCGCTGACCTGCAGATCACAGTCAGCTAAAGTGACCTGCAGTACTGCCTCTAACCACTGCGCCACCTCGGCTCTTGAAATTATTTTAAGAGTTGAATACTTAATTGAATAATTCAGAAATAATTTTGATGATTAGTAAGCAAAAAAGCATATTATGATTGTGTATTATTATTTCAGATATGAGATATGTTCAAATGTAAAATTTAAAAATTATATATTTCAAGTGTTAAATATTTGAGTGTAAATAACCAAAGAAATAATTGGATGACTAAAATAAGAAATTGGATTGTATAAATTGGGCACTTAGTTTGTGATAAAATAGAGGATAAAAAACATAAACAATGAATCAAGAGACAAAAAAGTAGAGGAAGCAATTTGGCCTAAAATTAAGAAGTAGGAGAATAATAACTAATTTGGAAACTAATTAACAGCGGAGAATTTATGAGTAGAACTGAAAAAATAATTGGTGAATATCCCAGATGACAAAATTAGATTTTCTCCTTTTTTTCTTTTTTTTTCCTTTTTTTTTTTTTTTTGTGGAGGTAAAATGAAGTTAGCAGCATATACCTAGAAACAAAGTATTATACATAAAGAAATGATATAAAAATAAATAAATTTTCTTAGAAGGGATATGAAGAGACTAAATTTGAGAGTACTCAGGGGAAGGTTAAGAGGGTGTAAGAGGAAGTAGAAGGGGAGGAAGAGAAGGAGTAGAGAGAGTAGAGGAGGAGTGAAGGAGTAAGAAAGTAGGAGGAGATGATGGAGGCAGAGAGGGGAGTGCAACGGGGGGGGAAGCAGAATAGACTGATGATTGATGATAAAAGCGTATGTATAAAATATTGACTTTTGAATGATGGAGTATAAATGTAAAACTGTATTTTATTGCAATAATTCAAGGTATATGTCTATTGAATTGTAAAAGTGGTGGAGGAAAAAATTAAAAAAAATTGGAAAAAAAGATAATGAGGAAACTGACTTTTATAAAATCTGGGAAAAACTGTATGATTGGATGAATAGTAAAAACACAACAAAATAAGAGGTCTTTTATGTATATAAATAGAAAGAAAGGTATTTAACGGAGTTAGAAAGAATAACTTGAAATAGATGAAATGTAATTACTTTCTTTCTTTTTACCTTTATTGTGAGATAGAATTACAACAATATGTTAGACTGCTTAATGAAGAATAATCTTATTTTATGTGATATGTTGAGTTTTTGAGGTTTGTTAGGTTTGTTTTGTTCGTTTTAAAAGTTTTGTATTTATATTTATGTATATATGTATGTATATATTTCTTTTTTTGTTTTTGTTTATGTGTGTTATATGTGAATTTTTAAAATTTTCTAATTAAAAATATTTTTTAAAAAAGAAATGCTAATTCTAAATAGCAACATGAACACAAACTACTATGTAATTTTAATGTTATTGAAATTTAATAAAACTAAAATTTAAAAAAATATTCTGGTTACACACACACACAAACACACGCAAAATGATTGTGAAATTATAGGAAGACCCCTTTCCCCATGCCATCTTTGTTATGCTTTTTCCTTGACCGCCAATGAACTCAGGCCCACCAAATAATTTCAGAAAACTGACATTCCATCCTTGTCATTTGTAAGCAAGATCAAGTCTCCAATCTCAATGTCTGTGATCACCAGGATTTAGATTATGAATCTCATTGCTGGCACCAGTTTCTCTAGAAAAAAATACATGACGCCCCCCCCCCCAAAAAAACCAGTAATTCAGATTCACTGCAGATTATTTATTCAGTGTACACTGGAGGAATGTTCTTCCAAGAAAATAGTGGGAGGGAATCCAACAGATGAAAGGATGCACTCATATATCTACATTTCAGGAAAAGGAAGATGAAATGATAATAGTACATGTCCATATTTAATATATGATGTAAGAATGAATATTCATAACCCATTTACTATTACTACCCTCAAGTAAGAACAATTGTCTAAATAAAAAGAAACATATCAGTTGCATTTACCATAGCAGTTTTGTTAACATGTTTTGAGAAACAAGTGTGTCATGGTTTCCACATGCAACCTTTCTATATTCCCAGCATGTTAAAATCCACCCAATACTCCAGGAAGTTGCATTCCTCACACTCCTATCTTCCAGTCGCCCTTTAATGCTTTGAAACAAAACCATTGACCTAGTCATCCATAGAGAACATCTTGGACTATTTTCTGTTGGAACATGTTGAGAATTGACATTCCCATGTCTCACATTTCAACATTTCTTCTAGACGTAAGCTGCTCCTTCGTATTCAGATCTGGCCTCAGAAGGATAATGAAGCATTTTGGGATGAAGATACAGCCCAGCAGACCAGCACTGGAGGCCAGGATGGAGAAGACCTGAACGACCACCATGTATTTCCCTTTGATGCTGAGATAGGTAGGCACAAAAGTCACCCAGACACTGCAGAAGACCAGCATGCTGAAGGTGATCAGCTTGGCTTCATTGAAGGCCCCAGGGAGATTCCTGGCCAGGAAAGCCACCACAAAGCAAATGGCAGCCAAGATGCCCATGTAGCTGAGAGTGATGTAGAACATGCCAAAAGCTCCTTCGTTGCATTGCAGGATGATCTCTCCAGGCTGAGAGTGGAGGTCAGAGTCAGGGAATGGGGGAGAAACTCCCATCCAGACGGAGATGATGATAATTTGGACAGTAGAACAAGAAAGGATAATGGAGTTGGCCAAGCTCTTCCCCAACCACATCTTCACTCGGTTTCCTGGTTTTGTGGCCAGGAAAGCCAGCACCACCATGATTGTTTTGGCCAAGAGAGAAGAAATGGCAACTGAGAAGATGATGCTGAACACCACTTGTTGTAGTACACAGGTGTCTTTCCTTGGTTGACCAATGAACAGAAAAGAAGACAAGAAGCAAAGCTGGAGGGAGACCAGGAGGATGTAAGAGAGGTCCCGGTTGTTGGCTTTGACAATGGGTGTTTCTCGGTATTTAATGAATATGATTAATACAAGCAATGTGGTTAGGAACAAGAGTAGGGCAAATGATAGCAGGATGATGCCCAGATGTTCTTCATAAGACAGGAATGTTATAACTTTGGGGATACATTGGACTCGATCCTCATTTGGATATTTATCATCTGGACACTTGGTGCATTTTTCTGTATCTGAGAAAACCCAAAAGAAACCTTTCTTTAATATTCTATCCTTTCATCTTTACCAAATACCTTTTTTGGGATGACAATTGATACCAGGAGCATTTTCCAAGATAAATTTATTAACATCTCCAGAGAATGAGATAAGAAGAATATAATTTTCTATTAAATATAGCAAAATTTCTAATACCCTATAGAATTGGAGGAACAATTTCCTGTGTAATGTGCAGAACCTTCATAGAATTTACATTATAAGAGCCAAATAATGAGTCAGTCTTCTATACAAATGGCACTTTTTAATATCCTGGATTGAGAAGATGCCAATCTTCTGAAATCTTGTTGGCTGGTAGAGAAAACTAGTCTTGCAATTAATCTCAGATGGGACCATGGTATTATTATTATAATGAGGCGCATCCATATCTATCTATACCACCTCATTGTGGACCAGTAATAAGTTCTAGTCACCTACAAGTGGAGGTCCATGTAGAGTGCAGTGCAATAATTATTCCAGGAGTTAGATGTAAAACATTGGTATCAAACACATGGCCCAGGGGCCAGATCCGGCCCATAGGGTGCTTAGATTTGGCCCATGGGGCCGCCCTGGATACAGTGAAGGACAGATTTTCTGTCAGGCAGTGATTTTATGTTGCCTGTTACATGTATATGCAGGGAGATGCATCCCTATCAAATATAATGGTTTATTCCTGAGCACGTGATTAATATGTTCCTAGTACGCATGTGTACATTCCATTCTTTCGATCTTTCCTTTTGTCTTCTGCTTCTGCACGAAGCAACACCTATGTTTATAGCCAGGATGTGATTTATTATTTTTGTAACGAAATAAATATCTTATACCTTAGCATTTGAACTGCGGTTTATTTTGATAATGTCAGAGTTTCAGGAAAAGATTCATTTCGCCTCTGAAGAGAGTAATTCTTATCTTAACATGGTAGCAGAGGATGGTTTTAACTTTGAGTGTCCAGTTAATGGGGCAACTGGTTCCTGGTAAGGTGGAGCAACTGCTTGAATTGGCTGTAAAGGCGGGGTGCCTAATGGGGCCTGCGCAGGTGCGGCCTGAGGAATTAGAACAAGAAAAAGAATTTCAAAGGTCAGTCAAAGTCAAAAACACACATTTTTTCCCGGGTGCTAGTTCAACTCAAATGGGGGCCATTCCAAAGATTTCTCATTATGAGCCACTTCTGCCTCAATTACTTGAAAGTTTTTCTGAGGGAGTCCCCTCAACTAACGTATCAGTCACAGAAAAATTTATTGATACACGCCACAAAGACCTTCTTGCTAGTAAAGACAGAGAAATTGAACACTTAAGGAAGCAGTTACTAGAAAGCCAACGCCCATATGAAAAACAAGATGTCTGCCAGCCTTCTCACATTTCAAAAGCTTTTCCTGGGCCTTCTTTTCCGGTCTCTCCAACATTAGAGTCCCACCCCAAAATGGGTGTTACCTTTCATTTGCCGGAAGGGACATATGACTATACGTCAATAGGGGCTGGCTCTGATCAAAGATCTTATGAACAAAGAGACTCTCCCAAAAGTAATGTTACAATGCCATCTGGTGGACAAAATAATAATATAACAGAAACCATGTTTGAAATTTTACTAAAAAGATTAGATCTTCTGATGTCAGGCACAAGACAACCTTTGTCACCTATGCCACCTGAAAGTTTTGGATCGCAGTTTGTTCCACCTACACCTTTAGCCCAACAACAATCTTTTCAGCCTGCCCAAATAATACAGACACAAAGTGCACCACCCATTCCTATGGCTGCACAAATTATGCTGCAGACTCAAGCTGCTTTGCAAGCTGGAATTGCTACAGCCCCTCCTGTTCCAACTACACAACAGCAACCCCAAATGGAACAATTGCTTATTCCAATGCAAGCTCCTATGCCTGCCCCAACTGTGGCCCAGTTAGTGCCAATTTCACCACCGCCTGCTCCTATGCAGCCAGCTCCTGTTGCTGCACCAGCTGCTGTACAACAGCCAGCCCAGGCACCACCACCTGCTCCAATGCAGGCTCCTTTGCCGCCTCCTCTTCAACCCCAAGTGGGTCCACAAGCAATTCCTCAAGTCCCACACTTGCAGTGCCCCCTAGCTGCAACACGTCTTCCAAATAGAAGACCCCCAAAGAGGGAATACACTCCAAGATTGCTACGTTGCCAATATTGTGATCGTGTAGGCCACACAAGCAGAGATTGTCATAAATTGCAACGCACTCAATTTCCTGTCCAGCCCAGAGGAACAGATTTCAGGGATCAGTACCAACCCAGAAGCACAACCTATAGAAGAAGTGCATCCCTGCTCAGAGGAACAGTCTTCAGAGGCAGCAGAAGCAGAGGTGGCAGCCAACGTCGCCCAGGTCCAAGGCACGACCCATTTGGACCATATGCCACTCTTGCCATTACACAAGCTGTCCAACCCTGTCAGCAATATGATAGACATTTATTGTGGACTTTGGACTCAGGTGCCTCAATTAGCATTACTTACCAAAAGCACCTTTTCAAAGAAATACATGCACCAGAACCAGAACTTCGTGAACTTTATACATTCACTGAATGTCCTTGCAAAGTCGAAGGAAAAGGGACTGTTTACATTGAAGAGTTAGATACATTGGTTCCAGATGTTTATTATGTTCCTGCTGCAGCTTTTAATTTGCTTAGTTATACCCATTTAATCAATATTTTAGATTTTCATATTCATCATTTTAAGAACGCAAGCTACATTGTTAAGAATAGAATGATTGTTGCAGACACAATTGTGATTGCTGGAGTCTTCTACTTAAGGCCAAAACCTGAGCCTCAAAAACAAGCAAGTATAATACCTTCCATTAATGGCAATGCAGGCCCAGAGAGAGCTGTCCAAGAGAGAGATCCTGTGATTGCCTCACTGACTCCTAAAAGCAAACCTAAGGTTCCTAATTCAAATGTTAACTTTGTTAATTCTCTTACAGGCAGACCCTTACATTACAACTGTATACATAAATGGCACAGGAGAATGGGGCATGCCAGTTTTGACATCCTTAAGCGGATGCCATTGTTTGCCCAAGGTTTAAATTTCAAAGGATGTAAGGTACATTTGGATTGTGCTGTTTGCAAAAAGGCAAAATCAAAGGCAGAAGCCATTCCAAAACATGCTATACGTAAGTCAACACGCATTTTTGATTTGGTTCATACTGATATTGTGGGTCCTTATGGCCCAACTATTGGCGGTAAAAAGTATTTCTTAACTATTGTTGATAATCATTCTAGATATGGTTATGTCTTTCCTATGAGAGAGAAATCTGAAACGTTTCAGATCTTTAAAGACTTTGCAATACAGGCCTTCAATCAACATGGGGTGAAGATCCACAGAATCCAGAGTGATCGTGGTTCCGAGTTCATGTCACAACGCTTCCAGGATTGGATGCGCAGAAATGGTATCATTCATCAAACATCCGCTCCTTCAACTCCAGCTCATAACAGAATAGCAGATAGACGGCAAGGGGTTCTCCAAATTATGATGCGCTGCCTCCTAGAAGATGCTAATCTGAAACATTCATTTTGGGGCGAAGCACTCAAGTATGCAAACTATCTTATTAATCGTACTTGGAGTAGTGTGATTGACCAAACACCTTTTTATATGCTGCATGGCTACCAGCCAGACCTTTCTAATTTACACATCTTTGGTTCATATGCAATAGTGAACATTCCATTAGCGCTAAGAAGAAAAGGTGGCCAAATTGCTAAAAGACTGAGATATATGGGCATTGATGACAATTCAAAATGGGGAAAATTCATTGACTTTAACAATATGATTACAATTTCTAATTCTGCTAACTTTGAAGAAGATTCAAATTGGTCCAAAATACATTCTAATGATCCTGGAGTTTATTTTCCTAGAGATGATCCATCTAACATTCCATCTTCACCTGCCGCGGACGCTCATGCTAGCAACAACGATGGAGATGAGGAAGATGAAGAAGATTGGACAACCACTCCAAGACGTTCCAAGAGAACTACAAAAGGTATTCCTCCAAAGAAATACACATTGCAATGCACAAACAGACCACCACCATTGGTCTGTAACGTTACACTTCCACCAGAGACCTATGCTCAAATCAAATATCTTTCACAAGATGAACAAGATAAATGGCACACCGCCATGCAAGTTGAGATGGACAGTCTCCAGAATCTCAAGGTATTTACACCTGCAGCACCTCCTCAAAACAAGAAAGTCATTGGCACATGATGGGTGTACAAAATCAAACAAAAACCAGATGGTGAACCATTATACAAAGAAGACTAGTAGCACAAGGTTTCGCACAAAGTTATCCTGATGATTACACAAACACTTACTCACCTACAGTGCGGACTGAAAGTGTGAAAATAGCCTTAACTACAGCTTCCATTCTTGGACTTGAAGTTTTCCAATTTGATGTTGAAACTGCCTATCTACATGCAGACCTAGATGAAGAAATCTACGTGAAGTGTGCCCCCGGATTTTGTGACGACCTCCGTGGCCGAGAAGGGGACACATGGATTCTCAACAAAAGTCTCTATGGTCTGAAACAATCAGGTTTGATGTGGTATAACTGTCTCAAAGACAAACTAAATTCAATGGGCTTTATTAAGTCCGAAACTGATGAATGCTGATGAACTGTTTACAAAAAGGTTTAGGGATGCATATGAAATTGTTCTTGTTTATGTAGATGATATTGTTTACATTGGTCCTAACAAACATATGAGTGAAATTTTTGTTTCAGGTCTGAAGAGATTCTTCACATTGAAGTCACTAGGTCACATCAATAATTATTTAGGTGTACAGATTGAAAAGACACAGAAGGGGTTTAGCCTCTCACAACAAGCCAAGATAGAACAACTCCTACACTATTGCAACATGCAAGATGCTTCACCAACACACATTCCTATGCAAACAGATTTTTGTAATCTGAAAGATGAACAAAGTCCTGAGTTCAAGGATCAAACACTTTATCGCTCAGTAATTGGTTCACTACTATACATTAGTGGTTGGACTAGACCAGACATAGCACTTAGTGTCAATTTGTTGTCACGACATGTAGGCAAAGCCACAGAATTCCACTGGTCATGTATTAAGAAGTTACTGAGATACCTAAAATACACTCAACACATGAAATTAAAGCTAGAACCTACACATTCTGATTTTGCTGACTTGTATTGTTATGCAGATGCTGACTGGGCAAGCAATAAGGAATCAAGAAAAAGCACATCAGGTTTCATAATGTACCTGAATGGATGTCCTGTTCATTGGAACGTGAGAAAACAGAGTTTTGTTTCCTGTTCTTCCACCGAGGTGGAATATGCGTGCATTTCTGACGCTAGTAATCAGTTAACTTGGTTCTATTCTTTAGTTACAGATATCTGGACCAAACCGAAGAAGCCAATCACCATGATGGAGGATAATCAATCAGTTGTTTACATTTCAGAAACATGTTTCACAGGTTCTAGGTCCAGACACATTGACATTCGTTATAAAAATGTTAGAGATTTAGTAAGACAAGGTTTCATTAAGTTAGAATATGTGCCAACAGAATATCAGATAGCTGACATCCTGAACAAGCCGTTACCAGCAGCAAGACATGAATCTTTGACATATCTAATGTGTGTAGAGTGATATAAGCATATCCATCCAACAGACAAAGAAGGGGTGTCAGGCAGTGATTTTATGTTGCCTGTTACATGTATATGCAGGGAGATGCATCCCTATCAAATATAATGGTTTATTCCTGAGCACGTGATTAATATGTTCCTAGTACGCATGTGTACATTCCATTCTTTCGATCTTTCCTTTTGTCTTCTGCTTCTGCACGAAGCAACACCTATGTTTATAGCCAGGATGTGATTTATTATTTTTGTAACGAAATAAATATCTTATATCTTAGCATTTGAACTGCGGTTTATTTTGATAATGTCAGAGTTTCAGGAAAAGATTCATTTCGCCTCTGATGAGAGTAATTCTTATCTTAACATTTTCGCCTCTGCTAGTGAAAATGGAGCTCATGAGGGCTGCGGGCGGCTCTCCCAAGCTCTGTTTTCACTGGCAGAGAGAGGCAGGAGGCCTTCACAGATGAAAACTGAGTTCACATAATCTGCAGGCGGCCCTCCTGAGCTCCGTTTTCACTGGCAGAGGGTTGCAGGAGGCCTTCACAGGTGACAACAACTCGGGAGCCCATTTTTGCTAGCACAGCACTCAGGACACCACAAGTGGGCTTGACACAAGTGATGTTGAGCTGACCAGGCCCACCCTGGCCATGCTCACCCCATCCCCCAGAGGTCAAACACAATCATGATGTGGCTCTCAATGAAATCGAGTTTGACACCCCTGATCTAAGACAATTCCTCAAGTTTCAAAGAAATTTGATATTCATAGATAGATTAATTAAAGAAAGATCCAAAATAAAAAGCAGAAGAGATATTTTCTCTGGCAATAATAAAGCTCATCCAATATGCCATGCTCTCTGATCCCTATTAAGGTCCTTTTGCTCTTCTTCCATTTTGGAAAGTAATGGTGCAGTTTGAAAATAAACTAAAAATCAGTTGAGGTTCATTTTCTCATTTAACTTTCACTTTAATGAAAGTGCTCTAGATCAGAGGTGGGTTCCTACCTGTTCAGACCGGTTCTATAGAACTGTTAGTAACTCGGTGGCCTGGGTTGCTGGAACCGGCAGCGACCCAGGCCTGCCACACCCCTAAGCCAGTTCTCTACTATGGCACCGCCATCTTGTTTTTTGCTTCTGAGCATGCGCAGAAGCTTTTTTTTAGTACTGTGCATGCACGCACGTACAAAGTGCACATGCCCACGCAGCGCATCCCTGAGCGAACCGGCAGTAGCAGAATCTGGAACCCACCCCTGCTCTGGATGAATCCACTTCCATAAACCTGCACTTGTCCTTGGTGTCACTCACCTTCCTGAGTCGAAATGGTCCCCTCTGGACAAGGAACACAATCATAGCAGCAAACTGGCTCTCCTTCTCGCTTTCGCTTGACAAATCCAGGATGACAATTTTCCACACATTTGGACTGAGGCAAAGGCTAAGAAGAAAAAGAGGGAATGCCACAAAAAATTTTCTGCACTAAGAATTCATAGAAAATGGAGGTAGATATGAAGTTTAGCTATGTAGATTTTGTGGGCTTCACTTGGAGAAATATGAACCCTAACTCTAACCTCTAACCATTCATGATCATATGCAGAGTCATAATCATATGGAGAGAAGAGCAACAAAGATGATTAGGGGACTGAAGGCTAAAACATATGAAGAACGGTTGCAGGATCTGTGCATATCTAGTCTAGTGAAGAGAAGGACCAAGGGAGATATGATATCAGTGTTCCAATATCTAAGGGGTTGCCACAAAGAAGATGGAGTTAACCTATTCTCCAAAGCAACTGAAGGCAGGACAAGAAGGAATTGATGGAATAAGGGAAAGAAGCAACCTAAGGAGAAATTTCATGGCAGTTAGAACAATTAATCAGTGGAACAACTTGCCTCCAGAAGCTGTGGGTGCTCCAACACTGGCAGTTTTTAAGAAGAGATTGGATAACCATTTGTCTGAAGTGGTATAGCGTTTCCTGCCTAAACAGGGGGTTGGATTAGAAAATCTCCAAGGTCCCTTCCAGTTCTATTATTCTATTCTATTCTATTCTATTCTATTCTATTCTATTCTATTATTTTATTCTGATTCAATCCAAACCTTAATGCAAACACATTAAGGCTGTGAGCACCACAAATACCAGCACTTGAAGGTTTCTCACCAGTTTGATGGAGATACTAAATTATAGAATTCAAAAGAACCATGGTCTGTATCCTAAAGAATAATCAAGCAGCATGCAAGTTGTTTTCTCCTAGCAATAGCAATAGCACTTTTCTTATATATCGCTTCATAGTGCTTTACAGCCCTCTCTAAGCGGTTTACAGAGTTCAGCATATTGCCCCCAACAATCTGGGTCCTCATTTTACCGACCTCGGAAGGATGGAAGGCTGAGTCAACCTTGAGCCTAGTGAGATTTGAACAGCTGAACTGTTGAACTAGCAGTCAGCCTGCAATGGCTGCATTTAACCACTGCACCACTTCAGCTCTTAAGGATAAACTTATCCTAGGATAAGTTTTCTCCTAGGATACATTCAACTCTCAGGGAAAGTCATCCACCATGGTGACTAAAATTAACCCGCTTGAAATGGCTCATAATCTTTAGAAAAAGGAGAAAACACAGCAATATTTTACCCACCTTGTTGAACAACTTTAGCCATGAAAGAGCACTTTGGTTGATAACAAGTCTCTGTCTTTCAAAACTCCCCACTTTCCTTTTGATCAAACCCCGTAAGACCAACAAACACACAATGTCCATGTCTGCAGTGACTTCTCCATTTTGGTCCAAGTAGAGTTTCCAATGGGAAAGATTGTAGAACTCATTCTTCTCCAGAAAGGGATGGAACTAGAATGGAAATACCCAAGAATTTTAAAAGCAGAAACCTTTATTTCTTATCCTATCTGGTATTTTTGTGTTACCATTTTCCTTTAAATTTTATTTTATTCTATTTGAAACATTAAAATATAAACTTCAAAAAAAAGTTTAAAAAAGTAATACAAAAAAGAACTAAACAAGGCTACACAAAAATGTGCATAAAAAGAAAAAAATGTCCATGTCATATACATATACAAACATATACATAAACAGTCCTTTTTAGCAACAAGGACTGTAATATTTTGTACAAAAACTTCAATGATGCACTAAAAAAGGGTGGCCAAATTTGATAAGAATATTTGTGAAAATAACAGTTACATGCCATCCTTTATTTAGTCCTCTCTTTCTCAAACATTCATAGAATTTATTTCATATAGTAATCAGTTTCCTCTTTTTCTTTTAATTCCTTGGTTAAATATCCATCTCAGCACAATCCATTATCTTTCTAATTACTTCTTGATCCTTAGGTATTTCCATGTTTCTCCAGAATTGTGTGTAGATAATTCTTGCTGCCGTGAGGATGTGTATGATAAGATATTGTATTTCTTTTTTATATCCTTTATCAATTATACCTAACAAAAATAATTCAGGTTTTCTCTCAATATCCTCCCTTATTATTTCTTTTAACCAATTATTCCAGTATTTCTTAGCTTTTTCTATTTCAATCGAATATCCAAAAAATGTTGCCCATCTAATCATTGGTTCTTTCACTATCTCCTCTTCCATTTTGTATCTTATTAGGAATTTATAAATTTTCCCAATTAGTTTTTCCTCCGTACCCAATAATATCCTATCAAAGTTGCTATAACCCTTCTGGAATCCGTGTATCTTATTGTCCTTTTGAAATTTCGCTTGGACTTGGGTGTAGGTCCACCAGTCTAATTTTATTCCACATGCCAACAATTCTTCCCTATTTCTCAGTGTTCCTTGTTCATTTAGTAGGTCTTTATATTTTATTGCCTTGTCAAGGGTCATTAAACTTGGATGTTTTAATGCTTCTATTGGGGAAATCCAGGTTGGAGTTTTTGGGTAATGTTGACTTTTAATATTTAATCAAATTTGTAAGAGTGAATTTCTAAGTAGGTGTTTTTTAAAGTATGTTTGTGATTTATATTTCTCGTTACAGACAAATGCATGCCATCCTAAAAGGAGGTCATGTCCTTCGATCATCAGAATTCTTTTATTTTTAAGTTCTATCCACTCTTTTATCCAGGTTAAGCCTGTAGAGTAATAATATAATAGCCAATGTGGGACTCCAAATCCACCTCTTTCTTTAACATCTTGTAATGAAATTTGTCTTATCCTTGGTTTTTTCCCTTGCCAAATATATTTTAGAATAGTATTCATTAAATCTTCAAAAAAAATTCTTCCTGGATTAATTGAAATTACCTGAAATAGAAATAGCAACTTTGGTAGTACATTCATTTTGATGGAGGAAATTCTTCCAATTAATGATAATTGTAATTTTTTTCCAATTTTCTAAGTCTTTTTAAATTTGTATTAATATTTTGTTGTAATTTTCTTCTTTTATTGTTGAGCACTTTGCCATTAGCCAAATTCCTAAATATTCAACAGTACGCTGACAACACCCAGCTGTACATTTCCACCCCGTCTCAATTCAGGGAGGCAGTGGATGTAATGTGCCGATGCCTGGACGATGTCAGGATCTGGATGGGGAGGAACAGGCTCAAGCTTAACCCCGACAAGACTGAGTGGCTCTGGATATTGCCTCCTAAGGACTATGTTGACTGTCCCTCCTTGGTTCTTGGGGGAGAAAAACTAACTCCCTCGGAACGGGTTTGCAATTTGGGAGTTCTCCCAGATCCACAGCTAAAATTAGACCAACATCTAACAGTTGTGGCTAGGGGAGCCTTTGCACAGGTCCACCTGGTGCACCAATTGTGACCATACTTGGAGAAAGAGGCTCTACTCAAAGTCACTCATGCCCTTGTCACCTCTCGACTGGACTACTGTAATGCGCTCTACATGGGGCTACCCTTGAAGAGTATCCGGAGAATTCAACTGGTGCAAAGTGCGGCTGCGCGTGCTGTGGTGGGTGTCTCAAGATACACCCACATAACACACATACTCCGCCAGCTGCACTGCTTGCCCATCGGTCTCTGGGTGCAATTCAAGGTATTGATTATCATCTTTAAAGCCCTACATGGCTTAGGTCCAGGTTACCTCCGGGGCCGCATCCTACCTCATACTTCCCTTTGACCGGTTAGGTCCCACAGAGTGGGCCTCCTCCAGGTCCCGTCAACCAAACAATGCCGGCTGGCGGGGCCTAGGGGTAGGGTCTTCTCTGTGTGGGCCCCTGCTCTCTGGAACCAACTACCCCCAGAGATCCGAATTATCCCCACCTTGCTGGCCTTCTGAAAAGCCATCAAGACATGGCTTTTCCTGCAGGCGGTGTGATTGAGACAATTCTACATCTTTGTTCTCCCCCATGTATGTATGGTTTTTAAATGTTTTTTTAAATTTTTTTTAATACTGTTTTTAAATTTTATATTGTTTAGTTGTTCTCTAAATATTGTATGCCACTCTGAGTCCTCAGGGAGTAGGGCGGCATATAAGAACACTAAAATAAATAAATAAATATTTTACTTTTTTAACCACTTGCATGCCTGTTATTTCTTCCAATTGATTCACCTGACTTTTGGTAAGATTTTTGGTTATAATTTTTGTTTTATTTTTATTTATTTTAAGTCCAGCAACTTCTCCAAATTCTTCGATTAATTTTATTAAATTCGGTCCTGACTCAAGTGGTTCTTCTATTATGAAAGCCAAATCATCAGCAAAGGCTTGAATTTTATATTCTTCATTCCTTATAGATAGTCCTTTAATCTCTTGTTCTTCTCTTACTTTTATCAGTAGAGTTTCCAATGTTAATATAAATAGAAGAGGAGATAGTGGTCATCCCTGTCTAACTCCTTTTTCAATTTCGAATTTCTCTGTACATTCACCATTCACTAAAATTCTGGCTGACTGTTTAGAATAAATTGATTGTATTATTTTTATAAATTTAGTCCCAAATTTCATCTTCTCCAATTGGTGAATAATACATTTCCAGTTAACATTATCGAATGCCTTCTGGGCGTCAAGGAAAACCAGTGACAATTGTTTACCACGATGTTCCTCGTATTATTCAAGAACATTTATTATTGTTCTCGGATTGTTTTTGATTTGACGTTTTGGCAGAAACCCATTTTGATGTATGTATTCATTTAAAATTTTCTTGATTCTTTCTGATATTATGGCTATAAATATTTTATAATCCGCATTGAGAAGGGATATAGGTCTGTAGTTATGGATTAACTCGTGGTCCGACTCTTCTTTGGGGATCAATGTTATTAAAGCTTCGGACCAGGATGGAGGTAATTGTGCTTTTTCTAACACCTCATTAAATAGATCCAGCATAATTTCTTCTAAAATGTTTTGTGTATCTTTATACTGTATATTTCAACTGATAGTCCATCTGGGCCCGGAGTTTTATTGTTTTTCTGTTGTTTTATAATAGTTTGGAGTTCTATATTTGCAATGGATCTATTCAATAATTGTTCTTGGTCTTCGGTAATTTGTCTAATATTTACTGAATCTAAATATGCCTTGGTTTTTTCCTCACCTATCTCTTCCCAGGCATAGAGTTTTTTATAGAATCTTAATACTATATTCTTTTTTGTCTCCCTATTGTGTTGTAACTTTCCATCTTCATTCAACAATTTATCTATCATTTTTGCTTCTTTTTGTTTTCTCAATCTATACGCAAGCCATCGGCTTGGCTTATTTGTGTTTTCAAAATAATTTTGCTTGCCATTCTGATATTTGTGGCTAGTTCTTCTTGGGTATTTAAGTTTATTTTATGTTTAATTATATCTCGTTGTTCTTTTATATTTTTATTTTGTGGGTCTTTCTGTAATTCTATTTCTTTTTTTAATTCTTGATAAAGGGACTCCAATTGTGCTCTTTTTTCCTTTTTCTTTTTTGCTGTGTATGCTATTGTTAAGCCACAAATGTATGCTTTTGTTGTATCCCAGAGGATTTGGGGCGAGGTCTCTTTGGTTTTATTTATTTTAAAAAATATTTTTAGTTCTTTCTCCAGCATTTCTCTGTATTCCTTATCTTTAATTAGCAGTTGGTTCATAGTCCATCTTAACTTCCTCTTCCTTCCTCTCCATCTTATAGTTATATGACTATGATTGGCCCAGATATTAGATTCAATACCTATTTCCTCAGTGTCATTAATCAGTTCCGGGGTCGCCCAGGCCATATCAATCCGCGACCAAGATTGGTGCGGATTTGAGTAATAGGTATATTGTTGTTCTGTAATATGTTTTTCCCTCCAAATATCTTTAAGGCCAAAGGTACTACTTATCTCCCAAAAGGATTGCGGAAGAATATTCTTCTTTTTGATCTGTTTTTTACCTTTATAATCTATTTTACTATTTACAATGGCATTGAAATCTCCAATAATACATATGTTGTCTAGTCCCAATTCTATAATTTTCCCATGTAGTTTTTTTGTAAAATTCAAATTGATTATCATTTGGAGCGTATATTGTTATCAATGAAATAGGTTTCTGCCCTGTTTCCAATTTGATCATCAGTATTCGACCTTCTTGGTCATTGTATATCAGACTTGAGTTTATTGTTTTTTTAACGTATACCGCAATATCCTCTTTTTTTCTGCTAAAGCTGAATATAATCTGCCTAGTTTGGGATTCTCAAGTAATTTTTGATCTTTTTTTATATGGACCTCCTGTAGGGAGATCACATTGAAATCAAGTTTCTTTAATTTAGAGAATGTTTGGGATCTTTTCTTTGGGTTATTCAGTCCATTTATGTTAATCGATATTATTCTGACTTCTGCCATTATTGTCTATAGTATCTTTTAGTGTTTCTTGTCTCTTAGTGTTCTACCTTTTGCACCTTCTTGCTCTTCCTGTCTCTTTTTTACCTCCTTTTGTTTCTCACACTCTTCAACTTGCTCCTCTTCTTCCTGGCTCCTACTCTCTGCTTTCTCCACTAACTTGTTCTTCTTCTTGTTCTTCTTCTGATTCACAGTGTTGGTCAAAAAATTATCATGCTTGTTCGATCGAATCAATTTTATGTTTTTTATCCTGCCAATTTATTAGCAGTCCCTCTGGCATCAGCCATCTAAACATAATTTTGTTTTTTGTTAACCGGTTTGTTAAAAATTGATATTGTTTTCTATTGTTTCTTATTCTATGAGGGACCTGCTTTAATATTATAATTTCTTTACTCTTATACAAAATAGCCTCATTCCTAGTCAGTTTATATATGTCATCTTGGACTGCTCTCCTTGCAAATTTGATATGTACTTCTCTTGGTAGGTGCTGTTTTCTTGCATAACTGGTATGCACTCGATATATTTTGCCAATCTCCCTTATCATCTCTTGTAGGTCTATTTGAAGGATTTCCGCCAGGATTTCTGCTACTTTTTCTCCAAAGTTTTCTCCTTTCTCTTCCAGAATATTCTGGAACTTAAGGTAATATGAAGCACGGTCCATTTCAAGAGGGGCTATGGCGTCTTCCAGGCTCCTGACGGTCAAAGCATTCTTCTCCTCAATACTATCTACTTTTTGTTCTACCAGTTCCACCGTATTTTCTATTGTTTTTATCTTTTGTTCATTTTCTGCTAGTGATTGCTGAATATTTTTGATCTTATCATCAACACTTTTCACCTTATCTTTTTCTTCACCCATTTTAGTTTTGATTTCTTCATGATGTTTCTTGGCCTCTTCCCTATTAGTTTCAATTGCAGTTTGGGTTTTCATCATTGATTCTTGCATTATTATGAGTGTATCTTGAATAGATTGTAAACTTGTGGTTGACCCTGTTTTTTCTTTTGCTAACATATTTTCGATAGATCTTTGTTGCAATGGTAAGCCTGATGTTGCTGGAATGGGATTTGATGTATGTTTTTTACTCAGTTTGGTGGTTGTTATTGTACTAGTCATATTAAATGAATCACACATATTTTTGCACAGTAGCATATACACAGTTTTCTCCCCTTTGTATTAAAGTATATACTCTAATTATTATATTGTCTAAAAAAATAATCACTAACTTTTCTCAAGTACCATAGAGTCTCTATCAGAGATTTTTATTTCCTCAAAGTGTCCCCAAATACAAAATATCAATCAATTTGGCTTCAATATACTCATCTATACAAATATAGTTATTGTAATAAGAAATATAATAGAAGGTAAAATAATCCTAGGAGGAAGGATAAGATAGATAAACTATTATAAATACTATTATAAATATAATAAGTATATTAATACAATAAGCTAATTTCTTAGTATAGGTTGTCTATACATAGATATAAATAGTTAATTAACTAAGTACTAAATAATAATATTTATCAATCCCACCATTATATCATTCATCTATAAAGTAATTAGAATATATATTGTCATTAGTTCATTGACTAGTAAGTTCTCTTCACACGTTATTCCAAACACTTTTAACAGTTTTTTTTTTAAATATACTCAACCAATCAATAGTTCTTTTTCTTCTTCCACTCTGTATTCAGCCAACTTTAGGGGTAAAAATCGTACTTGGAAGTCCGCTCTTGTTTCTATCTTTCACTGTCTCTTTAAAAGTTCATTTCATTCAAAATGTTCCAATAATGGCTGCAGAGAGTCCGTAAGTATCACAAGCATCTTCATGTTCTTGTTCTCTTCCACAGAAGCAAAGTCCAAGTCCCCATCAAAATCCAAAAATGTTTTAAGTTTTTAAATATGGTTAAATCTCTTTATCATTCGCTTCCAAACTTAGTCTTCTGAGCCCCGATCCTTTCACCAAAAGTTTTTCTCTTAAGCTTTTCGCACCGTCACTCTCACTGTGATTCAGATTTGTGGCATTTATTTCAGCTACTCGTTTCTGTTCGCCGCTTCACTTCAATTCAAAATCTGGCTCTCCCAATCTGCACATCAAATTCCGTTAATCTTCAGGTAATTCTTTGGTTCTTTGATTTGGCTTATTGATCCCTTTTCTCCTTCCTTCTATGTGGTCGTCTCAGCTATGGCCGGCCGAAAATTGCCGGATCTTTTTTTCCTGTTGCAGTTGAGGGGTTTATCCTCATCCTACAAGGCAATTGTGGGTTGCCTCTTGGACTCCGGCTCTTCCCCTCTCCACCAATCGGTCCCTCCGGGTCCGATCGTACCGTAACTGGTACCCTGACAGGAAAATAGAAGCCTTAGGAACAGAGCCCTGTCCCTCTGCTTCTTAGCGCAGGAACATTGCCACCGGAAGTTTCTCTTTCTTTCTTTGTATCTTACTTTCTTTCTCTCTTTCTCTTTCTTTCTTGTCTCTCTCTCCCCCTTCCCTTCCTCCTTCAAAGGCAAGGAGAGTGGGACCAAACAAGACATGTGAGGTGGGAGGCCCAAGAGAAAGCACCTCATGTGGGCACACAGCCCTCCACGACGGAGCCCTTCCCGATGATCAAAGCAAGAACTCACTGATCCATCACGAAGGCGAGATTCAGAGTGGTGCCAGCGGCAGCAGGAGGGTGGTGGTGGAAGGAGAGGGCAGCAGAAAGAAACGTGCTTCTCTCTGCACAGAGCTTTCCAGATCAGACTTAGAGGAAAGCACAGCTCATGGCTGCTACATTTTGCTGTGCTGCACAAAGCACTTTCCCAGCAAAAACAGCGAAGCCAGCGGAGAGCACATGGCGAGGCTGTGTTCTCCAGGTCAGTGGCTGTTTCTCTCCTTCGTTGCTCCTTATGGGAAAGTGTTTGGTGGAGCACAGCAAAATTTAGCAGCCATGAGATGCGCTTTCCTCTAAGTCTCATCTGGAATATGCTGTGGTCAGCAGAGGGAAATGTGCTTCTCTATGCACAGAGCTTTCCGAATGAGACTTACAGGAGTCCCACTCCCCAAGTGCAGTGCTGAGAAAGACTCTCTCTCCCAGGCAAGAGCAGCAGGGGGCAGAAGCAGCAGCTGCTGACCAGGAGAGTACATGATGGAGTCCTCCACGTGTTCACTGGCAACTTGTTTTCTCTCCCCCGCTGTATTGCTGGGAGAGAGAGCCTTTCACAGCACAGCGCTTTGGGGACCCATCCGGAAAGCCAGACACAGAGAAACAGCCAGGCCAGTACTTTCAGCGCACATGAGGAACTGAGGCTTGGAGCAGTTTTGGAAGTTGTTAAGGAGGACTGCTCCTCAGCCCCAGCCATGTGTTTTCAAACCCGGGCTGCTTGGAGTGAAAACTATTGCAATAGCCAGGGCTTGAAAACACATGGCTGGAGCTGAGGAGTGGTCCTCCTTAACAACAGCATTCCTTGTGGGTGCTGGTATGCCTACCCCTCTGCCACCAGCCATGGGAGGAAGTTAAATTCATGAGCCTGGTGGGGATGGTGGTGGGCCCATGGCAAACTAGACTGCAGGCAGCATGGTCTGGAATGGAGCCACACCGGACAGTGACAACTTAGCCAGACACACAAACTCAGTGCGGATGGGGGAATGCAGCAAGCTCCAGGGAGGGGGGCCCTAGGCTAGTGAGACTTACCGGTAGGCAGGAGGAGGCAGTTCGGTTGGGGTGCAGGGCAGGCACCATGTGGGAAGACAGCTTAGGCAGGCAAGCCACCCAGGAGGTGAGGAGAGACTGGGTGGAGCGGGTAGGTGGGGCGGGCGAGCGAGCAGCGACCGGGTGACCAGGGGCGTGGCCTGCCAACCATCTCTACCAGTTTGGTGACCTTGGCCAAATCACTAGCACCAGTTCTCCCGAACTGGTGCGAACCTGTAGCAACCCACCACTGAACGATAGGCTTAGGAAGGTTTCACTCTCTTGTTCTCAATATAGCAAATTCAATCTTGTACCAAAAAGGATAAATGTAATTAACCAAGTGTGAACACTGATCTTGTGAAAGAATGGTATAGATTGATTGTAAATCACAAAATAAATCAGATATTTCTATAAATATCTGAGCCACCTTTTACTCAGGGCCCTTCGTTTGTTCCTCTGCCCAAAGAATGAGGCTCTTTATTTCTGAAGGAATAAACATCTGAAATTTTCCTTCCTTGTTCCAGCATGATTTATTGGCCACTTGCACTGTAAACATAGAATCCGGCTCAGGCCATCAGATGTTCTCAGAGTATCCTTCAAATTTATGAGAGTTAAATTCTACAATGCTAATCACAAACCATATGTACAGGAATAGCTTTAAAAATGCAAAATTCATTTAAAAATTGGCAGTGTTTAATATCAAAATATATTTGATGGCAGTCCCATGGTAAACTATCATCTAACCAACTAGATTGATGAGATCTGTTGGTCTTTTGTAGCACAAGGAGGATGAGATGGGTCTCCTCTTTTTCCTATGGATTCCTTCTCCAAAAGAGCTTAATTTGTTGGATCCCTGTTGGGATCCCATACCTGCCATGGCTGGAGTCTTGGAGCTTCCAATGTCTCTTGGACCTTCTTCCTTCTCCTCCAGGGCCTGGATGAATACGCAGCCTTCAGGATATGGGCCAGAGTAATAAACATAATGTAAACAGAATCTCTATTTTCAATCTGGATCCTGCCCCTTTTCTCTTGGGTTTCCATTGGAGCTTTTTGGATGCATCTTCTCCGGGCTTTGACAGAAAAAGCATGTTTTGAAGAAGCACAGCGAAAAGACTGCTCTACAAACTGGGGATCGACAAAGAAATAGGGTTCAAAAGCACCATATTTTGGGCTTATTTTTTGCAGAAAATCAAAGCTCCAAATACTATGGATGTATTTGAGATAATCATGATGATATATTAAATATTTTCCCAAAGTTGTGGTGATCCAGACTTTCCCTTCAATGGGTCCTGACAAATCTTTAAGTGTTAAATGGAAAGTACGAAATGTGCTCGAAACGATAATATATTCTGTGAGGTGAACAAAGACATTGACTTGTTTCCAGTTAGAGCTGCAACCCCCAAGGGGTGCTTGATAAAGAGTCATTGGAATTTGTTGAGATATAACAACACAAATTCCATTCCTGAGAAGCAAAGGAGGAAAAGTCCTCAGGAAATAATCTCCCTTTTCTGTTTCTGGAGCAAGGAGACCAATCAAGGTCCATCTGAAATGGAGGAGCAGCTGGACAATTGCTGGGTACTGAAACCCTTCTTTGGGGAGCATCCGGTGGAAAAAAGGGAATTCACTTTTATCGCTCAGAATCTCTGAAGCAATTTTATCCCTCATCTGAAAAAGCAATGAAGAATGATGAAGTTTGTTTTGATGAATATATTTGAATGGTTTGTTGATTAGTCATTGTTTAAAATATTAAACACAGAATATTAATTAGACTGCATATAAAAACAGAATACAAGAAATAAAGTAAATTACAATAACAGTAAAAATGCAAATCATATTTCTCTATTACCTCTACAATTAACCACAATTATATGGAGATGTTAACTAAAGTAAGGTAAAGGTAAAGGTTCCCCTCGCACATATGTGCTAGTCATTCCCGACTCTAGGGGGCAGTGCTCATCTCTGTTTCAAAGCCGAAGAGCCAGCGCTGTCCGAAGACATCTCCGTGGTCATGTGGCCAGCATGACTAAACACCGAAGGCACATGAAAAGCTGTTATCTTCCCACAAAGGTGGTCCCTATATTTCCACTTGCATTTTTACATGCTTTCGAACTGCTAGGTTGGCAGAAGCAAAGACAAGTAACGGGAGCTTACTCCGTTATGCGGCGCTAGGGATTCGAACCGCCAAATTGCCGACCTTTCTGATCGACAAGCCACTGAGTCTCTAAATCTACATCTACATCTCTACATCCATCTAAAGTATTCATCTACCCACTATCAACACTTCTCAAGAGATTCTAGCATTTATTTTAACCACAATATCTATTTGATCAATGGGGCAATAATCACTAGGGTGCTTTCTATACCCTTTTTAAAATAGAAAATATTATTGCCATTTTTCTCACAACTATAGGAGGTATTACTTTTATATGTAAATCTACCTGCCACTAGTGGGACTCACAACCTGGATTATTCTTTGAATAGTTCAGCTGATAGAAAGTCCTCTCCAGGGGCTCTATTGTTCTTCAAGCCTTTTATGATTACTTTTATTATGAATACATTAGGGTAAAAAGTTGTTGACATGTTGGCTCATAGATTTGTAGCTTTTTAAATAAAGTGGCTAATTACTGACAGGGATTACTATGAGTCTATCAGACATATATGATTTCTTAACAATAGGTAAGATGGAGAATCTTTTCATGAATATGGGATTTGTTCAGCATTGAAAAATATTTTTTTCTAAGATTATGTATAAAATGTGAGCTTTCCATCACTGCTGCATCTTCCTATTGTACAGAATGACTTTTTGATTCAACAGCCTTTCCTCACCTTTACAGGTGTGCAGCAGAAGCCCTCAAAGCAATGGGGATGGTGTCATGAGAAGATATGTCTTTTTTGAACCATGCTCCCCATCTTAATGTTATCTCAATACCCAGCCATGATACCTACAATAACCATAGTGAAAAATAGCTCTTCAATTCCATAGAGAAGATATGGCTGGGTCTATTGTGCACCCACTACCAGACAATTCACTTTGCCATGTAAAAAACAAACACACACACACCTGTGGGATTTTGTAGGTGCCTACTAAGGTTGACATCTGGATGGAGATCTCCCTGTCAGCTGCATCAAGAAAAGCCAAAATGTTCTCCTTCCTTCCACAGCTGTAGTTGGGAACATTGGCTTTTCCAGTAGAGAGCATGTCCAGCAAGGCATCTGAAGTGCCAAGTGTGTTCAAATAATTGTCATGGATGTTGTACCCAAGTGTGAGATTATTCGGGAACTGAATATTCTTGTTAATTACTTGAGTGGTGAAAATAAAGCATTCTCTTCCTTTGTTATCATAAGGTACTCTATTGTAAAAAAAGAGTTATAGTTAATATCAGCATAATTAACAGTAATCATCAAATAACTTTTTTTGAAATTTCATCCCCTTTGTCAACATATGACTATTATGCAAATACTCATCCCAGAGGCAAATGACCCATCAACATTAAATATTTGTGAATATTGAGAAATTGGAAAAGAGATCGTCCTCTACTAAGGTTAAGAATCACAAATAGTCCATTATTTGTAGCAGTATCATAAGGAAGTGGATATTTCAGAAGTGATCAAAAATGCCATTTTAATTCAAGTCATCCTCAAATCCTACATGAATCAGGCATTGAACTGAATATCAGTGACTGGTTATAAAAATATGGAAATGAGCTGGTCGAAGGAAACTATGACAATCACTTCTTTAAGTCATGAATTCTTAAATTTATTACAGAGAGGAAAATAACGTGGACTTCTTTCAGGTATTTTTTATGTTCTATTTTTACATTTTTGTCTCTTCCACGAAGTATTGTGAAATGCTGTGGACATAATTTACTTGAACTTCAGTAAGCATTTGATAAAGAAGACCACAACCTACTACTTGATAAAATAGAAAAAATTGGGTTAGACAACATGATCACCAGATGGAGTCCTTAACTGAACTGCATCTGCTTGAAAGGAAATATGCAGTGAGGTACCCCATGGCTCTGTAGTAGGCTCAGTACACTTTAATAACTTCAGAAATGTTTTAGATGAGTGCAAAGAAGGAGGACTCATAAAATTTGCAGATGACACCAAGCTGGTAGGTAGGTATTTATTTATTTATTTATTTATTTATTTATTTATTTATTTATTTATTTATTTATTTATTTATTTATTTATTTATTTATTTATTTATTTATTTATTTATTTATTTATTTATTTATTTATTTATTTATTTTATTAGTTGCATTTGTATGCCGCCCCCTCCACAGAGACTCTGGGCGGCTTACAACAGTGTTGGCAGGTATAGCCAACACTCCAGAAGAGAGAATCAAGATATAGAATGACCTCGACGGACTTGAACACTGGGCCTTAAGTAACAAAATGAAATTCAATGGTGAGAAAAGTAAGTTTCTACATTTGGGGTGAGGTGTCAAATGCACCCATATACAATAGGTGGTGCTATTCAATAGTAGTAACTGTGAAAGGGATCTTGGACAATCACTTAAATATGACCCAGCAGTGTGCTGCAGCTGCCAAAAAAGCCATCACAGTCTTAGTCTGCATTAGCAGAAGGATAGGATCAAGATCATGTGAAGCGTTAGTACCACTTTATAATGACTTCATAAGACCACACATGCAATACTCTGTCCAGTTTTGGTCAACACAATAAAAAATAGATGTTGATATTCTAATAGGAGTACAGAGAAGAATAACGAAGATGATCAGGTTGCTGGAAAATAAAACATATGACAAACAGTTGCAAGAACAGAGTATTTCTAGTGCAGTGCAGAGAAGCCTAGGAGTGATATAAAAGCAGTGTTCCAATATCTAAAATAAGAGATGGACAATCTATTCTCTAAAACACATGAAGGCAGAAGAAGAAGCCATGGATGGAAACTAATCAAGGAGAGAAGCAACCTAGAACTATGGAGAAATTTCCTGACAGTTTGAAGAATTCATCAGTGGAATGGCTTGCCTTCAGAAGTTGTGTCTGCTCTATCACTGGAGGTTTTTAAGAAGAGATTGGACAACCACATATCTAAAACAGTATAGGGTCTCCTGCTTGGACAGGGGTTGTAACAGAACACCTCCAGGTTCCCTTCCAACTCAGTTATTCTTCTACATTTCTGTCATATTTTTTAAAAAGGGAGCCTATCAAAATCAAAACAATTCAAGAAATTAGTCAATTCCTAAAATGTTGGAGGAAGTGGAATGAAAATAAAAGAATGAGGGTGTTAATAATGCAGATGGAGGGAATACAACTCCATTGCACTGAAAGACTTACAAGAAAGATTTACTGTGAGGAGCCATGTTGAAACTCATAATGTACTGTCCCATAGTAAATGCACTGGTGACTATACTAATGAGATGGTCTCCTGGCCTATAGTAGCTCCATGGTCTTTTTTCAGCCAAGTGCTCCAAATTCAGTGAACACTTCATTCTAAGCTTCCCAGAGACTGTCTGTGACACCAGCAACGGCAGAAGCAGAAGCAGGGGGTCCATAATTCATGAGGCTGAATCAATCATCTGTTTCCAAAGAAGAGTTACATGAATTCAAAGCACTTTCACAAAAGGAAATATCCAGTGACTTTCCTCTTTTGAACAGAGACAAACCGAGATTCATATGGAAAGGGGAGACAGTGCATTCAACAGTAGAGTCCCTGACTGTGTCCTAAATCTTGCGCAAACCATTCAGCACAAGTAGAGGTTTTTATCTTTTTCTGATGCTTTAGCCTAATGTTATATCACAGACAATCACTGGAAAAATTGCAGCAGATGTCTCAAAGTCCAGGATCCTGATAATTACTGTGAGTGATCATTTGTCCTCTGGGACTTCTGAATCTCTTCCAGGTCTACATGTGCAGAGAGAAAAAAAGTATGTTTGTGAAATCTCACAGATACATCCCTGGGGACACTCTTCTACAGTAGTTGTCATCCTTCCTGTCAGGACATGTCCAGAAAGTGATGCTGGAGAAAGATACTCCAATACCTGGGGAATTGTCTTGTGAAATCCTCCATTGTGGTACACTGTCTCCAGAAACTGCTGGGGAAGATCACCCAGAGCTATGGAGTTTTGTTCCAGTGTAGATTTCTGTCATTTAACTCTGTTGCTCCCTGTCTTCTTAACACCAAGGAGTCACCCCTGAACTCTTCTGGACAGGGAGCAAAGGGATAATTTTCAAAGCCGGGAGTAGAAGGTTAAGAGCAAAGCATCTCCTAGAAAACAGCCAGAGATTTCCAGCAAAAAAAGTGCATATCACTTCATAGAGAGCCAAGAACCTTTGTAAATTTGTATATATATTAATTTTTTAAAAAATGTTTTCAAATTTTATTTTTTGAATTTTATTTTTCAAATTTTCAAATTATTTTTTCAATGTTTTAAAATTGGTTTTACAATTTTTCAATTTATTTTTCAATTTTAAATATTTTTTCAATTTATTTTTCAATTTAAAAATGGGAAAAAAGTTTGTTTTAATTCTTTAGAAATTTTTAAATTCTTAACAATCTAAGCGGGGGAAAAATCACGGGAAAAAAGATTGACACTTCAAAACAGGGAAGATAGTGATGAATTTTCAAGGCTGAGAATAAAGGGCTGAGAACTTTTGTAAGCTATTGTAAACTGACTCTTCACAACAGGGAAAATATTTAATTTTTAGAAATGTTAAATTTTTTAACGAACTAAAAAAAAGTCATGGAAAAAGAGACTGACATTATAGTGACTTGCAAAATAGATCATATTTTTGAGCTTATGCCCACAGAAGACTCAAACTATATATGTATCAAATGTAAATTATATGTATTACTAGAAGAAAAAGTAAAGAGTCTTGAGCAGTGATGGCTAACCTTTTCACCACCAACTACTGAAACTGGAACGCACGCGTGCGTGCGTCAGAGCGCTGAAACTCAAAATAGAGCAGCTGGTCAGTGCACATGCACACAGCGGCCAGCTGCTCTTCCGGGTTCTGGCGAGAACATGTGCACCGGCCAGCTGGTCTTCGAAGACCAGCTGGCTGGTGCGCATGCACACGTTGGAACTCAGAAGAGCAGCTGTTGATGGCGCACGTGCCCACAGAGAGGGCTCTGCATGCTACCTCTTGCACATGTGCCATAGATTCACCATCATAGATCTAGAGCCAGCTCTAGCCACTCTGAAACTCAATGAACAAAGTGACTAAAGCAAAATCAAACACAATAGAGAGCAAACAGCTTGTACAAAAATGACCCCATATATAACACTAAAGAAGAAAACTGATACACTGAAATTGAATACAATAGGGAACAGTTTCTATAAAAAATGATTCTATATATGAACCTAAAGATTAAGGTCAATGGAAACATGTCACTTTTAGAAAAACACAACTACAAAGAGCAACACCTATCTTCCAGTGGTGAAATCCAATTTTTTTTACTACTGGTTCTGTGGGCGTGTTGGTGTGGCTTAGTGGGCATGGCAGGGGAAGGATACTGCAAAATCTCCATTCCCTCCCATCTCCTGGGGGAAGGATACTGCAAAATCTCCATTCCCACCCCACTCTGGGGCCAGCCAGAGGTGGTATTTGCCAGTTCTCTGAACTACTCAAAATTTCTGCTACTGGTTCTCCAGAACCTGTCAGAACCTGCTGTATTTCACCCCTGCAAGTATCTTCCCTTGCCCACTCCAAAGAAACCCTTCTGGAGCTGAAGAATCATTTTCATAGCCTCCCACTCCTCAGAAGAAAATATGCAGATACCAATAAAAGAACAGTAATCAATAGTTTCTAAAAAAAAGAGGCACAACCCAGCATTCCTGTAACAGGAAGAAAAGCATTCCAGACTTCCCTGGGGGGGGGGGAGGGAAGGTGAGAATTGGTGATAGGAGATTCAATTCTTAGTGGAACAGAAACTATAGTTTGTAGACCGGGCAGACAATCGTAAGCAGTATATTGACTTCCTGGAGCAAAAATCGAAGATGTAACTGAGAACCTTACTAAAATAACCAGCTCCATGAATTACTACCCCTTTCTTCTCCTACACATGGGGATGAATGACACAACAATGAATCTGAAAACAATAACAAGAGGTGACGAAGAGCTGCGGAAGAAAGTTAAATTCTGTCTTTTGGAACAGACAAAATTTCAATTAAAGATTTCTTGAATTGTAGAACTGACAAATTACATTAGAAGCTGTGGTCTTCCTCTCTTTTGTGCAACAGGAGAATATACTAAACAGGTTGTAGCATACAAAGAAAAATTTTACAAAATGAGTTATAGATGGCATTTAGCCCCAATTAGACATTGAAAAAAAATATCCAAATTTGAATCCCATATGCTGGAAATGCAAAACAACACAGGGTACCTTCTTTCACATGTGGTGGTTGTGCTCAGAAACAAAAAAAAATTGGAACATAATTCATAAATGGTTATCAGAAATATTCAATGAGATATTAGAATTCACCCCAGAATTATTTCTCCTCGGCATATTTAAAAAAGATTACCACAAAGATATCAAGTACTTAGTCCTGAATATCAAAACTGCAGCTAGGATAACCTTCGCACAATTTTGGAAGAATACAGAAATACCTCCGGAAAATGTAATAGTTAAAAAAAATCTATGAGTGTGCAAAAATGGAAAGACTAACAATGCACTTAAGGGGCCAAAGTGATTCAGATTACTACAATATCTGGGGAAAATGGTACAAATGGATTAAATTAAGAAGGGAAGAAAAGAAACAGTGAAATTATAGACTGTAAAATGTAAATATGTAAATTAAATTATATGTGTAATTAAGATAAGTGATACAGAATATAAGTGTAATAAGGAATATGTGAAAATGAAAACATTGTGTATGATTGTAGAAATGCTTTGGGAAATATGGAAATTGTTATTTTAAAGAAAAAGGTTGAAAATCAATAAAATTTATTTTAAAAAAATAATAATAATTAAAAAAAGAAGAAGCTGTGGTCTTCCTGTCTTTCGTGCAACAGGAGAACAAACTTAACAGTTTGATGCAAAGACATCAGATATTGAAGCAGAGAAAGACACACAATCATGCTCAATAAGGGTGGTGCATTGAAATAGATGTGTTTCTACAAATGTACTTCCAAATTAGCAAGTATTTCAATGCAGAAATATCTAAACATCTTAAGATGATATTTACTCAACCAAAATTTGAACACAGGGCACAATGGTTAAATATAGAAAATTTAACCAAGACTCTTATAATGAAGAGACTTGCATTTGACGAGCTCCAGAGAGAGAGAGAGAGAGAGAGAGAGAGAGAGAGAGAGAGAGAGAGAGAGAGAGAGAGAGAGAGAGAGAGAGAGAGAGAGAGAGAGAGAGAGAGATCTATTAGGTAAACAAAAGTTGTAAGGGTGTTACAGAAATATCTTTGGCATTCTTTATTCTTATTCTTTTAAACTTATGGGTTTTATACCACTGTTATATACAATCTTGCTAATGTTATATTGTTTTAAATTCTTTATTTTCATATGGGTTAATGACTAATCAAGAATAAACTATTCTAATAAGTTCATGTGAACCAAGCTAGATTTGTTTAAAACTAATATTTTGGAACTGATCTGATCCCAAATATAAGACAGAATTCTTCATTGCTTTTTCAGATCAATTTTGAATTGTTTTCAGATTCACTGCATGATAAAAGTCAATTGCCCTTTTATCACCAGCTTTATCCCCCCCCCCCAAAAAAGGGATCCTCTACCCAGGAACTGTCCAAGTGCTCCTCCATTTCAGAGGTGAAAGAACTCAGGGCTGAAATGAGGGGTCCTTGGTTCTCTCTGAGCTTGTTTTCTTTCATACATTTCATTACCAAAACTAAGTAACATCATCAGTGCTAGTAAGGAGTGGGGTT
The DNA here is from genome assembly GCA_023053685.1 of Diadophis punctatus similis. Taxonomy (NCBI): domain Eukaryota; kingdom Metazoa; phylum Chordata; class Lepidosauria; order Squamata; family Dipsadidae; genus Diadophis; species Diadophis punctatus. The sequence goes on along the minus strand of JALIGW010000002.1, from coordinate 239,850,224 downwards.
TGCTGTCAGTTTACATTCTGGTGGCTTGCCCTGTCAATGTTGGTGGGGAAGTCTTAGAGATTCTTTGGTTGGGCTGTTTGCTGTTGGCTCTTTGGCAGTTTTTTAATTGAGCTTTGGTTTACTTGATTGTTGGTCTGAATGATGCGAATGATGAATTGCTGTTCTGGATCGGGGTGTTGCAGAATGGGCTCTTGGGTGAGGAGTCATTTAAGCTTTTCAAACTCTTTTTGGGATTCCATCGTCCACCCAATGGGCTGATTAGGCTTGGGCTTTGTTGGCGATGACCCTGCCTTTAGCCATTCAGTTAGTGGCAGTGCCACCTCTGCAAAAGCTGGGATGAATTGTCAATAGAAATTCGCAAATACCAGGAAGCTTTGTAGTTGCTTGCGGGTGTGTGGGGGTTGCCAGTCCAGCACCGCTTTCACTTTTCCTGGGTCCATCTCTATCCCTTCCACTCATCCCCCTCCCTGATGCATATTCGGTAATACGCTTCTCTCAAATCCAGCTGGCAAACTATGAGTACTATTTGGAACCGTGACACTAGCTTTGTGAAAACTTTGCGTTTGGCTAGGTGGTTCAACAAGTCATTCATAAGAGGGAGGGGGTACGTGCTTTGGACGCACACAGCATTGATCCCACGGAAGTCCATGCACACCCAAACCCCCCGCTCTTTGAAGAGCACGGGGGCCACAACTTGTGATTTTGCCGGCTGGATGATTCCCCTTTCAAGATTGGCATCGATGTACCTTCTTAGCTCCCCCATCTCTTTGGCATCATTGAGTACATCTTTGGTTTAGGTAGCATTGCCCCTTCCACAAATTCTATCGTGCAGTCGGTGGGTCGGTGAGGGGGATGACAATTGCAGTCGTCCTCACTGAAAACCCCTTCGAGGTCCCGGTATTCTATCGGCCTCGACTGAGGGGGTGGCCAGCTGGGACTGGTCTGGCCTGATTGGTTTGGCTTCCTTCCGGCCATCCTTAAGTAACTTTGGGGGTAGTGGCCCGATGCCTATGGTTAGCTTTTGGTAGTCATCTTCCCACTTTATGATGGCGGGTCAACTTGTCTAGCCACGTAAGTTCCTGTATGATCGCCTCTGACATTTTTGGGGTGACGATAAACCTGATGAACTCATGGTAGTGCCCTATTTGCAAGTCTACTAATTCAGTGATGTACATGGTGGGGGACCCCCCCAATTAGCATCCCATCTACTTGTTGGAACCAGATGGGGTTGGTTAAGGCTCGAGTTCGGATCCCCAACCTTTCTACAACCAACTTGCTTTCTAGAAAGAATTTATTATGGCTACATACTAGCAACCTCATACCATCCTCCCTCCCATTTTCCCACAGTAGAAAATGCATAGTAGAATAGTGTAAAGTGTGGCAGGCCAAAGATCCCATATAAAATTGCTTTAGCCTGACACCAGGATTTAGATTGTGAATCTCACTGCTGGCACCAGTTTCTCTAGAAAAAAATACATGACCCAAAAAAACCCAATTATCCAGATTCACTGCAGGTTATTTATTCAGTGTACACTGGAGGAATTTTCTTCCAAGAAAATAGTGGGAGGGAATCCAACAGATGAAAGGATGCACATATATCTACATTTCAGGAAATGGAAGATGAAATGATAATAGTACATGTCCATGTTTAATATATAATGTAAGAATGAGTATTCATAACCCATTTACTATTACTACCCTCAAGTAAGAGGAATTGTCTAAATAAAAAGAAACATATCAGTTGCATTTCCCATAGCAGTTTTGTTAAAATGTTTTGAGAAACAAGCTTGTCATGGTTTCCACATGCAATCTTTCTAGATTCCCAGCTTGTTAAATTCCATCCACTACTCTAGGAACTTCCATTCCTCACAATCCTATCTTCCAGTCACCCTATAATGCTTTGAAACAAAACCATTGGCCCAGTCATCCATAGAGAACATCTTGGACCATTTTCTGTTGGAACATGTTGAGAGTTGACATTCCCATGTCTCACATTTCAACATTTCTTCTGGATGTAAGCTGCTCCTTCATATTCAGATCTGGCCTCAGAAGGATAACGTAGCATTTTGGGATAAAGATACAGCCCAGCAGACCAGCACTGGAGGCCAGGATGGAGAAGACCTGAACGACCACCATGTATTTCCCTTTGATGCTGAGATAGGTAGGCACAAAAGTCACCCAGACACTGCAGAAGACCAGCATGCTGAAGGTGATCAGCTTGGCTTCATTGAAGGCCCCAGGGAGATTCCTTGCCAGGAAAGCCACCACAAAGCAAACGGCAGCCAAGATGCCCATGTAGCTGAGAGTGATGTAAAACATGCCAAAAGCTCCTTCGTTGCATTGCAGGATGATCTCTCCAGGCTGAGAGTGGAGGTCAGAGTCAGGGAATGGGGGAGAGACTCCCATCCAGACGGAGATGATGATAATTTGGACAGTAGAACAAGAAAGGATAATGGAGTTGGCCAAGCTCTTCCTCAACCACATCTTCACTCGGTTTCCTGGTTTTGTGGCCAGGAAAGCCAGCACCACCATGATTGTTTTGGCCAAGAGAGAAGAAATGGCAACTGAGAAGATGATGCTGAACACCACTTGTTGTAGTACACAGGTGTCTTTCCTTGGTTGACCAATGAACAGAAAAGAAGACAAGAAGCAAAGCTGGAGGGAGACCAGGAGGATGTAAGAGAGGTCCCGGTTGTTGGCTTTGACAATGGGTGTTTCTCGGTATTTAATGAATATGATTAATACAAGCAATGTGGTTAGGAACAAGAGTAGGGCAAACGATAGCAGGATGATGCCCAGATGTTCTTCATAAGACAGGAATGTTATAACTTTGGGGATACATTGGACTCGATCCTCATTTGGATATTTATCATCTGGACACTTGGTGCATTTTTCTGTATCTGAGAAAACCCAGAAGAAACCTTTCTTTAATATTCTATCCTTTCATCTTTACGAAATACCTTTCTTGGGATGACAATTGATACCAGGAGCATTTTCCAAGATACATTTATTAACATCTCCAGAGAATGAGATAAGAAGAATATAATTTTCTAAAAAAAATAGCAAAATTTCTAATACCCTATAGAATTGGAGGAACGATTTCCTGTGTAATGTGCAGAACCTTCATAGAATTTACATTATAAGAGCCAAATAATGAGTCAGTCTTCTATGCAAATGGCACTTTTTAATATCCTGGATTGAGAAGATGCCAATCTTCTGAAATCTAGTTGGCTGGTAGAGAAAACTAGTCTTCCAATTAATCTCAGATGGGACCATGGTATTATGATTGTAATGAGGCACATCCATAACTATCTATACCACCTCATTGTGGACCAGTAATAAGTTCTAGTCACCTACAAGGGGAGGTCCATGTAGAGTGCATTGCAATAATTCTTCCAGGAGTTGGATGCAAAATGGGTATCAAACACATGCCCCAGGGGCCGGATCTGGCCCACAGGGTGCTTAGATTTGGCCCATCAGGCCACCCTGGAAACAGTGAAGGACAGGTTTTCACCTCTGCCAGTGAAAATGGAGCTCACAAGGGCTGCGGGCGGCCCTCCTGAGCTCCGTTTTCACTGGCAGAGGGTTGCAGCAGGCCTTCACAGGTGAAAACAACTCGGGAGCCCATTTTTGCTGGCACAGTGCTCAGGACACCACAGGTGCCCTGGACACAAGTGATGATGAGCTGGCCATGCCCACCCTGGCCACACCCACCCCAGGCCCCAGAGGTCAAACACAACCATGATGTGGCCCTCAATGAAATTGAGTTTGACACCTCTGATCTAAGACAATTCCTCAAGTTTCAAAGAAATCTGCTATTCATAGAAAGATTAATTAAAGAAAGATCCAAAATAAAAAGCAGAAGAGATATTTTCTCTGGCAGTAATAAAGCTCATCCAATATGCTATACTCTCCGATCCCTATTAAGGTCCTGGAAAGTATTGGTGCAGTTTGAAAATAAACAAAAAATCTGTTGAGGTTCAATTTCTCATTTAACTTTCACTTTAATGAAAGTGCTCTAGATCAGAGGTGGGTTCCTACCGGTTCAGACCGGTTCTATAGAACCGTTAGTAACTTGGTGGCCTGTGTCGCTGGAACCAGTGGCGACCCAGGCCTGCCACGCCCCTGAGCCAGTTCTCTACTATGGCGCCGCCATCTTGTTTTTTGCTACTGCGCATGTGCAGAAGCTTTTTCAGTACTGCGCATGCGCACACGCACGAAGTGCACATGCCTGCGCAGCGCATCCCTGAGTGATCTGGAAGTAGCAGGATCCGGAACCCACCCCTGCTCTAGATGAATCCATTTCCACAAACCTGCACTTTGCCTTGGTGTCACTCACCTTTCTGAGTGGAAATGGTCCCCTCTGGACAAGGAACGCAATCATAGCAGCAAACTGGCTCTCCTTCTCGCTTTCGCTTGACAAATCCAGGATGACAATTTTCCACACATTTTGACTGAGGCAAAGGCTAAGAAGAAAAAGAATGAATGCCACAAAAATGTTTCTGCACTGAGTATCCATGGAAAATGGAGGCAGGGCTATGACTTACAACTGGGGTGGCATAACTATTTGTGGAACGAAGGCAATAAAAAGCATACCTACTTCCAGAAGCACCATATTCGAGGGTCATTAATACGTGAGTGGAGAGAAATTAGGAAATATTATTCTCAAACTCCAAAATGGATATCTCCGATGGAGGCCACAGCGTACCCTAACCTATTCAATCTTGACAAAAAGATTACATACAACCAGCTACTACATGATCAAAACAACTTAAAAACTAGAGAAGATTTGGCTTTGATGGGTATAAATCTAGAATGGTGGACCTACTTGCAAATTCAAACTAAATATAAAAAAGACTCAATACAATTTGGCTTTCAAAACAAATATCAAGATTTGGACAAAATTCTATTGGGATCAGAGGAAAAAACTATCACAAAATTATACAACTGTTTATTGGAATTGAAAATGGAGGAAGAAAAAGTTAAAGAGGTGATGATAAAATGGGCACAAAATTTTGGGTATTCAATTGACTTGGACAGATGGGAGAAAATTTGGGATTGGAATTTTAAGCTAACGATGTCTGCAGCATACAAAGAGAACATATATAAAATGTTTTATCGGTGGCATCTATCTCCGACAAGATTGGCAAAAATTTCCTTCAAATCATCAGCAAAGTGCTGGAAATGTAAAAAAGAACTGGGCACGTACTACCACATGTGGTGGATGTGCCCAGAGGCCAGGATCTACTGGAAAAGAATTCGGAAATGGCTGACTGAAATGATAGCGGAGAAAATAGAACTAAAACCAGAAACATTCCTCCTAGGCATTATAGATGACAAAATAAATAAAAACAATCAATACTTGATGATACATATTTTAACAGCGGCAAGGATTACTTATGCTCAAATGTGGAGAAAAGAAGTAGTCCCAACCAATTTAATGGTCATAAATAGGATATTTGAATGTGCCGAAATGAGCAGACTAACCATGCGAATAAAGGATAAAGAAGAATCAGAATTTTATAAAATCTGGGAAACCTTTTACATTTGGTTGAATTGTAAAAATACAACAAAATAGTAGGTTCTTGGATTGCGAGGATGGACTATATTATATTTGTTCTACTTTGTCACCTTTCTCTTCGTTCTTTTACTTTTTTAAGGATTGTTGTAAAATAGAAGAGATATATGTAGAGATATAAATATACATATATATTTGTGTGTATATATATAGAAAGATATCTAGAAAGATAAAAGATATGCTAAACTGCTTAAAGCATAATTAATAATTATATTGTTGTACGTGAGTTGTCAATTCTTTGGTTTGTTTTTTCTGTGGGTTTTGTTAGTTTTGTATAATATATCGTTCATAAAATTTACATACATTTTTGTATATGTTTATATATGTTTTGTCTGTTTTTTGATGTTTTATGTATTTTTAAATTTACTCAATAAAATTATTTTTATAAAAAAAATGTTTCTGCACTAAGTATGGAAAACGGGGGTATATATAAAGTTTAACTACCATACTTTTCGGAGTATAAGACGCACCATTTTGCCCCCCAAAAGAGGGTAGAAATGTCGGTGTGTCTTATACACTGAATACAGCCATTTTTGGCCTTCTGAAACCCCGCCCCTGCATCCCATTTTTGCAAAAAACTGGCCGTTTTTTACAAAAACGGGGGCATTTTTGCCTTCCCCAACTCCTGTAGTGCTCTGCAGGCTTCCCAAACCCTCTGCATGCCTTGTTTTGCAGAGTTAGGGGTGCAAGAGTCCTCAAACTTGGCAAGTTTAAGACTTGTGGACTACAACTCCCATTCCTGAGCTAGCATGACTGGATGAGGAATTCTGGGAGTTGAAGTCCACAAGTCTTAAAGCTGTCAAGTTTGAAGTTTGTAAAAATTGTACATGGTTGTAAAAGTATTCTGCTATACTGGTATTTTATTAAATAATATATTACTACACCATTTGGTTCAGAATACTTTTTTCCTTGTTTTCTTCCTCTAAAATCTAGGTGCGTCTTATTCTCCGGTGCATTTTATACTCCGAAAAATACAGTAAGTAGACTTTGTGGGCTTCACTTGGAGAAATATGAACCCTAATCCTAACCTCTAACCATTCATGATCATATGCAGAGTCATAATCATATGCAGAGAAGAGCAACAAAGATGATTAATCTAGTGAAGATAAGGACCAAGGGAGATATGATATCAGTGTTCCAATATCTAAGGGGTTGCCACAAAGAAGATGGAGTTACCGTATTCTCCAAAGCAACTGAAGGCAGGACAAGAAGCAATGGATGGAATAAGGGAAAGAAGCAACCTAAGGAGAAATTTCCTGGCAGTTAGAACAATTAATCAGTGGAACAACTTGCCTCCAGAAGCTGTGGATGCTCCAACACTGGAGGTTTTTAAGAAGAGATTGGATAACCATTTGTCTGAAATGGTATAGCGTTTCCTGCCTAAGCAGGGGGTTGGACTAGAAAGCCTCCAAGGTCCCTTCCAGCTCTATTATTATATTCTATTCTTTTAATCTGATTCAATCCAAACCTTAATGCAGACACATTAAGGCTGTCAGCACCACAAATGCCAGCACTTGAAGGTTTCTCACCAGTTTGATGGAGATACTAAATTATAGAAGAAATACAAAAGAACCATGGTCTGTATCCTAAAGAATAATCAAGCAACATGCAATGTTGGTCATGGCTGAATCGGTTTAAAACAGTGTTCCACATCTTAGCATCTGAGGGATATTTTTGTGAATAGTACTGAAGTCCCCCACCTCCAAAACAACATCAACCAGCAGTCTCAGAAAACAGCAAGTTTTCTCCTAGGATACATTCAACTCTCAGGGAAGGTTATCCACTATGGTGACTAAAATTAACCCGCTTGAAATGGCTCATAATCTTTAAAAAAAGGATAAAACACAGAAATATTTTACCCACGTTGTTGAGCAACTTTAGCCATGAAAGAGCACTTTGGTTGATGACAAGTCTCTGTCTTTCAAAACTCCCCACTTTCCTTTTGATGAAACCCCCTGAAACCAACAAACACACAATGTCCATGTCTGCAGTGACTTCTCCATTTTGGTCCAAGTAGACTTTCCAATGGGAAAGATTGTAGAACTCATTCTTCTCCAGAAAGGGATGGAACTAGAATGGAAACACCCAAGAATTTTAAAAGCGGAAAACTTGGTTTCTTATCCTACCTGGTATTTTCATGTTACCTTTTTACTTTAAATTTTATTTTATTCTATTTGAAATATTAAAGTACAAACCCCAAAGAAAAGTAATGCAAAAGTAATGCAAAAAAGAACTTAACAAGGCTACACAAAAATGTGCATAAAAAAAAAAAGTCCATTTCACATACATATACATACACAAACATATACATAAACAGTCCTTTTTAGCAACAAGGACTAATTTGATAAGAATATTTGTGAAAATATCAAAATAGTCGATAATTGCGAACTAAATGTGAGTCAGCATTGAGATGCTCATGGAAAGGAGACAAATGCATCCATAAGAATCTCAGGAAGTGAACGTTCTGGTTTGGGGAGACCCCGACACAAGCCTCAGCTCCCCTTGCAGGGAGCATGCTTGGAGAAGACATTTCACAAAACTTGGACCAACTTGGAACAGCAATGAAGTCAAGAAAGAGATCAAAAGAGCTGCTCTTTGCCTTGAGGAAAAGCCAGAAGAAGAGCCATGTTGATCTATAGCAGGGGTGTCAAACTCAAGGCCCAAGGACTGGATCCGGCCCATGGGGTGCTTAAATCTGGCCTGTGGGGCTGCCCTGGAAACAGCAAAGGACCAGCCCACAGTGTCTCTGCCAGTGAAAATGGAGCTCGGGAGGGCAGCCTGTGGACTTGCTGAGCTCTGTTTTTGCTGCCAGAGGGTTGCAGCTGAAAACTGAGCTTGGAAGCCCGTTTTCACTGACAGAGAATTCGGGCCACAACAGGAGCCCCCAACACGAGGAATGTCAAGCTGGCCATGCCCACCCTGGCCACACCCAGCCCAGCCCCCCGAGGGCAAACACAACCCTGAATCGGCCCTCAATGGAATCGGTTGGACACCCCTGATCTAGAGGATCTGAAAATCAGCAGTCTGGAAGCACCTTTCCAACTAAGACAGTGGCTTAATTGAGAAGGAAGGATACATCGCTCTTCCAATCACTGAAATATGTTATGCTGAAGCTTAAGCACTGTTATTCCAGAGTCTGAGATATCGGCAATATGAACTCAGTCAGAAGAGAGGAGATTCTGGCTGAATGAAAGTGGGGAAAAACATCCTAAGGGGAGAAGCAATTTTACAGCTTAGCAAATGAACCAGAGAAATTCAGTCTCCCCTTCACTGATTGGCTTAATGTGAAAACAGAGCAGCCATCAGTTAGAGAATATTTAACAAGAACTCCTGCAGGGAGGAGGGTCTGGGCTAGATGTGATAGCTTGAGGACAGTTTAAGAATACAAAATAATGGGATCCTTCAAAGAGGAGGGAAAAGGTAAAGGTTTCCCCCATCCAATTGTGTCTGATTCTAGGGACCAGTGCTCATTTCCGTTTTGTAGTCAAGGGAGACAGCATTGTCCGAAGCTCTTTATTTCTGCAGGAATAAACATCTGAAAGCTTCCTTCCTTGTTCCAGCATGATTAATTGGCCACTTGCACTGTGAAAATAGAATCCGGCTCAGGCCATCAGATGTTCTCAGAGTCTCCTTCAAATTTATAAGAGTAAAATTCTACAATGCTAATTACAAAACATACGTACAGGAATAGCTTTCAAAATGCAAACATCGTTTAAAAATTAGCAATGTTTAATATCAAAATATATCTGATGCCAATTTCTTGGTAAACTATCATCTGACCAACAAGATTGAACAGATCTGTTGGTCTTTTGTAGCACAAGGAGGATGAGATGGGTCTCATACTTTTCCTATGGATTCCTTCTCCAAAAGAGCTTAATTTGTTGGATCCCTGTTGGGATCCTATACCTGCCATGGCTGGAGTCTTGGAGCTTCCAATGCCTCTTGGACCTTCTTCCTCCTCCTCCAGGATCTGGACGAATATGCAGCCTTCAGGATGTGGGCCAGAGTAATAAACATAATGTAAGCAGAGTCACTATTTTCAATCTGGATCCTGCCCCTTTTCTCTTGGGTTTCCATTGGAGCTTTTTGGATGCATCTTCTCCGGGCTTTGACAGAAAAGGCATGTTTTGAAGAAGAACAGTGAAAAGACTGCTCTTCAAACTGGGGATCTACAAAGAAATAGGGTTCAAAAGCACCATAGGTTGGGCTTAATTTTTGCAGAAAATCAAAGCTCCAAATACTATGGATGTATTTGTGATTCCCATGAAAATATGTTAAATATTTTCCCAAAGTTGTGGTGATCCAGACTTTCCCTCTAATAGGTCCTGACAAAGTGTCAAGTGTTAGTTGAAAAGTACGAAATGTGCTCGAAACGATAATATATTCTGTGAGGTGAACAAAGACATTGACTTGTTTCCACTTAGAGCTGGAACCCCCAAGGGGTGCTTGATGAAGACTCATTGGAATTTGTTGAGATATAACAACACAAATTCCATTCCTGAGAAGCAAAGGAGGAAAAATCCTCAGGAAATTATCTCCCTTTTCTGTTTCTGGAGCAAGGAGACCAATCAAGGTCCATCTGAAATGGAGGAGCAGTTGGACAATTGCTGGGTACTGAAACCCTTCTTTGGGGAGCATCCGGTGGAAAAAAGGGAATTCACTTTTATCGCTCAGAATCTCTGAAGCAATTTTATCCCTCATCTGAAAAAGCAATGGAAAATGATGAAGTTTGCTTTGATTAACATATTTGAATAATTTGTGTTTTGTTATTATATTTTTTTTATTTTTACTATATAAAGTAAGAGCAACAGTTTCAATGTCTATACAAACAGTGTGTTATCTGGTTTCAGTTAGTTTGAGCAACAACAACAACAACAACAACAACAGTAATAATAATAATAATAATAATAATAATAATAATAATAATAATAATAATAATAATAATAATAATAATAATAATAATAATAATAATAATAATAATAATAATAATAATAATAATAATAATAATAATGCCACCAAACAGACAGGTAGGCTGCTTCCCCCCCATTTCTGATCCTACCTTCTGCCACCAAACAGGCAAGTTGGCTGCCGTGGCTTGGCCTGGACAGCTATCCTGTGCGGATCCTACGGTTATGGGATTACCATGTTTGGATCAGTAGTGATTTAACCACCGTGAACCAACCCAGGCACTTACCATCAGTAATGATAAGAAGAAATCAACAAAATTTCACATTGGGTCAGTTGTCGCCCAGGTCAACAAGGACTGTGTCAGATGCTATGGCTCCTGGACATCTGTCAAAACAGGGGCTACAGTGCTCAGTTGTTACTGCCAGGGAACCAGGGCGTGCAACTGCAAAGTGACTGGACCCAAAGCGCAAAACTTGGACAACCAAAGAAAATCGAGAAATCATCAAATATTACTATCAGGCAGAACCAACAGCCAGGGGATTTCAAAAAAGAATGATGCAACTGTGGAAGGAAAAACACCCGGAAAGTGATGTAACTGAACAAAGATTAATGGATCAAAGAAGCTTCATCATCCGTAATAACGTTTTCACAGATGTGGAAATGCAACATCTAGAAATTTAATTTAATAATTTAATTTAATAAACGTTCTTATAGGCCGCCCAATCCTGTGGGACTCAGGGCAGCGTACAACAGGATAAGAAACGTACAATAAAAACAATTATCATAGTTTAAAATTAAAAAGCATAGTTAAAACATTATAAAAACAACATTCATGGGGGGAATCTGATCTTCCTATTCACCCCGCCTGCCGGAAGAGCCAAGTTTTTATGGCTTTACGGAAGGCCAGCAGGGTGGGGATAGTCCGGATCTCTGGTGGGAGTTGGTTCCAGAGGGACGGGGCTCCCACAGAGAAAGCTCTCCCCCGTGGCCCCGCCAACCAACATTGTTTGGCCGCTGGGACCCGGAGGAGGCCCTCTCTATGGGACCTAACCGGTCGTAGGGAGGTATGTGGTAGGATGCGGTCCCAAAGGTAACCTGGCCCTGAGCCATGTAGGGCTTTAATGGTCAAAACCAACACCTTAAATTGCGACTGGAGACTAATTGGTAGCCAATGCAGCTGGCGAAGGATAGGTGTTACGTGGGTGTATCTCGGTACACCCACTACAGCTCGCACAGCTGCATTCTGTACCAGTTGGAGTCTCCGGATGCTCTTTGAGGGTAGCCCCATGTAGGGCGTGTTACAGTAGTCTAGCCGTGAGGTGACAAGGGCATGAGTGACTGTGAGCAAAGCCTCCCTCTCCAAGTAAGGTCGCAATTGGTGCACAAGACGGATTTGTGCAAAGGTCCCCCTAGCCACAGCTGAAAGATGTTGCTCCAATTTTAGCTGTGGATCTAGGAGGACACCCAAATTGCAGACCTGTTCCAAGGGAATCAATTTTTCTCCCCCGAGAACCAAGGAGGGACAGTCAACATAGTCCTTGGGGGGCAATATCCAGAGCCACTCAGTCTTGTCTGGGTTGAGCCTGAGTCTATTCACTCCCATCCAGACCCTCACATCGTCCAGGCAGCGGCACATTACATCAACTGCTTCACTGAACTGACATGGGGTGGAGATGTACAACTGGGTATCGTCAGCATACTGCTGATACCTCACTCCGTGTCGTCGGATGATCTCACCCAGCGGTTTCATGTAAATGTTAAACAGAATGGGTGAGAGCACCGAGCCCTGTGGCACCCCGCAAACCAGGGGCCTAGAGGCCGACCTCTGTCCTCCTGTCAACACCGACTGCATCCTGTCAGAGAGGTAGGAGGAGAACCACCTTAAAACAGTTCCTCCCACTCCCACCTCCCCAAGACGACGCAGAAGGATACCATGGTCAATGGTATCGAAAGCCGCTGAGAGGTCAAGTAACACCAGGATGGAGGAATGACCCCCATCCCGGGCTCGCCAGAGATCATCCATCAGCACGACCAAAGCAGACTCCGTACTGTAGCCACGCCTGAAACCCAATTGAAAGGGATCCAGATAATCAGTATCCTCCAATAGCCGCAGGAGTTGGAGCGACACCACTTTCTCAACAACTTTACCCAAAAAGGGTAAGTTGGAGACTGGACGGAAGTTCTTTAAATCTGCTGGGTCCATGGAAGGCTTCTTGAGGAGGGGCCTCACCACCACAGCTTTTAAGGGCTGCGGGACGGACCCCTCTCTCAAAGATGCGATCACAACAGCCTGGAGCCAGCCGCGTGTCACCTCCCTGCTGGCCGAAACCAGCCAGGAGGGGCACAGGTCCAATAAACAAGTGGAGGCGCTCATCGCTCCTATGGCCTTGTCTACATCATCAGGAGTGACAGGCTCAAACTCGTCCCATATAACAGGACTAAGACTAGCCCCCGTCATCTCAGCTTGCCCTGTCCAAATGGAGTCCAGGTCTGTCCGAATCTGAACGACTTTATCCGCCAGAAACTGAGAAAATTCCTCAGCTCTGCCCTGCAAGGGATCTTCAGCTCCCTCCTTGGCTAGAAGGGAGCGAGTCACCCTAAACAGGGCGGCTGGGCGGGAGTCGGCGGACACAATAAGGGCGGAAAAATGCGAACATTTTGCCGCCCGTATCGCCACTAAGTAAGGCTTAATGCAAGTTCTTAAAAGTGTCCGGTCAGACTCAGCTTTACTGGCTCTCCATCGTCGCTCTAGGCATCTCTTTAGGCGCTTCATCTCCCGGAGCTCCTCAGTAAACCAAGGAGCCCTCCAGGATCCACTGCCATGGAGAGGCCGCAAAGGCGCAATCCGATCTATAGCCCCCGTTGCTGCCTGATTCCAGGCAGTCACTAGAGCCTCAGATGAATCGTGTACCAGGGAGTCAGGTATTTCCCCAAGTTCCCTCTGAAATCCTTCAGATTCCATTAGGCGCCTGGGGCGGAACCACTTAATCGGTCCTGCCTCCTTGCGGTGGAGGAGTGGTGCCATGAAATCCAACCTCAGAAGGAAATGATCTGACCATGACAAGGGTACTGTGACTAAACCCCTCAGCCTCAGATCATCTCTCCACTGCCCCGAGAGAAACACAAGGTCAAGCGTGTGACCACCCTCATGAGTCGGACCCTGAACTACTTGGGTCAGGTCCATGGTTGTCATGGAAGCCATGAACTCCTGGACTGCCCCTGAGGCTTCGCCGGGCGATGGCAGATTAAAGTCCCCCAGCACCATCAACCTGGGGAACTCAATCGCCAGCCCTGCAACCGCCTCGAGCAGAACAGGCAGGGCCTTTGCAACGCAGCCAGGAGGCAGGTACATTAGCAAAAGGCCCACCTGAACCCCTAAGTCCAACTTCAGAAGGAGCGTCTCACACCCAACAATCTCCGGGGCAGGGCTCCTTCGAGGACACAGATTCTGGCGAGCTATAATCACCACTCCTCCACCCCTTCCATGGGGTCGCGGCTGATGCTGCACCGAGAACCCGTCCGGGCATATCTCCGAAAGGGGCACCCCCCTTTCCTGACCCAGCCAGGTCTCGGTAATACATGCCAGGTCAGCCCCCTCTTCTAGGATTAAATCCCAGATCGGGGGGCCTTGTTGGTAATCGACCTGGCGTTTAACAGCAGCAGCTTGAGCCCAGGGCCCTGACATCCCTGGTTACCAGGTACTCGGGCTGAGCTAGATGGAACCAAACCAGAGGGGCCAGAACAAGGAATCGCTTGAAGATAGCGAATTCTCGTTCCCCAAGAGCGGCCTATCCCCCTGCTTCCGCCATACCTACCTCTCCCTGTTATGACCTTAATACTCCCGTCCCCCCTCACACCAGAGATCCCCTCCCCTCCCCCACTGGTCCCCCTCTCTCCCAGCAGGCCATGCATACCATTCATACTGAGCCTGGGGATGGACTGAAACCCCCCTCCGCTTCTGTTTACTCACTCAGCAGAGGGGGGTAAAGACCCAATCCCCAGCTCACTCATTCTGCCACTAACAGCCACACAATCTCTATCAACCAATCATAACACATTCATACCCAAACCATTAACAAACCATTAAGAAATGTTGGCTAAAAAGAAAACAAGTAATGATGAACAAGCTGAAGAAACTGCTCCAACACATGAACAAACTGACCAGCCAGTGGACGAAACCAACATACACAATCAAGATCCTCCTGTGTAACAATTCGAAAATGTGGAGCTAAGTGATCTAGCAAAAATGCTGAAAGAAAAGATTGAAAACCACAACAAAGAAAACATAGAAAGAAAAAAACTACCTACCATTCGCGAAGTGCATAGCAAACGAGTGAAAGATCTGTTAACTGCCGTGAACAACATTTTAACTTCCATCCCATCCAGCACACTATATGAAACCAACCAACTAATGTATAGCACAGCCGCTGTTATAACTGCAGAACTGGGTTATAAAATGCCAAAAAAGAAACCCACTGGAACACCAAAGTGGAAAATTCGACTTGAAAATAAAATAAAAGAACTACAAGAGGATGTCAGCAATTTGAAGTACTTGAAAGAAGGAAAACTAAAAAACAAAAAGCTGAAAAATAGTTTGCACAAAAAATACAACCTGGAGGAAAAAACTATAACGGAAATCATGGAAGAAATAAAACAATGTGGAATAGCAATAGCAAAGAAAATTGAAAGTTACGAAGGACGAATAAAACAATATCATGAAAATGTCCAGTTCAGAAGAAACCAACACCTCTTCTACCGATTCCTTGATGAAAATCGAGTCCAAACTAATGTTCACCCATGAAAAGAAAGAGGCATTGGTTCTCACCTGATACGCCTCTTCTCATAGGGTGGAGCCAACATCCAAGTATGGGATGACACCATCCTGCTAGCCAATGAGGACTGAGTCTGTTTTAGTTTTATCTCTGCCTGTGCCTCCACTCCCCCTCTTCGGTGAGGACTGAGAACAGACTCGACGTGTGAACCCTCTCATGCTGTTCAAGGTAAAGAAAACAACCACATAACAGAAACAACAACACTGTAATGACGAGGACAACCAGAACGACTTTGGGTGGGATTGGATGTTGGCTCCACCCTACGAGAAGAGACGTATCAGGTGAGGACCAACGCCCTTTCTCCATAGTGGTTGCAGCTAACATCCAAGTATGGGACATACCAAAGCTGAGGGAGGGCTAAGCCTGGTCGCCTGGAGACCCCTGATGAACCGCCCTCTACAGTACCCATCGTCCGAAGGCAGCCTCCTCCGACGCATAAATGTCAATTTTGTAATGCCTGATGAAAGCCATGGGCGATAACCAAATGGCGGCTCTGCAGACCTCCTCAATGGAGGCCTGCATTGACCACGCCACTGTCATGGCTGCACTGCAGGTGGAGTGCGCTGTGATCCTGCAAGGCCTGGGCAGGTCCTGTAGGTCATTGTTGTGACCCAGCACCGCAACCCCCAGAAACACACACACACAACCGTTTGTGAGGCAAACAAAAAGGTTCCTTTTACTAATAAGGTTTCTTAGCAAAAGCTCAGAGGTTTTAAAAGTCCAAAAACAACACAAACGGAAAGTCTCAAGGAATAAGGTTCTTTGGGTTACTTGAGGGTTAAATAGCACACAGTCAAAAGTTCAAAGCAAGACTCATTAATTCTCCTCTTATCTGAACAACTTGGCTGGCTTCCCGGAATAAAGCTGGCAGAAGCTGCTGTCTTCGACAAGGTTTTCCAAACAAACGTAGAAGTAAGACTCTGGATATGCTGCAATCATGGATTCGTTGTTCTCAGCAGTGAGTACTAATTGCGTCGGCCTAATATAGGCACTGAAGGGCGTGGCCCAATTAGCCCTCACTGCTTCCTCCGAGTAGACCGATGCTTACTCAGCCAGTCCTGTCTTCTGGCTGCTCTGCGAGCTCTGGCATCCAGCATGGGTTCTTCATCTCCTGATGAAGCACTCTGCTGCGCAGGTGCAGAAGGTCCTGGGAGATCGTCCTGCTCTGGCACTGAGTCCTCATCACCAGCCGTCTCTGGTGCCAGGCACATGGGCTGGTACTGCTGCACCATGAGCGGCTCCACGTCCTCCGGATCCTCCATACTCGGCGCCGGACGCGGCCAAGGCACAACAGTCATAGGCCTGAGCAGTGATGCTGCGCAGCCACCTGCCGATCATAGATGGGGAAACCTTGTGGCCCATGGAATTGGGCTGAAAAGATATAAAGAGACCCTCCGTTCGTCTCAGCGAAGCCATGCAGTTGATGTAGATTTTAAGAGCATGATGCACATCTAGGGTGTGCCACCATCTGTCTGAGGAATGGGAAGGTCTGCGGCAAAAGGTGGGGAGCACCAACTCCTGCACCCTATGAAATATGGAGTTTACTTTGTGCACAAAGGTGGGATCTAGCCACAGGACAACATGGTCAGGGTGGAATATACACATGTCTTGCCGGACGGAGGGGTCAGCAAGCTCCAAAATCCTCCTGGCAGAGGTGATTGCTACCAGGAACACCACCTTCAGGGACAGATGGGGTAAGGTCAAAGCCTGCAGGGGCTCATAGGGAGTTCCCATTAAGGAGTCCAGCACCTTGGATAAATCCCAAGTGGGATATCTATGTAACACTGGCAGGGAAAGATTTGTTGAGAAACATACGAACTGTGGGGTGGTGGGACAATGGCCCCAAAGATCCTGCCGTGAGATCTGATGACAAGGTGGCCACCTGACGCCTAAGAGTGTTGGGAGACAACCCCTTGCTGATGCCCGATTGCAAGAAGTCAAGCACCTGTGCCACGGAGAGCTCAACCGGGGAGCAGCCCTCCCAGGAGCACCAGGCATCGAAGGCCTTCCAGGTGGCGGCGTAAATTCATACCATGGAGGGCCGCCTGGATGCCAAGAGTGTCATGATGACACCTTCTGACATGGCCCGGTGTCTCAATGCGCCCGGCTCAACCGCCAGGCGGTCAGTTGGAACCAAGCTGGATTGGGATGGACCAACGACCCCTGGATTAAGGAAGAACCGGTCATTGGGATCCGCCGGGGGAGTGCACCGAGATCGACAGGAGATCTGCGAACCATGCCTTCCTGGGCCAATGGGGGGCTAAGAGCAACACCTCTGCCCTCTCTTCCAGGATCTTCTGGATCAACCTTGGGAGGAGGGGTAGCGGGTGAAAGGCATAAAGAAGCCCTCACGGCCACCAGCAACATAAGGCATCCATTCCCTCCACCCCCTGGGACCGGTGGCGGGTATAAAAGCAGGGCAGTTGCACATTCTGTGGGGTGGCAAACAGATCCACTACGGGCAGGCCAAACCTGTCCATCAAGGCCCGGAAGATGGAGGGGTGGATGCTCCATTCTGACTGGTTGATTGTCTCGTGGCTCAGCCAGTCCACCTTGACATTGGCCACCCCGATATATGTTCTGCCGTGAGGGAGAGCAGGTTGGCCTCTGCCCAGAGCCCTAGGGACATAGCTTCTGACATGAGGCACCAGGACATAGTGCCCCCCTGTCGATTGACGTGAGCCTTTGTCGCTCACGATGGTGTTGTCGGTTAACACCAACACGTGGTGACCTGCGACGAGGCTCGAGAATTTCCTGAGTGTGAGGGAAACTGCACTGCTCCAGCATGTTGATATTGAGGCCGGTTTCTTCCGCTGACCACCTGCCTTGTGCGACTGCCGACTGACAGTGAGCGCCTCACCCTTGAAGACTGGTGTCGGTGGTGACGATGATCCTGGCAGGCTCTCGAAAAGATGCACCCTGGTCGATGGTGGGGGAGATCCACCACCTGATCGATTACCGGACCTCTGCTAGAAGTGACACCTTGGCTGACAACATGGCATGCCCGACCCTCTGGAAGGGTAATAAAAACCACTGTAGGTCTCTGGAGTGCAGGTGTGCCCAAGGAGTTATATGAATGGCTGAAATCATCTTGCCCAGGAGCGAAGAAAGCAGAGCCAAAGGCATCCTGAATTGTTGGAGGACTTGTTGGGCTAACTGTGCCAGATCGGCTCGCCGCTCTTGTGAGAGATAAACTCTGCGCTCAAGAGAATCTATGATAGCCCCCAGGTGAGTTATACAGGAGGAGGGAGCCACATGACTTTTTTCAAAATTTACAGAAAATCCGTGGCGCTGCAGTGTGGCGATTGTTACCCGGACATCCCGGTCGGCCTGGATTCTAGACTGGGACTGGACCAGGATGTCATCCAGGTAACATTGCAGTCACACAGGTAGGGTGTGGAGGTGGGCCGCCACAACTGCCAGCACCTTAGTAAACACCATGGGGGCTGACGAGAGCCCAAAGGGGAGGGCCCGGTATTCATAACGTACACCTGTATAGCAAAATTGCAAGAATTTTTGATGACAAGGCTGAATTGAGATGTGCAGGTATGCCTCCGTGAGATCTATGGAGGCGAGGAAATCGCCCTCCCGAATGCTCCCCATGATGGTCTGAAGGGTATGCATTTTATTTTATTTTATTATTTTTTAATAATTTTTTATTAAACTTTTTACATTAAAACAAATTGTTACATTCTGGTTTATGGACAATTGTTCCATTTTTGTTCTTTTCTTGTTCGTTTGTCCCTCTTTGGTATTTGTAATAAACAAACATATTATATTTACATATATTATATACATATATACATTGTTCCACATTACCCTTTTTTCCCTATATTCCTGTCATATAGTAACATTTTGAAACATATAACCCGATTCTATTGTTATGTGGTACTGTTTTTTACCCACTTCTTAATTTATGTCTTCCAAGTGTAAATTCCTATCCTGTACATCTATTTTCTATTATCTAACCATTTGTACCACTCGTCCCATATCTTATAATAATCTGAATTCTCTTCATTGTTTAATGCTTTGGTGAGTCTTTCCATCTCTATGCACTCTAATAATTTGTTGATCACTCGTTCTTCTGTTGGTATATTATGATTTTTTTCACATTTGGGCAAATGTTATCCTTGCTGCTATTATGATGCGTAAAATTAAGTATTGGGTTTCCCCCCACCCTTGATTTCCTGTAAATATGCCTAATAAAAATAATTCCGGTTTCATTTCTATATGTTGGTTTGTAATTTCTTCAATCCATCATCGTATCATCTGCCAATACTGTTTTGCTCTGGGGCAAGACCACCATATATGGTAGTAAGTTCCAATATTATGATTACACTTCCAGCATTCTGGTGATGCATTGGGGTATATTTTTGAAATTCTGACTGGTGGAAGATGCCATCTATGAACCATTTTATATATTTTTTGTTTGTATGCTACGGATTTTGTCATTTTGTAACTTTTATTCCATATACTCTCCCATTTTTTTAGTTCTATATTATACCCAAAGTTTTGGGCCCATTTTATCATTACCTCCTTAAAAATTTATTCTTCCATTTAATATTTCAATAAAAAATTATAGAATTTTGTTATCATTTTATCTTCCTGTCCTAACATAATTTTATCTAATTCATTATCTTCCTTCTGAAATTCGTATTGTACCTTATCTTGTTTATATCTGGATTTTATCTGGAAATATGGCCAAAGGGTATGCATTTTAAACCTCCAGTAGGCAATGTGGGAGTTAAGGCATTTCAGATCAAGGATCGCTGTCCATCCACCCCCTCCTGAGGCCTTGGGCACCACGAACAAAATGGAATAAAAAACGTGATCCTATTGGGCCGTCGGTACCAGCTGGATCGCTTGAATGTCCAGCAGGTGAGCAATGGCTGCCACCATCTTGTCGGGGTTGGCAGATACCGGACAGGCGACAAAACAACTCGGAGGGGTAGACAGGAAGTCAAGCAATAAACCAAACTTAATTGTTTCCCTGACCCAGGCATCTGAGGTTGTAGCCTCCCAGGTGCCGGCGAACAATGCCAGCCTCCCTCCTATAGGTGGGTCAGGGGTGTCCTCACTTGTTATGTCGGAAAGGCTACCCACTTGAAAGGGCTGTTTGAACTGACGGCTCCTGGTGGATCGATCTTGGGGGGACCAAAATCTGTTCCCAAATTGGGGGGAAGACCTGGTGTAGGGAGGTGCCAGGTCAGGGGCCCAAAAGGGCCATCTGGAGAAGGAGGGGAAATGGAAGGACCCCTTGTGGCTAAATGTGGGTGACACCTTACGTTTATCTCGAGATTCGATAAGTATCGGCTCGAGGGCATCACCAAACAGGAATTTCCCCTTATAGGGTGTGGAGGCTAAACACCATTTGTGGCAGGTATTGGCATGCCATCCCTTAAGCCATTGCATCCTTCAGGCGATGAGGGAGGATCCTAGGGCCCTTGCCATCTGAAGCGTGGCATCGGCAGAGAACTGAACTGCCGCCAGTAATTTGTTTAGATCTTGGTGACCTCTAAAATTGGTCACCGGCAGCCAATGTGGCAGAACCACTTAAGGGAGGTGTGAGATATAAAGGACACCGCCGTGGTGGACTGGATGGCCCATCCCGCTGCCTGGTGGGCCTTTTTGAGGATCTGTTCCGTGCGGCGGTCTTCCGGCCAGAGCAACTCCTCAGGGTCTCCTGGCATGGTGGCCGAGGCATACAAGGAGGACACCGGGGAGTCGACGGCTGGCACCTGCAAATTTCGATCCAGCTCTGCACACTGATCCGAAGAGGAATGCCCAAGTGGGGATGGCTTCCCGGTGAGCGAGCTCCTTCACTGTAGCTCGACAGACCCTCGAGCAGGTGCAGTGCAAGGCAGGCAGCCAAAGTAAATGGATGGAGCCAAATGACCGCTTTGGGCCTCTGCAGCTGCCAACATGAGTGCAAGGGCTCCTGTGTGTTCCGCAGCTGATGGCCCTTGCCACGACAGACCAGATCGCTAGGCTGTCCTGGCTCTTACCACTCGAGCAGCAAGCTCCTGGAGATCAGCGATCTCCAGCTGACAGGTACAATGAGACAAGCCTCGAAGCCCGGTCTGTTCGCCCCCCAAGGCCGGGAAGGGCGAGGGGGAAGGGGAAGAATCCCAGGGTCCCCATGGCTAGAGGGGAGGGGTAGAGCCTCCCATTATGCCAGCAGTTTGCCTTGGCTGGGGCTCAGCACAAATATGTAGACACACTGATTTCAAGTAGCTGCAGCTGACAACTCACAAATCCTTGACCACAGACAGGTGAAGCCACTTCCAATATGTGGATGAGGGTCACACACGTCCTGTCCTGACCAAGGACTGAGTCAAAGAGGGGGAGTGGAGGTGCAGGCAAAGAGAAATCTAAAACACACACAGCCCTCATTGACTAGCAGGACAGTGTCATCCCATACTTGGATGTTGGCTCCACCCACTATGGAGAAAAGCTTTGAACTTTTGAAAAGAAGGCATTTGACTCTTTACCCAAAGCTGGATTAATACCTGTCTGGAAAACTTTGGAATCAGCAAAAATATCTGTACATTTTTTAAAGCAAATATGCAAAAATGGAAAACAGTTCTAACAGCAAATGAGGAGAACATTGATGAAGTCAACATCAGATGAGGAATCTTCCAGGGGGACTCACTTTCACCACTACTGTTCAACATCGCATTAATTCCACTGACAATAATCCTACAAAACACAAAACTGGGATACCAAATCTCAAGCCAACATGGCAAGATAAACCATCTACTCTACATGGATGACTTAAGAATGTATACGAAAAGCCCCAATACTCAACACAGTTCAACTGTTCAGCAGTGACCTCAAAATGAACTTTGGACTTGAAAAATGTGCTATATTATCCATGCAGCGAGGAAAAATGAAAAAATAGAAGGAATAGAACTGGGAAATGGAAGCATAATGAAAGCATTAGCAAAAGATGAAGGTTACAAATACCTAGGCATATTGGAAGCAGAAAACATCTTGAATGGAAAAGTCAAAGAGTCAACACAAAAGGAATACATCAGGAGAGTCCGCAAAATATTAAAATCAAAGCTGAATGCTGGAAACATAATTAAAGCCATTAATACATGGGCAGTTCCAGTGATACGCTACTCAGCTGCAATCATCAACTGGACTTTGGCTGAACTGGAAAACTTGGACCGGAAAACGTGCAAACTTTTGAATATGTACCACGCTTTACATCCACAAATTGACATCGACAGGTTGTACCTGCCAAGAAAAATAGAAGGCAGGGGGCTATTGCAAATACATCAAACTGTAGAAGAAGAAGAATGAAGTGTGAATGATTATGTGAACCAAAGTACAGAAAAATTGCTGCAGGCTGTGAAAATGGAGAACATAATAAAAACAATAGAAACAAAGGCAGAATATAAGGAAAAACAGCTGGATGACAGATTAAATAGATGGAAAACCAAAGCTTTGTATGAACAGCACTTGAAAAACATTGAAGGAAAATGTGATGACAACCTTACATGGGCATGGCTTAAAATGGGAACCATCAAGAAAGAAACGGAAGGTTTAATACTCGCTGCTCAAGAACAAGTACTACAAACTAATGTCATGAAAGCGAAGATACAAAAATCCACTGTCAATACAAACTGCCGACTTTGCAACGAGAAAGTTGAAACTGTTTCACACTTAATATGTGAGTGCAGCAAAATCGCGCAACTTTGCAGCAAAATCGCGCAACTTTGATTACAAAGTTAGACATGATCGAGTTGCTAAATTAGTCCACTGGTCATTATGTAAAAAATATGACATACCTGTATCTGAAAAGTCATGGGAGCACCAAGTGGAAAAAGTTACTGAAAATGAGAAGGTGAAGATCTTGTGGGACTTTCGAATGCAGACAGATTGTCATTTGAAACACAACACACCAGATATCATGGTTGTTGAGGGCCGAAGAGTACAGTTTATTGATATTGGTGTACCAAGAGATGCCAGAGTTGAAGAAAAAGAACTGGAAAAAATTTCAAAATATCGCGACCTGGCCATTGAAACTGCCGTGCTACTTCATGTCTGGAATTCCTTGTTTTGCTTGCCCTGCTGGAGTCATTACCTTGTCTTGTCTCCTGGATTTTTAGTTGAAAGTTTTCTGTTTGGACTGGAGTATTATCAGCCAACTGCAATTACAGGTTGGTGGAAGAGCTCTCTCTCCAGGCCGGAGAGTTAAAGGAGACATTTGGAGCACAGTTGATGTTAATAAAGGGACTTATACTGGTTGTCTGGTTGTGCTGCCTTTGTGCCACGCCCCGGGTCATCACAGACACAGACTTTTTTTACCTTTGATTAATTGGGTGTCCTCCTGGATCCACAGCTTAAATTGGACCAACATCTAACAGCTGTGGCCAGGGGGGCCTTTGCGCTGGTTCGTCTTGTGCACCAATTGCGACCCTCCTTGGATCGGGAGGCATTGCTCACGGTCACTCATGCCCTTATCACCTCACGTCTCGACTATTGCAATGCACTCTACATGGGGCTACCCTTGAAGACTGTTCGGAGACTACAGCTAGTCCAGAATGCAGCGGCGTGAGCGATTGTGGGCGTACCTAGATACACCCACGTCACACCTATCCTCCGCAAGCTGCACTGGCTGCCTAGTGGTCTCCGGACACAATTCAAGGTGTTGGTTATCACCTTTAAACCCCTACATGGCTTAGGGCCAGGCTATCTTCGAGACCGCCTCCTACCATGTACTTCCCAGTGACCTGTGAGATCGAGCAGGGTTGGGCTCCTCCAGGTCCCGTCAGCTAAACAGTGTCGGCTGGCGGGGCCACAGGGGAGGACCTTCTCTGTTGCCGCCCCTGCTCTTTGGAACCAACTACTGATGGAGATTCATACCACCCCCACCTTGTTGGCCTTCAGGAAAGCCATTAAAACCTGGGTTTTCGGGCAGGCGTAGGGCCAATGACCTGATAGAGTTAATCAGTAAGGTCGCCCCTGAATGAATGTAGTGATTGATTGTTTTTTAAAAAATGTATACATGTTTTTACATTTTGTTATAATGCTTTTTTAATATTGATTCATATTTGTCCTGACTGTGAGCCACCCAGAGTCCTCTGGGAATTGGGTGGCATACAAATGTGATTAATAAATTAATAAATAAATAAATTACAGATTGATTATATTACTGGGTAATATAATACATATAATATGTATCTCCAGGATACAGAGATATTCAACTCTCCAGGATACAAAGATACTTCCTGCTTCTCTCCATACTTCCTGTTTCTCTCCAAATTACAGAGATATTCAACTCTCCAGGATACAGAGATATCCAACGTGCCCAATTATATCAGCATGTTACTGCTTGTCCTTGCTGATCTCAATGTGCTAACCAGGAAAAGTCTCACCTTGAATTCAGACACCACAGTATAGTTTACTAACTGTTAATTGATGAAATTGATTGATAATAGATTGATATTAGATGAAATTGAATTATATTTGACTGATAATTGATGAAACTTTGAAACTATTGATAATTGATTGATATTTGATGAAAATGATAGATAATTGATTGATAATTGATGAAACTGATTGATTATTGATTATTGATCACTAGCTAGTCCATTAATCAGTTTGTTGTTTATTAATTAATTAGCAACTAGAGCCACATGCAGACCATTTCAAACCACTTTAAAACTGTCTGAACTTAAATCTCCATCATTTAAAAAGAAACCCAACCATTCTAAACTCCACCATCATAAACCTAACTGGATTTATTTCACTGTATTTATCGGACTGTATTGTATTTATTGTTACATATTTATTGGACTGAACTTACTGTATGTATTGGGTATCAAATACAAACTAATCAGCGACCATGCCAGGCAAAAACTCCAAAAAACCCACAAACAAAAGACCTGGAAAACAGCAGCAACCCAAATGACCCCAGCACATGCTATAAATGCAATGTTGCCATCAACGAACATGACGCTTCCAAGAAATGCCACATATGCACAAAATTTGCCCACCACTCCTGCCTAAAAATAACCAAGCAAGAAGCCAACTTTCTCCAAGAAACACCTTCATTTTTCTATATATGCCCAGCCTGCTCACCAAAACTGGACAACTTCATTGCTATGTCTGACAGGATCCATAACTTAGAAGCAACCACAAAGACTCAACAAACAGCCATAGAAACCATTGAAACAAAATTAGAAGCACGACTACTGGCATGCCTAGAATCACGACTACTGGCATACCTAGAACCACGTTTTACACTAAACCTAAAAAATATCCAAGTTACACATGATCTCACCCTTCCTGAAACCATCGTCTGCGATCTGTCCTTAAATACCACACTTCACTTCCCACTTTGTTACAGAGCCCCAGATTATGACATCACACATGTGAACAAATTAACCTCACTACAAACGTGGGCAGCCTCCTGCCCATACCCCCTTATCTTTCTTGGAGACCCCAATCTACCTCTCATTAACTGGACCCTAAACAAATGCACAACTGAACCCATCCATACAACCCTAGGCAACACTGTTACCAATCTGGGACTCGACCAACTAGTAAAGAACAATACTAGACTCAACAACTGCCTTAACCTCATATTCTGCAACAGCAAAAGCGCAATTTATGCACTACAAATGAAAGAACCCTTTTCCAACAGCGACCACAGCATGATAGCCTTCTGCCTCAAACTACACCATTGCAAGAATCACCATAATAATGGGACACCCAAGTATAACTTTAAAAAAGCCAACTATGAACTCATAGATGCTGACCTCTCAACTCTTGACTGGCAAACTCTATTCTCTGGCTGTAACACTGCCGATGACCTCTATAACATATTTTTGCTCGAAGTCAAAAGAACTATCAGACTACACATACCACTAATAACCACCATAACCAAGAAAAACAAACTACCCATATCAATAAGGAAGCTACAATCCCCCCCAAAAATCCCTCTGGTGAAAAAACAAAGCATGCTATGTAGCTAAACTTCAAAAACCGCTACAAAAATATACGCCACCAAATATAGACAGAATGCTCCAACTATCACAGCAAACAAGAGGAAAACCTTCTGCGCACAAAAGCCAACCGTGCCTTCTACAACTTCATAAATAACAAACTCAAGGACTCGAGACCCGTCCCACCACTGAAAGAACCCAACAACAAAGAATGCTACGATGAAACAGTCAAAGCAAACCTCTTCAACACATTCTTTGGCTCAGTCTTTGTAAACAGCAATGGCTCATGCCCAAAATTCCCTAGTTGTACCACAAATAATCACAATGAATTAACACAAATAGACTTCACTGAAGACAATGTTGAAAAAGCACTACATGGCCTAAAACCTTCTCTGTCAATTGGACCTGATGAACTATGTGCATACTTTCTAAAAAAGCTCTCCACAGCCATAGCCGAACCACTAAGCATAATCTTTGAAAAATCCTACAGGACCAATTCCCTACCAAACCTAGGGTCACTAGCCACGGTCATCCCCATCTTCAAAAAGGGAGATCCCAGTCTAGTAGAAAACTACAGACCAATATCTCTATGCTGCGTCACATGCAAAGTCATGGAATCAATCATAAACCAATCCATTACCCTCCACCTAGAAACTAACAACCTACTCTCAAACAAGCAATTCGGTTTCAGGAAAAAATTATCCTGCAATCTACAACTACTACACTACAAAAACATATGGACCTCAAAACTTGACCAGGGCAAAACAATAGATGCAATTTACATAGACTTCTGTAAAGCCTTCGACTCAGTGGTTCACGATAAACTGAAACTGAAATCCTACGGCATCTCTGGACCGCTACATGACTGGATAACTGTGTTCCTGTCAAACAGACAACAAGTGGTCAAAATAGGGAGTGCCCTATCTAATCCTGTTCCTGTTAACAGCGGTGTACCCCAAGGCAGCGCACTAGGACCAATACTCTTTATACTCTATATAAATGACCTTTACGATCACATTACAAGCGACTGTGTTCTCTTCGCCGATGATGTAAAACTCTTCAACAACACCGACAACAAGACCTTTGGATACCCTCCAAAAAGACCTTGACTTTGTGTCAGACTGGTCAAACATCTGGCAACTCCAAATCTCAACCAACAAATGTTCTGTCCCACACATTGACAAAAAGAATCAGAACACCAAATACAAGTTGAATAGACAAGACCTTGCAGACGACCCTCACTCTGTCAAAGACCTTGGAATACTCATATCAAATGACCTAAGTGCCAAAGCCCATTGCAACATCGCCAAAAAGGCTTCAAGAGTTGTTAACCTAATCTTACGTAGCTTCTTCTCCAGTAATATCACACTACTAACCAGAGCATACAAAACATTCACCAGACCAATCCTTGAATACAGCTCATCTGTCTGGAACCCACACCGCATATTGGACATAAATACCATATTTTTGGAGTATAAGACGCACCTTTTTACCCCCCAAAAGAGGGTGAAAACTTTGGTGCGTCTTATACACCGAATGTAGCCCCACCCACCCACCCACCCACCCCCACCCTTTGGCCTCTGTCTTCCAGCAATTTACCTGTTTGCAGCAAACAGGGAAGAGCCTGTTAAGAGAAGCAAGTCCTTAGCAGCTTTCCGATCCCCAGCTGATTTGCCACGTGCTAAACTGAAACTGAAACTGAAACTGCAAAGAGGCAAATAGCTGGGAGAGACACACAGATTTTTATTTTCTGCTGAACTGGATGCAAGGGGGTAAGTGAATAACTACAAATGTCTGTAGAATGTTCAAATTATTAGACTTATTTTTTAAAGACTGCTTTATTATTGTTCTAGAGCCAGGGGTCTCCAACCTTGGCAATTTTAAGACTTGTGGACTTCAACTCCCAGAATTCCACAGCCAGCTTTGTTAGCTTTGCTGGCTGTGGAATTCTGGGAGTTGAAGTCCACAAGTCTTAAAGTTGCCAAGGTTGGAGACCCCTGTAAATCTAGACAACTTAACAAAATAAAGAAGCTTTTTAAAATAAATGCTTGCTCTGAAAAGGCCCAGTGCTATTGTATCTTCTTTTAAATAATAGAGAATAATGTATACTTCCAGAAATTTTAATTAATTTTAACAGCTCTGTACAAGTATAGTCTGAAATGTAACAGTGTCCGGTTTAGTATTAGAGTTAAATCCTGACTTACCTTGGAGTAGATCTATTTAAATAATTGGGAGGAGTTAGTGTGACTACATTTAAGAAAACTTTCTGGCATAATGTACATTTCTCCAATTATTTGCTATTTCTATGGGTCAGGCACACATGCACAGAAATACACAGCAAACAGTGTATATCATCTGTCCTGTTTGTTGTTTGCTGTTTGGTAAATTGCTTGGAGGCAGAGGCCTTTTTTCCTTGTTTTCCTCCCCCAAAACAAAGGTGCGTCTTATACTCTGGTGCGTCTTATACTCCAAAAAATATGGTACATTAGAAAGTGTCCAGAGATACTTTACAAGAAGAGCCCTCCACTCCTCTACTTGCAACAGCATACCATCGCAACCAGACTTGAAATCCTGGGCTTAGAAAGCTTAGAATTACGTCGCCTTCGGCACAACCTAAGTGTAGCTCATAAAATTATCTGCTACAACATCCTTCCTGTCAACGACTACTTCAGCTTCAACCACAACAATACACGAGCACACAATAGATACAAACTCAAAGTGAACCACTCCAAACTTGACTGTAGAAAATACGACTTAAATTACAGAGTGGTTAATGCCTGGAACTCAATTACCCTAGACTGTCCACTGTTGACCTCACCCGATTCCTAAGAGGTCAGTAAGGGGCATGCATAAGCGCACTAGCGTGCCTAACATCCCTGTCCTAATGTTCCCACTTATCAGTACCCATCTTATATATATAAACAATGTTATATCTACATATATTACCAATAAGTACTTGACAAAATAAATAAATAAAAAATAAAAAATAAAAATAAATAAGACTCCATCGTGGAAAGCCAGACTGATATTTTCAAATAGTGTTTTTCCTTAATGTTTGCCCATATTAAAAACAGAGCATTTCTAATGTACTGTCTTTGGAAATATTTGTGTATTTTATTTTTCCATACCATAAAAGGGCGTGCCACCCCAGTTGCAAATCCTGTCCCTCCAAAGTTAATAATCATCTATGTCTCAAAGTTATCCATTCTTTTAGCCACATAAATGCAGATTCCTGGTAATATAACTCCCAACCTAGCAACCCAAAGCCTCCTCTATTAGTAGAGTCTTGTATCACTTTTAGACTTATTCTTGCTTTTTTATCTTGCCAAATAAATTTTGATATTAATCTATTTAATTCCTCAAAGTATTTCTTTTCCAGCTTTATTGGAATTGTTTGGAACAGGTATAGTAATCTTGGTAGAGTATTCATTTTAATGGTAGCTATTCTTCCTATCAGTGATAGCTCCAGGTTTTTACACTTTTCCAAGTCAAGTTTAATTTGCTGTATCAATTTAGCGTAATTATCTTCTTTTATAGTTGCACATCTCACTGTTAAATAAATTCCCAAATATTTTACTTTCTCCATTATCTGAATATCTGTCTTCTCCATTAAATCTTTTTTCTGTTTATCTGTGAGGTTTTTAACTAGAATTTTAGTTTTCCCTTTGTTTACTTTTAATCCTGCAACTTCCCCATAGCCATCTACTTTCTTCATCAATTTGGGTCCACTTTCTTGCGGTTCCTCTATGATAAATACCAGGTCATCTGCAAAGGCATGTAATTTGTATTTTTCTTTTTTTAATCTCCATCCCTTTTATTTAAACATTTCTATTTAGCACTTCCAATATCAAAATAAATAGTAAAGGGGACAATGGACATCCCTGTCTTGTGCCTTTTTTAATATTAACATTCTCTGTTCTGTCCCTGTTTACCATCACTTTTGCAGTCTGTCTAGTATATATTGCCTTAATCATATTAATATTTTTCACCAAATTCATGTATTTTAATTGCAATATCATAAATTGCCAATTTACATTATCAAATGCTTTCTGTGTGTCTAAATAGATCAACACCATTTGTTTTCCAGGATGTGCTTCATAGTATTCCAATGTATTCAAAATTATTCTCATGTTGTTTTTAATTTGTCTCTTAGGCAAAAATCCATTTTGGTCTGGGTGTATAAATTCGTTCAAAAATCTCTTTAGTGTTTTGGCTATTATTGACGCATAAATTTTATAATCCACATTTAGTAGTGAAATTGGTCTGTAATTTTTAATCTGCAATAAATCTGCATCTTCTTTTGGTATAAGAGTAATATTTGCTTCCCTCCAGGATTTTGGTATCTTAGCTTATAGCAAGACTTCATTATAGACTTCCAGCATTGACTGTAATAGAATGTCTTGTAGTTGTTTGTGAACTTCCACCGGATCAATAATGGATCAATAATGGGTAATAATGGATCAATAGCAGATTCCACATTCCCCTCCCTCCCCATCTGAATGTTCCAGTTGGTAATCTTTTAATTTTTATTGTATTTTAGTGTTATTACAGATGTGCTTTATATAGTTTGATCATTTTTAATATTGTAAGCTGATCAGAGTCATCTCACAGTGAGATGGGTGGCAAACAAATTTAATGGATAAATACATAAAGCCTACTTCTTCTTCAGTTAAAAATTCTGTATTCATCTAAAAGGTAAAAGTAAAGGTTACCCTCGCACATATGTGCTAGTCGTTTCCGACTCTAGGGGGTGGTGCTCATCTCCGTTACAAAGTCAAACAGCCAGCGCTGACAAAAGAAGTCTCCGTGGTCATGTGGCTGGCATGAGGATCCAGATTGTTGGGGGCAATATAAATATACATTGCTTACTGGTGTAAACCACTTAGAGAGTGCTTGCACTGTGAGCCGGTATATAAATCTCCCAAAAATCTCACAAATAAATGACTAAAATGCTGAAGGCACACAGAATGCTATTACCTTCCCACCAAAGGTGGTCCTCATTTTTCTACTTTTATTTTTACATGCTTTCGAACTGCTAGGTTGGCAGATGCTGGGACAAGTAACTGGAGCTCACTCTGTTAAGTGGCACTAGGGTTTCGAACCACCTAACAGCCGACCTTTCTGATCAACAAGCTCAGCATCTTAGCCGCTGAGCCACCACATCCATCTACCATGTTCATCGACCCACTATCAACCCTTCTCAAGAGATTCTAGCATTTATTTTAACCACAATATCTATTTGACCAATGGGGCAATAATCACTAGGGTGCTTTCTATACCCTTTTTTAAATAGAAAATATTATTGCCATTTTTCACACAACTATAGGAGGTATTACTTTTATATGTAAATCTACCTGCCACTAGTGGGACTCACAACCTGGATTATTCTTTGAATAGTTCAGCTGATAGAAAGTCCTCTCCTGGGGATCTATTTTTCTTCAAACCTTTTATGATTACTTTTATTATATACATTAGGGTAAAAAGTTGTTGACATGTTGGCTCATAGATTTGTAGCTTTTTAAATAAAGTAGTTAATTACTGACAGGGATCACTATGAGTCTATCAGACATATATGTTTTCTTAACAATAGGTAAGATGGAGAATCTTTTCATGAATATGGGATTTGTTCAGCATTGAAAAATATTGTTTTTTTCTAAGATTATGAACAAAATGTGAGCTTTCCATCATGGCTGCATCTTCATATTGTACAGAATGATTTTTCATTCAACAGCCTTTCCTCACCTTTACAAGTGTGCAACAGAAGCCCTCAAAGCAATGGGGATGGTGTCATGAGAAGATATGTCTTTTTTGAACCATGCTCCCATCCTAATGTTATCTCAATACCCAGCCATGATACCTACAATGACCATAGTGAAAAATAGCTCTTGAATTCCATAGAGAAGATATGGCTGGATCTATCATGCACCCACTACCAGACAATTCACTTTACCATGTAAAAAACAAACATACACACACCTGTGGGATTTTGTAGGTGCCTACTAAGGTTGACATCTGGATGGAGATCTCCCTGTGAGCTGCATCAAGAAAAGCCAAAATGTTGTCCTTCCTTCCACAGCTGTAGTTGGGAACATTAGCTTTTCCAGTAGAGACCATGTCCAGCAAGGCATCTGAAGTGCCAAGTGTGTTCAAATAGTTTTCATGGATGTTGTACCCAAGTGTGAGGTTATTCGGGAGCTGAATATTCTTGTTAATCACTTGAGTGGTGAAAATAAAGCATTCTGTTACTCTGCTATGATAAGGGTATCTATTGTAAAAAAAAGTGTTATAGTTAATATCAGCATAATCAATAGTAATCATCAAATAACTTTTTTTGAAATTTCATCCCCTTTGTCAACATATGACTATTGAGTCTGAAGCAAATACTCATCCCAGAGGCAAATGACCCATCAACATTAAAAATTTGTGAATATTCAGAAATTGGAATAGAGATAGTCCTCTACTGAGGTTTAAGAATTACAAATAGTCCATTATTTGTAGCAGTATCATAAGGAAGTGTATATTTTAGAAGTGATCGGAAAAATGCCATTTTAATTCAAGTCATCCTCCAATCCTACACGAATCAGGCATTGAATTGAATATCAATGACTGGTTATAAAAATATGGAAATGAGCTGATCAAAGGAAACTATGACAATCACTTCTTTAAGTCATGAATTCTTTAATTTGTTGCAGAGAGGAAAATAACGTGGACTTCTTTCAGGTATTTTTTTTATCTCCAATCGTTACATTTGTATCTCTTCCTCGAATTATTGTGAAATGCTTTGGACATAATTTACTTGGACTTCAGTAAGCATTTGAAAAAGAAGACCACAACCTAATAAGAGCTGAGGTGGCGCAGCAGTTAGAAGTGCAGTACTGCAGGCCACTTTAGCTGACTGTGATCAGCAGTTCAGCTGTTCAAATCTCACCGGCTCAGGGTTGACTCAGCCTTCCATCCTTCTGAGGTAGGTAAAATGAGGACCCAGATTGTTGGGGGCAATGTAAATATACATTGCTTAATGGTGTAAACCGCTTAGAAAGTGCTTGCACTATGAGGCAGTATATAAGTCTCACTAATAAATAAATAAATAAAACCTACTACTTGATAAGATAGAAAAATTGGAGTTAGACAACATGATCACCAGATGGATTCGTAACTGGCTGATCAACCATACTCAACATTTAGTCCTTAACTGAATGGCATCTACTTGAAAGGAAATGCGCAGTGAGCTACCCCAAGGCTCTGTCGTAAGCTCAGTACACTTTAATAACTTCACGAATGTTTTAGATGAGGACATAGACAGAGGACTCATGAAATTTGCAGATGACACCAAGATGGCAGGTATAGCCAACACTCCAGAAGTTAGAATCAAGATACAGAATTATCTCGACAGACTTGAACACTGAACCTTAAGTAACAAAATGAAATTCAATAGTGAGAAAAGTAAGGTTCTACATTTGGGGTGGAGTGTCAAATGCACCAGTATACAATAGGTGGTACTATTCAATAGTAGTAACTGTGAAAGGGATCTTGGACAATCACTTAAATATGACCCAGCAGTGTGCTGCAGCTCCCAAAAAAGCCATTACAGTCTTAGTCTGCATTAGCAGAAGGATAGGATCAAGATCATGTGAAGCGTTAGTACCACTTTAGAATGCCTTGATAAGACCACACATGCAATCCTCTGTCCAGTTTTGGTCAACACAATACAAAAAGGATGTTGAGATTCTAATACGAGTCCAGAGAAAAATAACAAAGATGATTAGGTTGCTGGAAAATAAAACATACGACAAACAGTTGCAAGAACAGAGTATTTCTAGTGCAATGCAGAGAATTCTAGGAGTGATATAAAAGCAGTGTTCCGATATCTAAGGGGCTGCCACAAAAAGAGATAGTCAATCTATTCTCTAAAGCACCTGAAGGCAGAAGAAGAAGCCCTGGGTTCCCTTCCAACTCAGTTATTCTTCTATATTAATGTCATATTTTTTAAAAAGGAAGCTTATCAAAATCAAAACAATTCAAGAAATTAGTCAATTCCTACAATGTAGGAGTAAGTGGAATAGAAATAAAAGAATGAGGGTGTTAATAATGCAGATGGAGGGAATACAACTCCATTGCACTGAAAGACTTACAAGTAAGATTTACTGTGAGGAGCCATGTTGAAACTCAAAATGTCCTGTCCCATAGTAAATGCACTGGCGACTATACTAATGAGATGGTCTCCTGGCCTATAGTAGCTCCATGGTCTTTTTTCAACCAAGTGCTCCAAATTCAGTGAACACTTCATTCTAAGCTTCCCAGAGACTGACTGGGATACCAGCAATGGCAGAAGAAGAAGCAGGGGGTCCATAATTCATGAGGCTGAATCAATCCTCTGTTTCCAAAGAAGAGTTACATGAATTCAAAGCACTTTCACAAAAGGAAATATCCAGTGGCTTTCCTCTTTCGAACAGAGACAAACCGAGTTTCATATGGAAAGGGGAGACAGTGCATTCAGCAGCACAGTCCCTGACTGTGTCCTAAATCTTGCGCAAACCATTCAGCACAAGTGGAGGTTTTTATCTTTTTCTGATGCTTTAACCTAATGTTATATCACAGGCAGTCACTGGAAAAATTGCAGCAGATGTCTCAAAGTCCAGGATCATGATAATTACTGTGAGTAATCATTTGTCCTCTGGGACTTCTCAACCTCTTCCAGGTCTCCACGTGCAGAGAGAAAAAAAGTATGTTTATGAAATCTGACAGATACATCCCTGGGGACACTCTTCTACAGTGGTTGTCATCCTTCCTGTCAGGACATGTCCAGAAAGTGATGCTGGAGAAAGATACTTCAATACCTGGGGAATTGTCTTGTGAAGTCCTCCATTGTGGTACACTGTCTCCAGAAACTGCTGGGGAAGATCACCCAGAGCTATGGAGTTTTGTTCCAGTGTAGATTTCTGTCAGTTAACTCTGTTGCTCCCTGTCTTCTTAACACCAAGGAGTCACCCCTGAGCACTTCTGGACAGGGAGCAAAGGGATAATTTTCAAGGCCGGGAGTAGAAGGTTAAGAGCAAAGCATCTCCTAGAAAACAGCCAGAGATTTCCAGCAAAAAGAAGTGCATATCACTTCATAGAGAGCCAAGAACCTTTCTAAATTTTTATATCTCTGAATTTTTAAAAAAATGTTTTCAAATTTTATTTTTCAAATTTTATTTTTTTAAATTTTTAAATTCTTTTTTCAATGTTTTAAAATTGTGTTTACAATTTTTCAATTTATTTTTCAATTTTAAATATTTTTTCAATTTATTTTTCAATTTTAAAAATGAAAAAAAAGTTTATTTTAATTCTTTAGAAATTTTTCAATTCTTAACAATCTAAGAGGGGAAAAAAATCACGGGAAAAAAGATTGACACTTCAAAACAGGGAAGATCGTGATGAATTTTCAAGGCAGAGAATAAAGGGCCAAGTACTTTTGTAAGCTATTGTAAACAGACTCTTCTCAACAGGGAAAATATTTAATTTTTAGAAATGTTTAATTTTTTATCAAACTAAAAAAAAGTTATGGAAAAAGAAACTGACACTATATTGACTTGCAAAATAGATCATATTTTTGAGCTTATGGCCACAGAAGACTCAAACTATGTATGTATCAAATGTAAATTATATGTATTACTAGAA
This sequence comes from Diadophis punctatus similis, assembly GCA_023053685.1. Classification (NCBI taxonomy): domain Eukaryota; kingdom Metazoa; phylum Chordata; class Lepidosauria; order Squamata; family Dipsadidae; genus Diadophis; species Diadophis punctatus. The sequence goes on along the minus strand of JALIGW010000002.1, from coordinate 239,814,288 downwards.
GAAAAAGTAAAGAGTCTTGAGCAGTGACGGCTAACCTTTTCACCACTGACTGCTGAAACTGGAACGCATGTGTGCGTGCGTCAGAGCGCTGAAACTCAAAATAGAGCAGCTGGTCAGTGCACATGCACACAGCGGCCAGCTGCTCTTACGGGTTCTCGCGAGAACATGCGCACCGGCCAGCTGGCCTTCGAAGACCAGCTGGCTGGTGCGCATGGACACGTTGGAACTCAGAAGAGCAGCTGGTGATGGTAAGCAGTACATTGTCTCCCTGGAGCAAAAATGGAAGATGTAACTGAGAACCTTACTAAAATAATCAACTCCATGAATTACTACCACTTTCTTCTCCTACACACGGGGATGAACAACACAACAATGAATCTGAAAACAATAACAAGAGATTACGAACAGCTGCGGAAGAAAGTTAAATTCTGTCTTTTAAAACAGACAAAATTTCAATTAAAGATTTCTTGAATTGTACAACTGACAAATTACATTAGAAGCTGTGGTCTTCTTGTCTTTGTGCAACAGGAGAACAAACTAAACAGTTTGATGCAAAGACATCAGATAGTGAAGCAGAGAAAGACACACAATCATGCTCAATAAGGGTGGTGCATTGAAATAGATGTGTTTCTACAAATGTACTTCCAAATTAGCAAGTATTTCAATGCAGAAATATCTAAACATCTTAAGATGATATTTACTCAAACAAGATTTGAGCACTGGTTAAATATAGAAAATTTAACCTAGACTCTTATAACGAAGAGACTTGTATTTGACCAGCTCCAGAAAGAGAGAGAGAGACAAAACACATCTATTAGTTAAATGTCAGTTGTATAAGGAAGAGATCAGTATCTTGGACCGCATATTAGACAAACGACCTATTTGGATCCTTATATTAAAGCAATATATTTCCTGTTTGGTCAAAATTATAAAAATACATTCAATATGCCTCTTTATTTGAACAAAACATTTTAATTGACCTATGGATCTGTGTGTCTGATAACAAAAGTTGTAAGGGTGATACAGAAATATCTTTGGCATTCTTTATTCTTATTCTTTTAAACTTATGGGTTTTATATCATTGTTATATACAGTCTTGCTAATGTTATATTGTTTTTAATTCTTTATTTTCATATGGGTTAATGACTAATCAAGAATAAACTATTCTAATAAGTTCATGAGAACCAAGCTAGATTTGTTTAAAACTAATATTTTGGAACTGATCTGATCCCAAATATAACACAGAATTCTTCATTGCTTTTTCAGATCAATTTTGAATTATTTTCAGATTCACTGCATGATAAAAGTCAATTGCCCTTTTATCACCAGCTTTATCTCCCCCCCCCCCCAAAAGGGATCCTCTACCCAGGAATTTTCCAAGTGATCCTCCATTTCAGAGTTGAAAGAGCTCAGGGCTGAAATGAGGGGTCCTTGGTTCTCTCTGAGCTTGTTTTCTTTCATACATTTCATTACCAAAACTAAGTAACATCATCAGTGCTAGTAAGGAGTGGGGTTTGCTGTCAGTTTATATTCTGGTGGCTTGCCCTTTCAATGTTGGTGGGGGAATCTTAGAGACTCTTTAGCTGGGCTTTTTGCTATTGGCTCTTTGGCAGTTTCTTGATTGAGGTATTGTTTCCTTGATTGTTGATCTGATGTTAACCCTGGAGTTAATGTATGCTGATTGCTGGTGGAGAGGTGCTTAGGTCTTTTTGTTCCTCTTGGGTTGGTTGGTTGTCTCTTTTGCATAATTTATAGAGGTCTAAATCCATGAGAACTGCAATGGATAAATAAATATTATGAGCCTAAGAAACAATTTCATAGTCATTTCCCTCCTTTTATAATTATATGTTCCTTAGCATTTAGATCAGGCCTCAGGATGATAATATAGCACTTGGGGAAGAAGATACAGACAAGTAGCCCAGCACCAGAGGCCAAAATGGAGAAGACTTGCACGGCCACCATGGACTTTCCTTTGGTACTCAGGTAGGTGGGCAGGAAGGAAATCCAGACACTGCAAAAGACCAGCATGCTGAAGGTGATTAGCTTGGCTTCGTTGAATGCCCCAGGCAGATTCCTAGCCAGGAAAGCCACAATGAAGCAAATGGCAGCTAGGAAGCACATGTAGCCAAGGACAACATAAAACATAGCAACAGAGCCTTCATTGCATTGAAGGATGATCTCTCCAGGCTGGGAGTGCAGATCAGAGTCAGGGAATGGGGGAGAAACACACAACCACAGGGCACAGATGAAAGTTTGGCCAGCAGAACCAGAAAGGATGATGGAGTTGGCCAAACTCTTCCCCAACCACCTTCTCACCCTGTTTCCTGGTTTTGTGGCCAAGAATGCCAACACCACTGTAATCGTTTTGGCTAATACAGAAGACACAGCTACTGAGAAGACAATGCTGAACACCGTTTGTCGGAGAAGACAGGTGGCTTTCCTTGGTCTTCCAATGAAGAAAATGGAGGACAAGAAGCAGAGTATGAGGGAGGCCAGGAGGATGAAGGAGAGGTCCCGGTTGTTGGCTTTGACAATGGGAGTTTCTCGGTATTTAAGGAATATGATTAAAATAAGAACTGTGATTAGGAACAAGAGTAGGGCAACAGAGATGAGGATGATGCCCAGTTGTTCTTTATAGGACAGAAAGTTCCTTCTTTTGGGGATGCATTGGACTCGGGTTTTGGTTGGATATTGATTATCTGGACACCTGGTGCATTTTTCAGTATCTGAGAAAACAGAAAAAAATTTCTTTTATAGTATATCCTTTCACATATTCAGAAAGACCTTCTTTGGATGGGAGTTGATATCGAAAGCCATAATAAATGATAAATAGAATAAATATAACATCATATCATCCCAAATCCTGGGAGAAAATCTAGGTCCCAGAAGTTTAGAAGGATGAGGGCCTGTTTGAATTCAAGGAAGATGGCGTTCAGTATCGCAGGAGCTGCAACCAAAATGAAATGCTTCCAAGAACCCACAAGGTGGCAGTGTTTCAGGAAACAGACCTGCAGTACTCCTAATTATAATGGATATGGATGAATAAGCAGATGTCCTCAGACGAGTAAATCCCCTGATCTTATTTGAGGTAGGAATTTAAAGTTGAATTTAATTTAACTACAATTTTAAATCAATTGGGAGTCTGTGTAGCTTATAGAACAAAGGTATAATATGATCAAACATAGGAATACTCAACACAGTGCTTACAATTGCATTCTGGCTCATTTCTAAATTTCAGGTGCTCTTTGTTTTTAATAGTTCTCTATTTTCCTAATAATAATAATAATAATAATAATAATAATAATAATAATAATAATAATAATAATAATAATAATAATAATAATAATAATAATAATAATAATGATGATGATGATGATGATGATGATGATGATGATGATGATGATGATGATGATGATGATGATGATGATGATGATGATAATGATAGTCAACAACAACAACAACAACAAAAGAGTTGGAAGGGACCTTGGAGGTCTTCTAGTCCAACCCCTGCTTAGACAGGAAACCCTTTTGGTTAGATCTCATTCCTTTTAATTCTGACAGTGTTTGTAAGGCATTTTTTCTTGTTTTGGAATCAAAACTGTATTCCTTTTTTTTGTACTTGTGGTAATTGTTTGTATTTTACTATTTAATAACCAAGAAAATTGTAAAGATAAGAAGTTGGAAGGTCCAGTAACAATCCTACCAAGGAATCCATGATGATGGCTGTGCTGAACCCAGGATTGTTGAATTGAGCTATAAAAATATTTGTGTTTTATCTCTTACTAATCCATACCATGGATAGTTAATGCTTTGGAGAATAAAGAGGCAGATTTTATCCCTAATAAATGGGAAATTTAGTTTATATCCCTCCTTTTACATGGATATACTTTCCATTAATTTGATGGTGAATCCTCCATTTGACTTTCTCTTGACCCTTGAACCCAACTGTTTGCCCTCCATAATCCTCCCAGTTAGATCTTTCTGCTTATGTAGCTCTAGGATCTTAATAAAGATTAATTGAGTAATTGAACAATTGTTGGATGTATCTTTTGGCCTGTAATGTAAAGTTGATTGGAGTGAGCAAAAGTCATTGATCTGCAATCATTCCTCAAATTACAAAAAACAAAACAAAAACCAGATGGTCCTAAGAAGGTTGAACATGGCAGGACACTTCCAAACTGACAAGTAGAAGTGAGGTTTCCTCTGACAAAAGTAATAACAATAATAATAATAATAATAATAATAATAATAATAATAATAATAATAATAATAATAATAATAATAATAATAATAATAATAATAATAACAACAATAACAACAACAACAACAATAACAACAACAACAATAACAACAATAACAACAATAACAACAATAATAGCAACAACAACATCAACAACAACAGAGTTGGAAGGGACCTTGGACCTAGTCCAACCCCCTGCTTAGGCAGTAAACCATACAGTAAGAGCTGAAGTGGTGCAGTGGTAAAATGCTGCGACTGCAGGCTGACTGCTAGTTCAGTAGTTCAGATGTTCAAATCTCACTAGGCTCAAGGTTGACTCAGCCTTCCATCCTTCCGAGGTCGGTAAAATGAGGACCCAGATTGTTGGGGGCAATATGCTGAACTCTGTAAACCGCTTAGAGAGGGCTGTAAAGCACTATGAAGCGGTATATAAGTAAAGTGCTATTGCTATAAAGTGCTATTACATCACTTCAGACAAATGGTTATCCAACATCTTCTTAAAAACTTCCAGTGTTGGAGCATTCATGACTTCTGGAGGCAAGCTGTTCCACTGATTAATTGTTCTAACTGTCAGGAAATTTCTCCATAGTTCTAAGTTGCTTCTCTCCTTGTTTAGTTTCACAAGTAACCTTGCCTACTCTACAATGTCCTCTTATCTCAGAGAAGAGCAACAAAGATGATTAGGGGACTGGAGGCTAAAACATATGAAGAACGGTTGCAGGAACTGGGTATGTCTAGTTTAATGAAAAGAAGGATCAGGGGAGACATGATAGCAGTGTTCCAATATCTCAGGGGTTGCCACAAAGAAGAGGGAGTCAAACTATTCTCCAAAGCACCTGAAGGTAGAACAAGAAGCAATGGGTGGAAACTAAACAAGGAGAGAAGTAACTTAGAACTAAGGAGAAATTTCCTGACAGTTAGAACAATTAATCCATGAAACACCTGCCTCCAGAAGTTGTGAATGCTCCAACATTGGAAGTTTTTAAGAAGATGTTGGATAACCATTTGTCTGAAGTAGTGTAGGGTTTCCTGCCTAAGCAGGGGGTTGGACTAGAAGACTTCCAAGGTCCCTTCCAACTCTGTTGTTGTTGTTGTTGTTGTTGTTGTTGTTATTATTATTATTATTATTATTATTATTATTATTATTATTATTATTATTATTATTATTATTATTATTATTATTATTATTATTATTATTATTATTATTATTATTATCTCTTCCAATCTCATCCTTCAAGATCTTTTTCGTATTCCTCCCAATTATAGAAGAAATCAGGTACCTTGAAAATTAAGAATAATAAAGTAGTCAAGCTTAGATGGGTCTATTTTAAGATGCACTTTGATCAAAATGCTCTGGGTGAATCCAGCACCATTTTCTGTGGTGTCACCTACCATTGTGAGTGGAGATGGTCCCCTTTGGACAAGGAATGCAGTCATAGCAGCAAACTGGCTCGCCTTCCCGAACCCGCCTGAAAAATCCAGGATGACAGTTTTCCACACATTTGGACTGAGGTAGAGACTAAAAAGAAAAATACCAAAGAAAATATGTTGGACTCATCATCCATGTAAGATGGAGATAGATCTGAACATTAGCCAAGTAGTCTCTGGCCTTTACTTAGACAAATATAAAATCTAAGAGGTCTGTAAGGGGCGTGCATAAGCGCACAATCGTGCCTACCGTTCCTGTCCTAATGTATCCATATATTCATACCTCTTTTACTCTTATTCATACCTGTACTATTATATAGATATAGATATAGATATAGATATAGATATAGATATAGATATAGATATAGATATAGATATAGATATAGATATAGATATAGATAGATAGATAGATAGATAGATAGATAGATAGAGATAGATAGATAGATAGATAGATAGATAGATAGATAGATAGATAGATAGATAGATAGATAGATAGATAGATAGATAGATAGATACACATATACATATACATATACATATACATATACATATACATATACATATACATATACATATACATATACATATACATATACATATACATATACATATACATATACATATATATATATATATATATATATATATATATATATATATATATATATATATATATACATACACACACAATCATGTTTATACTTTGCTTGTAATCATATATGCTTGACAAATTTAAATAAATAAATAATAAATAAATAAAATAAAATCTCTAATTAGTTCCAAGCAGCTGGACAGAATTACTATTACTATCAATTTCTTCATTTAGTTCCTCCTTTTGTATCTGACATATCTGATTGCAATAACGTAATCTTCTATTACATGAAGTTGGAGTTATGGAATTGAAAAAAGATGCAAGCATTAAATGATAAACAGTGGGTTCCTATCTCACATCAAACTAATAACTCTCATTTCATATGAATCTGGGCCAGTGCTGTCCGAAGATGTCTCCGTGGTCATTTGGCCGGCATGACTAAATGCCGAAGGTGCATGGAACGCTGTTACCTTCCCACCAAAGATGTCCCTATTTTTTTACTTGCATTTTTTACGTGCTTTCGAACTGCTAGGTTGACAGAACCTGGGGCAAGTAACGGGAGCTCACTCCGTTTTGCGGCGCTAGGGATTCGAACCGCTCAACTGCCGACCTTTCTGATCAACAAGCTCAGCGTCTTAGCCACTGAGCCACCGCATCCCTTCTGGACATGGTTGAATCAGCTTAAAACAGTGTTCCTTATTATAGCATCTGCAGAATACCTTGGTCGGTAGTACTGAAGCCTCGTAAGCAGTCTAAGGAAACTATCTACTCCCCATATTCAATTCTCAGTGAAGGTCATCCCCCTTGGTGACTAGGATTAGCCCAATTGATCTGGGTCCTAAGCCTTTGGAAAAGAAAAGAAAAAGACACTGAGAGTTCTCCTACCTTGTTGAGCAGCTCTAGCCGTGATAGAACATCTTGGTTGACAATAAGTCTCCGTCTTTCCAAGCTCCCTATCTGTTCTTCAATGGGATCCTCCTCAGGGAGAATCACAGAGCTCATGATATTCAGATCTGCTGCTACGTCTCCCTTTTGATCCAAGTACAGTTTCAGATGGGAAAGATTGCACAATTCATTCTTCTCCAGAAAGGGGTGGAACTAGAATGAAAACATCAAGGAATTTTAAGAGCAAAAACCTTGGTTCCTTATCCCAAATGGCCTTTTCACATGTGAATTTGTCTTCTACAGTTGTCTAATTTGCAAACATTCTTAGTCAATCATATGCTGTCAAAACAGACATTGACAAAACATACATTGACAACATTTGTCAGTTATAGGGAACATTCCAGAGCAGGGGACAATAAATTCAACAAACAAATGAAAAGTTTATTCAAAAATTCCTGGAAAACAATGGGTGAATTATCAGGCACTTTATAGGTTTGTCAAGAATAAAGTTACCTGGTTAATCAACAATCAGATGAGCTAATTCTACATTATTGTAAGGCTACGTTAACAGAATCTGAAAGTGCAAACCTGCCACCAACTATTTGTACACCTTGAGAAGTTGATGAGGATCCTTTCTGAGTTCCTTTCTCTGCCTGTTATATACATGTAGGCTTCACCCATCTTATTTGATCATTTCTTAGAGAAGCATCTCTTCTCCCTATCTCAGTGATGGTTAACCTTTTCGGCACTGAGTGCCGAAACTGGAGCGTGCGTGCCAGAACCTGGAAAAGAACATCTGGCCAGTGTGGACATGCCCAGCGGCCAGCTGCACTTCTGGGTTCCGGTGCACACATGTGCGCCAGCCAGCTGATCTTCACACATGTGCCTGCTGGAACCCAGAAGACAGCAGCTGGCCGTCACATGCACCCGGAAGAGCAGCTGGCTCTGCATGCCACCTCTGGCATGTGTGTTGGAACATAAAAAAGTTCCGCAGCCCCCCCTTTCTGGAGAGGCTGTAAATTAGAGGTAGATCAGCCGTGTATTCTCATGGCTGCTAACTCTTAACAAAATAAAACCAAAGTATAAATTCTAATATAAACGCCTTTATTATAAAAATACAAAAGATATTTGATTACATCCTACCGGTAGAAATATGTCCAGCCAGACGAAGGAAAAGCAAGTCAGAGAACAAAGGAAGAATAATGACATGCGCAGTAAATCAAGGATCACCAGACAGTAAATCACAAGACACTTTGAGATAAGGATTCTCTGTCTACCGTAGTACACAAAGTGGAGGCTCAGCTCAGCTGACAAACATAAAAAATGCAGTGACAACTTGTGCCATAGGTTCACCATCACGGCCCTATCTCAAAAGTCATTCTCATATAGCATTGTATTTTCTTAATAGATTGTGGAAAGGAGCAGTTTTAGAACAGTGAGGCAGTGATCCAGAAACGTCCAGTCTCCCCTTCACTGATGGTCTTAATGCAAATACTGAGCACCCATCAGTCAGAAAACTAGGATTCCTTCAGAGATGAGGTGTTGGGCTAGGTGGTCTCAAGGGCTCCTTCAAATTTATGAATGTAAAATGTTATGTGGCTAATCACAAACCCATATTGTCACGCAGTGATTTATATATTGCCTGTCATATGTATATGCAGGGAGCTGCATCCCTATTCATCATAATGGTTTATTCCTGAGCACGTGATTGATATGTTCTTGTACGCATGTGCACATTCCTTTCTCCGTTCATTCCTTCTGTTCCTGGCTTCTATCGAAGCAAGACGTGCTTTTATATCAGAGATGTAGAATTAATAAGATTTATTGTTTTGTACCGAAATAAATATTTTTACATAGACTTTTAAACTGCGGTTTCATTTCTAATGTCAGAATTCCGGGAGAAGATCTATTTTCTCCTTTGTGAGATAAATTTCGCCTCTGTCACATATGTACAAGGATTTATTTTAAAACACATATATCATTTTAAAAATCAGCAGTATTTATATCCAAAATATAATTGTCATGTTGCCTGCTCTTTGGAACACTATCCCCTGAGTGATTAGATTGGCAAGGCTGTTAATCTTTATTAGCACATGAAGGTTGAGTGTCAAGGTTCCAAGTAATACATCCAATATAATAAGAACTCCGAAGCAAGCATAGTCCTCAAATAACACTTTATTGGGACATATCAAAACGGCAACTTCTTGGTGGAAAACCAGCTCTAAGTTCCCACCAGTTTTACACCCAATTAAAAGTAAAACTTTGTCACTTCCCCCCAGAGTCACCAATCACATGGCCCAATCAGCGTGTAGTCCAGTTGCTAGGTGACCTCAGTCTCCACCTTTCGAACACCTGCCCCAACATCTTTGATTCCCATGGGAAGGAATTTTACTTTGGCTACAGCATGCCAGCTATCTCTACAACCCACTCCCTGGCCCCTTCGCTCCAGGCTGTGTCAGCTCTGAAGCAGTGACAAGAGAAAAATCTCTAGATAAAAGCTACAAAAAGAAAATGGCCACAGTTCTGCCAACTTCAGGGTTGATGGTTCCCCTCATTATCCTTTGGATTTCTTCCTAGAAGGAATTAAGTTAGAGGGATCCTTGTTGGGAACCCGTACCTGCCATGGCCACAGCCTTGGAGCCACCAAACTCTCTTCACCCTCTTTCCTTCTCCTCCTGGATCTGGAGGAATATGCAGCATTCAAGGCATGGGCCAGAGTCTTAACAATACTGTAAAAATTGTGGTCATTTTGAACCAAGATACAGTCTATTAACTCTTCGGTCTCCACTGATGCTTTCTGTGTGCATCTTCTCCGGCCTTTGACAGAAAAGGCATCCTTTGAAGAGGAACAGTGAAAACAACGATCTTGAAATTGGGGTACCCCAAAAAAAAAGGATTCCAAGGCATTTTCATTTAGCCTTTTTTTTCTTTGATAAACAAAGGTCCAGATACTATGGATGTGTTTGTAAAGTTTGTCCATCTCTAGTTTCCATTCCCAAAAGGTTGAGATGACCCAGATTTTCCCTTCAATAGGCCCTGGCAAGCCATCAAGTGATAAATGGATAGGGTGAATTGCATCCAAGATGGTACCAATTCTGACAAAGTAAACAAAGACATTAACTTGTCTCCACTTAGAAACTGGACCCCTTAGGGGTTCTATAGATGTGGTGGGTGTGAAGAGTTGTGATATAACAACACAGATTCCATTTCTGACAAGTATAGGAGTCAAAGCCCTCATGGAATTCTCTCCTTCCTCTGTATCTGAAGCAAAAAGACCAATCAAGGTCCATCTGAAATGGAGGAGCACTTGGACGATTGCTGGGTAGTGAACCCCTTCTTTGGGGGCCATTCGGTAGAAAAAGGGGAATTGACTTCTATCACTCAGAATCTCTGAAGAAGTTGCATAAGCGATCTGAGAAAGCAATGAGTGCTGTGTTATATTTGGAACAGATCAAGTACACAATTTTAATTTTTAATTAATCCAACATGGTTCTTATCAACATATTAGATTAGTTTATAGTTTATTAGCCATTAGGCCATATCAAGATACAGAATGTAAAATACAGGATAGTCACAAGAATAAATAAAATAGAAATAGAATAGGTAAAATGGAATTGAAGAAGCAAATTAATTAAAAAAGAATAAGAATAAAGAATTCATATCATGTTTAAATAGTATTTATTTATTTATTTATTTTGGTATTCTTATATGCCGCCCAACTCCCGGAGGATTCAGGGCGGTGTACAACAGAGAAAAAATACAAGAATAACCAATTAAATATTAATTAAAAACAAATACAAAATTTAAAAGCACAGTATAAAAACAACAACATCCATTCAACAACCATACATACTTGGGGGTGAGCTCAGATGAATTAGGCTCTACCCCCAGCCTGCAGGAAAAGCCATGTCTTAACGGCTTTTCGGAAGGCCAGCAGAGTGGGGATGGTTTGGGTCTCTGGGGGAAGTTGGTTCCAGAGCGCGGGGCCGGCCACAGAGAAGGCTCTCCCCCTAGGGCCCGCCAGGCGACATTGCTTAGCCGATGGGACCTGGAGGAGGCCAACTCTGTGGGCCTTAACCGGTCGGAGGGAAGTATGAGGCAGAATGCGGTCCCGAAGATAGCCTGGTCCTAAGCCATGAAGGGCTTTAAAGATGGTGATCAACACCTTGAATTGGACCCGGAGACCGATGGGCAACCAATGCAGCTGGCGGAGTATCGGTGTCACGTGGGTGTACCTTGGCACACCCACCACAGCACGCGCAGCCGCATTTTGCACCAACTGAAGTCTCCGGAAACTCTTCAAGGGTAGCCCCATGTAGAGCGCATTGCAGTAGTCCAAACGCGAGGTGACAAGGGCATGAGTGACCGTGAGTAGAGCCTCCTTCTCCAAGTATGGCCGCAGCTGGTGCACCAGGCGAACCTGTGCATAGGCCCCCCTAGCCACAGCAGAAAGATGATGGTCCAATTTTAGCTGTGGATCTAGGAGGACCCCCAAGTTGCGGGCCTGGTCTGAGGGAGTCAGTTTCGCTCCCTCGAAGACCAAGAAGGGACAATTGTCATGGTCCTTAGGAGGCAATATCCACAACCACTCAGTCTTGTCGGGATTAAGTCTGAGTCTGTTCCTCCCCATCCAGATCTTAACGTCGTCCAGGCACTGGCACATTACATCAACTGCCTCCCTGAAGTCAGACGGGGTGGTGACGTACAACTGGGTGTCATCAGCATACTGATAGAAACACACCCCATGTCTGCGAATGATCTCACCCAACGGTTTCATGTAGATGTTAAACAGGATGGGCGAGAGAACCGACCCCTGAGGCACCCCACATGATAGGGGCCTAGGGGACGATCTCTGCCCTCCTGCCAGCACCGACTGCATCCTATCGGCGAGATAAGAGGAGAACCACCGCAAAACGGTGCCTCCCACTCCCAACTCGCCGAGCCGATGCAGAAGGATACCATGGTCGATGGTATCGAAAGCCGCTGAGAGGTCAAGTAGCACCAGGATGGAGGAGTTCCCCCCATCCCGGGCCCGCCAGAGATCATCCATCAGAGCGACCAAGGCAGTTTCTGTACTGTAGCCGCGCCTGAAACCCGACTGATAAGGATCTAGATGATCTGTTTCATCCAGGAGCTGCAGAAGCTGAGTCACCACCACCTTCTCCACAACTTTCCCTAAAAAAGGTAAGTTGGAGACCGGACGATAGTTCTTCAAGTCAGCTGGATCCAGGGAAGGCTTCTTCAGGAGGGGTCGCACCACTGCAGCTTTTAACAACTGCAGTACGGATCCCTCCCTCAAAGAAGCGGTGATCACCGCCTGGATCCAGCCGCGTGCCACCTCCCTGCTGGCCGAGACCAGCCAGGAGGGGCACGGGTCCAATAAACAGGTGGAGGTACCCATCGCTCCCACAGCCCTGTCCACATCCTCGGGAGAAACAGGCCCAAACTCTTCCCATAATGGTGGACTAAGACTTGCCACTGTCAGCTCTATGGACTCTGCCCTGCCAGAGTCCAGGTTCAACCGAATCTGAGCGACTTTATCCGACAGAAACTCAGCGAATTCCTCAGCTCTGCCTTGTAAGTGTTCCTTAAATATGCCTACAATTTACCATAATCACACCCACATATGCAGATTTCAACTGAAAATTATGCTGTGAATAATTCAGAAGTATTCAGAATTATGTTCTGAACCTAATTCTGAATTATGTTCAAAATTCTATTCTGAATTCTGAACATACAGGAAATATATTTGTTTTAATATAAGGGTCACAATAATTTGCTTGTCTAATGTGTAGTCAAAGGTATTTATTTCTCTCTTTCAAATATAGTTGACAGTCAAATAACAGATGTATTATCTTCTATATTAGAAAGAAATACCATCATTTATTTTTGCCACATATCTATTAAACAATGGGCCAGTATTTGCTAGGATTGTTCCTTATGAGGGACTAGGTTTACTCTTCGGTGTTTAACCATTGTGTCCAGATGCTCAAAACCTGCCAAGAAAATACCCCCTAAAGATGTTTAAACTATTAATTAAATAGTTAATTTGGAAGTTTCATTGTTAGCTGCTCATCGAATTCAATTTCAATATTTCAGGTGCATTCATTAGTGCAGGTAAGTCAATGTCTAGACTGAATAAAAATAGTTCAAATATGCATCTTTCACTTTCCCCTTGATAAATATAATAATAATAATAATATTATAATAATAACAGTTGGAAGGGACCTTGGAGATCTTCTAGTCCAACCCCCTGCTTAGGCAGGAAACCCTACACTACTTCAGACAAATGGTTATCCAACATCATCTTAAAAATGTCCAGTGTTGGAGCATTCACAACTTCTGGAGGCAAGCTGTTCCACTGAGTAATTGTTCTAACTGTCAGGAAATTTCTCCTTAGTTCTAAGTTGCTTCTCTCCTTGTTTAGTTTCCACCCATTGCTTCTTGTTCTACCCTCAGGTGCTTTGAAGAATAGTTTGACTCCCTCTTCTTTGTGGCAACCCCTGAGATATTGGAACACTGCTATCATATCTCCCCCAGTCCTTCTTTTCATTAAGCTAGACATACCCAGTTGCTGCAACCGTTCTTCATATGTTTTAGCCTCCAGTCCCCTAATCATCTTTGTTGCTCTTCCCTGCACTCTTTCCAGAGTCTCAACATCCTTTCTACATCGTGGCGACCAAAACTGAATGCACTATTCCAAGTGTGGCCTTATCAAGGCATTGTAAAGTGGTATTATTACTTCACGTGATCTTGATTCTATCCCTCTGTTAATGCAGCCAAAACTGTGTTGGCTTTTTTGGCAGCTGCTGCACACTGCTGGCTCATATTTAAACAGTTGTCCACTAGGACTCCAAGATCCCTCTCACAGTTACTACTGTTGAGCAAGGTACCACATATGCTGTACCTGTGCATTTTGTTTTTCTTGCCTAAATGTAGAACCTTACTTTTTTCACCATTGAATTTCATTTTGTTTGATAGCGCCCAATGTTCAAGTCTGTCAAGATCCTTCTGAATCTTGAACCTATCTTCTGGAGAGTTGGCTATTCCTGCCAGTTTGGTGTCATCTGCAAATTTGATGAGTTCCCCATCTATCCCCTCGTCCAAGTCATTGATGAAGATGTTGAAGAGTACTGGGCCTAAAACAGAGCGTTGGGGTACTCCACTGCATACTTCGCTCCATGTAAATGCAGTTCCATTGAGCACTACTCATTGAGTGCGGTTGGTCAGCCAGTTTTGAATCCATCTGGTGGTGTTGCTGTCTAACCCACATTTTTCTACTTTATCTAGTAATAGGTTATGGTCTACTTTATCAAATGCCTTACTGAAGTCCAAGTAAACTATATCAACAGCATTCCCCTGGTCCACTAATTTTGTCACTTTGTCAAAGAATGCAATAAGATTAGTCTGGCATGATCTGTTTTTGACAAACCCATGTTGGCTTTTGGTTATTACTTTGTTTGCTTCTATTGATCCTTCTTCCCATTGCACTCTGAAACACATGCTTGTAGAAAGGGCTTTGATCAGGGTTTCTTTTCAGGGCAATCGATTTCCTCCATAATATTTCTCTGTTTACTGTATCAAAGGTTGCATTAAGATCTATAGAGAAAGCAAACCATTGTTTCCCCTGACATATTTTGTAATTAGATGGTTCACATCAAATAGAATAGAATAGAATAGAATAGAATAGAATAGAATAGAATAGAATAGAATAGAATAGAATAGAATAGAATAGAATAGAATAGAATAGAATAGAATAGAATAGAATTCTTTATTGGCCAAGTGTGATTGGACATACGAGAAATTTGTCTTTGGTGCATATGCTCTCAGTGTACATAAAGAAAAATAAAATACATTCATCAAGAATCATAAGGTACAACACTTAGTGATAGTCATAGGTTACTAATAAGAAATCAAATCGTACTAGGAAACAAATAATATAAATTGTAAAGATACAAGCAACATGGTTATAGTCATATAAATGCAATAAATAATAATAAATAATAATAAGTGGGAAGAGATAGGTACTACCAAGGATGAGAAGAATAATAGTAATACAGTCTTAGTAAATTATTTGACAGTGTTGTGGGAATTAGTTGTTAAGCACAGTGATGGCATTCGGGGGAAAAAACTGTCCTTGTGTCTAGTTATTCTGGTGTGCAGTGCCCTATAGCGTTGTTTTGAGGGTAGAAGTTGAAACAATTTATGTCCAGGATGTGAGGGGTCTCTAGATACTTTCACAGCCCACTTTTTGACTCGTGCAGTATACAGGTCCTCAATAGTGAATCATCTCTGTCTAAAGCCGGCTGGTTCTTTTGTAAGGAGTGTGGCTGTCATCCACTCACTTGCAACTATACTCCAGAGGAGCTCAGCATTTATTTTTTGCCATCATATCTAATAAACCAAATAGGACCAGTAACTGCTAGGATGCTTTTCATACCCTTTTTATTATTATAAAGAAAATAATATTGCCACCTTCCATCCAACTGGATATGGCAGGTATTATTTATAAGTGTAAATAAGCCTGCTAAAAGAGGCCCCACCAGTCAGGATATTTTTGAATAGTTCAGCCAGTAAAAAGTCATATCCAGGGGCTTTATTGCTCTCCAAGCCTTTTGTGATGAATTTGATCATGAATATATCAATGTAAAATAGTTGACAAGTTGACTAATATGCTTGTAATTTATTTATTTATTTAAAAATATTTTTAGCAATAGCAATAGCACTTAGACTTATATACTACTTCACAGAGCTTTACAGCCCTCTCTAAGCAGTTTACAGAGTCAGCATATTGTCCCCAAAAATCTGGGTCTGAGTCAACTTTGAGCCTGGTGAGATTCGAACTGCCAAACTGCTGGCAGCCGGCAGTCAGCAGAAGTAGCCTGCAGTACTGCATTCTAACCACTGTGCCACCTCGGCATTAAATTTAATAATGTAATTCTTAATGCTTTATTAATGTTTAATTACTTGGCTAATTAATGCTAGTGGTCACTATGAGTCTATAAGACATTTATGTTTTTCAACAGTAGGTAGGCTAATCCATTGGGACTCTTTTCACGAATCTGAGATTTATTTACCATTGAAAATATGATTATATTGGCTAAGATCATGTAGAAAATGTGAGCTTCCCATTAGTGCTGCACCTTCCTATTGTACAAAAGACCCTTTGATTGGATACAGAGTCTCCCCTCATCTCACAAGTGTGTAGCAGAAACGCTCAAAGCAATGAGGTTGTATTCATGGTGATGATATGTTTGTTTTGATCCTTGCCATCACTCCAGTGTGGAACCCAATTTCCAGCCATGACACCTACAATGGCCATGGTGGAAAGCAGCTCTTGAGTTCCATAGAGAAGATATGTTTGGATCTATTTTTTCATCCATCACCATTCCATTCGCTTTACCAGGTAGAGAAACACAAACACAAACCTGTGGGACTTTGTAGGTTCCTATTAAAGTTGATAACTGAATGGAGATGTCACTGTCAGCTGCATCGAGAAGAGCCAAAAGGTTGTCCTGTCTTCCACAGCTGTAGTTGGGAACATTGGCTTCTCCAGTAGAGAGCATGTCCAGCAAGGCTTCTGAAGTGCCAAGTGGGTTATCATAGTTGTCATGGATGTTGTAACCCAGTGTGAGATTGTGCAGGAGTTGGTCATTCTTGTTGATCACTTCAATAGCAAAAATGAAGCGTTGGGTACATCCAGGGCCCAAAGATATCATACTGTAAAAAAAAAGTTGTTCTTCATCATCATCATCATCATCATCATCATCATCATCATCATCATCATCATCATTTTCTCATATATTCCTTTTTATCTCCAGGAACCTGTTCAGTCTTAAGTCTTCTGTCTGATCTAAAATCAGAGGCAAATGATAGTTACCCATCGCCATTTAATTTTTATGAGTGTGAGAAAATGGGATGGAAATTGTTTTCTACCAGCATTAAGAATCACAAAATGATTGCTATTTGTGCCCACTTTCATTTGTCAAATAACCAGGATTCAATGAGTCATTAAAGTAGAACCACCATAAAAGCAAGAACATGGTTTATAATAAGTGAGCCAGCAAGCAATTCTAGAAACAAGTCATCCTTATTCCTATAAAGAGCAAGCATTTAATTTGGGCTGGCAGAGGCAAGTACAACACTTTCAAAAACTACATGAAAGAAAAAAAATCAGTATTCAAGGGATGAACTCATGACTGTGAGAAGAGAAGATCCGCTGGAATTCTGTGTTCCTTTCTTGGGTTCTTTTAGAGTTTCTTCTCCCTCATTCTTACATTTGATTCTCTCCCACAAGATAAAAGAAAAACGGGGAGCTCTACAATTCAAAATGATTCAAAAACCTGGATGTGTCCTGCAACCTAGGAATAAGTGAAATAAGAAGAAAGGAAGAAGAAGGATAGAAATGGAGAGGATGCAATTCTATTACACCAAATGACTTACTGTGGAAAAGAAGTGTAAGGAGCCCCACTGAATTGTAATGGCTGAAGTGAAAATTTTCTTGCCGTGAGAAACACGCTAATGAGATGGTCACCTGGCCTGTAAAAGTTCCATGGATTTCCTATGTCCTGTTGCTTCAAAGTTAGGGGGCATTTGGTTCCGAGCCTTGCAGAGTTTCTCCGGGTCAGCACAAGCAATAGCATCAGAAGCAGAAGCAGGAGATCCATTTCTTGTTTGACGGAATCACTCACTTCTCTGTTTCTTAACAACAAGAAGAGTTTGAGGAAAATCTAAGCAGTCTCACAAGATGGAAATGCCTGTGGCTTTCCTGATTCAGACAGAGACAAACTGAGCTCCACCTGGGTAGGAGGGAATGGTACATTCAACAACACAACCTGTCCTAAATCTTGGACAAAATACCCAGCATAAACAGTATAATTTATCCTTTTCTGAGGCAAATTCCCTTCCATGTTGCTAAGCTGGTGATAATTATAGTGAGGAGCAACTTCTCTGGGGATCCTGAACTACTTCTGGGGCTCCAGGTAGCTGGAGAAATGCATGTTAGTGAAAAATCATAGCTACACCCCTAGGAGCACTGCTCTGTAGTAGTTCTGGTCCTTCCCTTCAGCACATGACTAGAAAGTGTTGCTGGAGGAAGATAGTTGACTATCTAGATAATTTACTTCTACTGTCACCCAGAGCTATGGAGTTTGGAGACATTCTAGGTTGATAATATTTAACTCCATGGCTGTGTTCTAATGTCAAGGAAGCAATCAGTACCCTTGAACCCTGACAAATGTTAAGAGTAATGCCTGTTTGTGATTTCTTTTCTATTACATCTCCATATATTAATTCAGAATTGGACCTGGTTGTGCATGAAGTGGAATTTTGAGATCTTTTATATTTTGTAGCTATGAAATAAGTAGTGGGCTGTGATGTCTTCAGATGAAATGGTGGTAGGGCACACAACACGGTGAAGGTATGGCTTGATTTCTTGCCATGTACACCCAGAAACTAGGTGATCATTGGTCTTGTGTGGACGTGTTCCATGGGATTGGGCTCCTTTGGATTTCCCATCTCTTGAAAATGTCTACAAATATCTTCCCCAAAAGACCACCAAGGGCTTTGAAGAAGCAGTTGAGAGTCCCTGTATTCATGCTGTATCTGGGTCATTTGTAGGGAGACTTAAGTTTCTCATATGATGGTGGGAGGAACATTGATATATACACCTGCTCCTAGAATGGAGTAGTTAGGAGCTGAATGAAATGGAGGATCTGAGAAGATATGCAGTACCATCCTGATGATGACAAAAAGAAAATTGGCCATACATCATCATCATCATCATCATCATCATCATCATCATCATCATCATCATCATCATCATCATCATCATCATCATCATCATCATCATCATTGAGTTGGAAGGGACCTTGGAGGTCTTCTAGTCCAACCCCCTGCTTGGGCAGGAAACCCTACACTACTTCAGACAAATGGTTATCCAACATCTTCTTAAAAACTTCCAGTGTTGGAGCATTCACAACTTCTGGAGGCAAGCTGTTCCACTGATTAATTGTTCTAACTGTCAGGAATTTTCTCCCTAGTTCTAAGTTGCTTCTCTCCTTGTTTAGTTTCCACCCATTGCTTCTTGTTCTACCCTCAGGTGCTTTGGAGAATAGTTTGACTCCCTCTTCTTTGTGGCAACCCCTGAGATATTGGAACACTGCTATCAGTGTTTTCATTAAACTAGACATACCCAGTTCCTGCAACCGTTCTTCATGTGTTTTAGCCTCCAGTCCCCTAATCATCTTTGTTGCTCTTCTCTGCACTCTTTCTAGAGTCTCAACATCCTTTTTGCATCGTGGCGACCAAAACTGAATGCAAAACTGAATGCAGTTACTTAGGGACACCTGGTATGCTTCTTGAAAGATGTCCCTCTGTAAACTCCAGGTACTTTTGAATAATCAATGCCATCTACTGGGACCTCAGTTGGGCACCTTTTCATAGCAGTGCCAGCCCTCTGAAATGAGGTTCCCAGACAGATTCAGAAAATCCTCAACCTTTGGTTGTTTTGAAGGTTGTTAAACATTTCCCTTTTCACTCAGGCCTTTGGCAAGATGAGTGATGACATTCTCATCCTCCCATTCTACCACTTCTTACAATACTAGACAACACAGTATCAACAGTAGAGACCTTCAAATTTCTCGCTTCCACCATATCTCAAGACCTAAAATGGTCACCTAACATCAAAAACGTCATCAAAAAAGCACAACAAAGAGTGTTCTTTCTGCGCCAAGTCAGGAAGCTCAAACTGCCCAAGGAGCTGCTGATACAGTTCTACAGAGGAGTTATTTATTTTATTTTTATTTATTTATTTGTCAAACATGTATAGTAGTAATTTGTATAAATATAAGTAAAAAGTAACGATAAAAGAGGACAATAGGACAGTAGGACAGGGACGGTAGGCACAGTGGTGCGCTTATACACGCCCCTTACAGACCACTTAGAAACGATGAGAGGTTGACTGTAGACAGTCTAAGGTTAAAGTTTTTGGGGTTTGGGGAAGAAACCACAGAGTCAGGTAGTGCATTCCAGGCATTGATCACTCTGTTGCTGAAGTCGTATTTTCTGCAGTCGAGTTTGGAGCGCTTTACATTCAGTTTGAATCTATTACATGCTCGTGTATTGTTGCGGTTGAAGCTGAAGTAGTCATTAACAGGAAGGACATTTTGGTATATGATTTTATGAACCACATTTAGATCAGATCGGAGGCGACGTAGTTGTAAATTGTCTAATCCCAGTATTTCAAGTCTGGTGGAATAAGGTATTTTGTTGTGAGCGGAGGAGTGAAATATTTCTGGACTCTTCGATTGTATTTATGTCTGATATGCAGTGCGGGTTCCAGACAGGTGAGCTGTATTCCAGAATTGGTCTAAGAAATGTTTTGTATGCTCTGGTTAGTAATGTAATGTTGCCAGAGAAGAAACTACGCAAGATTAGATTAACAACTCTTAGTGCCTTTTTGGCAATGTTGTTACAGTGGGCTCTAGCACTTAGGTCGTTGGATATGAGTACTCCAAGGTCTTTGACAGAGTGAGGGTCATCTACAAGTTCGTTTCCTCCAAGTTTGTATTTTGTATTCTGATTTTTTTTGCCAATGTGTAAGACAGAGCATTTGGTGGTTGAGATTTGAAGTTGCCAGTTGTTTGACCATTCTGCTACATGATCAAGGTCTTTTAAGAGCTGAAGTGGTGCAGTGGTTAAATGCAGCCATTGCAGGCTGACTGCTAGTTCAACAGTTCAGCTGTTCAAATCTCACTAGGCTCAAGGTTGACTCAGCCTTCCATCCTTCCGAGGTCGGTAAAATGAGGACCCAGATTGTTGGGGGCAATATGCTGAACTCTGTAAACCGCTTAGAGAGGGCTGTAAAGCACTATGAAGCGGTATATAAGAAAAGTGCTATTGCTATTGCTATTTTTGAAGGGTAGCAACATTGTCGGTGGTGTTAAATAGTTTAACATCATCAGCAAAGAGAACACAGTTGCTTATAATATGATCACAAAGATCGTTTATGTAGAGTATGAAGAGTGTTGGTCCTAGAACACAGCCTTGAGGGACACCACTGTTGACAGGAGCAGGATTTGATATGGCACTTCCTATTTTGACCACTTGTTGTCTGTTAGACAGGAACACAATTATCCAATCATGTAGGGGTCCAGAAATGCCAAAAGATTTTTAGTTTCAGAAGTAGTTTGTCGTGTACAACTGAATCAAAGGCTTTACAAAAGTCTATGTAAATTGCATCTATTGTTTTACCCTGATCAAGTTGAGTGGTCCATATGTTTTTGCAGTGCAAGAGTTGCAGATTACAGGATAATTTTTTTCTGAAACCAAATTGTTTGTTTGAGAGTAGATTGTTAGTTTCTAAGTGGAGCGTAATGGATTGGTTTATGATTGATTCCATGACTTTGCAGGTGACACAGCCCAAAGAGATTGGTCTGTAATTTTCAACGTTACTTGGATCTCCTTTTTTGAAGATAGGGATGACCGTGGCTAGTGACCATAGGTTGGGTAAGGAGCTAGTCCTGAAGGATTTTTTTAAAATTATGCTTAGAGGTTCAGCCAAGGTTGTGGAGAGCTTTTTTAAGAAGTATGCACATAGTCCATCAGGTCCAATAGATAGAGATAGTTTTTGGTTGCGTAATGCCTTTCTAACGTTATCTTCTGTAAAATCGATTTGTGTTAGATCGTTGCAGTTAATTGTGGTATGACTAGGAAATATTGGGCATGAGCCATTGCTGTTTACAAAGACTGAGCCGAAGAATGTGTTAAAGAGGTTGGCTTTAACTGTTTCGTCGTTATAGTCTTTACCATTCGGTCTTTTAAGGGGTGGGATGGATCTTGAGTCTTTGAATTGGTTGTTTACAAAGTTATAGAAGGCACGTGTGGACTTCGCACGTAGAAGGTTTTCTTCTTGATAGATGTGACAATTCGTGCATTTAGTCTTTATTTGGTGACACAGATTTTTGTAGCGGCTTTTAAAGTTTGCAACGTGGCCTGTTTTATTTTTTTGCCAAAGAGATCTTTTTTTGGATTGGAGCTTCCTTATTTTTATGGGTAATTTATTTTTCTTGGTTTTGGTGATTATTAGTGGTACATGTAATTTAATGACTCTTTGGATTTCGAGCAAAAATATATTGTAGTAGTCTTCGGCAGTATTACAGCCAGAGAATAGTGTATGCCAATCAAGAGATGAGAGGTCGGCTTCTATGATATCATAGTTGGCTTTTTTAAAGTTGTAATTGGTTATCCCATTATTGAGATGGTTTCTGTAAGGACATATATTGAGACAAAAGTCAATCATGCTGTGGTCACTGTTGGAAAAGGGTTCTTTTATTTGTAGTCCGTAAATTGAGTGTAAGTTGTTGCAGAAGATGAGATCAAGACAATTGCTGAGTCTAGTATTGTCTGTTACTAGTTGATCTAGCCCTAGATTGGTAACAGCATTGTAAAGGGTTGAATGTATGGGTTCAGTTGTACATTCTTTTAGGGTCCAGTTTATATGAGGTAGGTTTAGGTCACCAAGAAATATAAGAGGATGTGGGTAGGAGGCTGCCTACATTAGTAGTGAGGTTAGCTTGTTCGCATGTGTCATGTTGTAATCAGGAGCTCTATAACATAGTAGGAAGCGAAGTGTGGTATTTAAGGTCAGTTCGCAGATGATAGTTTCTGGAAGATCGAGTTCATGTTTAATTTGCACCTTTTTTAGGTTCAGTGATTTCTTATAGAAGATTGCAACTCCACCTCCTCTATGGGTTTCGTGATCAGATCGGTAAACGTGATAGTCTCTTACTGTGATAATGGAGTCGGGGAGGGATGCATTTAGCCATGTTTCACAGACAAATATAATGTCGAATTTAGCAGTTTTTAGTAAAAACTCCTTTAGTAAGGAGTTCAGGTATTTTGTTAACGATGCTTCTTGAATTCATTAGTTTACATTTAAGATTAGCAGTGGTTGATATTGAGGAAGTAAGGGGCGTGCATACCTAGTTTTGGTTTATGGGGGGTTGGTTTTGGTTGAAGGTGGATTGGAAGTTTGGATTGTTTTGGGTGATGATGGTTTGAATGATGTATGGTGGATTGCAGGTCTTAGTTTTGATGCAGTCAGCACGGTAGTCAATGTACAGGTCAGTTTGTCCTTGGTCTTGACGTTTTTTGAGATCTGCTCGGAGTTCACGGGAGCGGATTCGTTGTAGTATGGATAGGTCAGGTCTTGAGCGAAGTTTTTTGGGGTTGGGGTCATTTCTATTAATAGAGTTTATAGTATTAATGAATTTTCGTTTGCTGAGTTCATCTTTGCAAATGACTCTACAGAATCGTGGAACCACCGAACCGTCTTTATACTTAAACTCGGGGCCATCTCTGGAAACTTCAATGATTTCTTCGGTGGGGAATTTTGATGCAATAATGTTGCGACCTGATCTATATCAGGTTCATTGGTAACTTCAAGGCCAAATAGAATAGCATTATTATGTTTTTGTTCCTGTTCAAGGGTGTCTTTGATGAGTAAGGATATATTGCTTGGATGGTTGGTAGATGGTTGAGGTAGTTGTTGTTGTGGTTGTGCATGTGGTTGAGGTAGTGGTTGTTGAGCTAGTGATTGAGGTAGTCGTTGTGTTGGAATATGGTTTTGAGCATTTGAATTTCCATTTGTCTGTGCTGTAATTTTTTTATCCAAAGTTGTGAAGCATGCTTCTATGTGTGCTTCTATGCGTGTTTCCATGGAATTTATGTATGTTTTTTGTGTTTTTATGGTTGTTTCCAAGGTTTGGAATCTATCAGACGTGGTCATTAGATCATCCAGTATTCATAGACATGATGGACAGAAATTAAGAAATGTGGGAGCTTTTTGTAGGAAATTGGCTACAGTTTTGTTTATTTCCAGGCAGGTATTGTGGGCATAAGTTGAGCACATGTGGCATTTTGTGTATTCTTCATTCTCTTTGATGATTTTGTTACATTTGTAGCATATATCGTCGTTGGTAGAGGTATCTTCCATTTGGGGGTTTTTGATTGTGGTGGTTTTTTATTTTTTGTTTGACATGGTTAATAATCAAATAGTGGCTGACAAAAGATCAATAGTCAAATAGTGGCTGACAGATTAGTTAATTGGTATCAATAAATCATCAAATTAATTAATTAATATCAATAACTAATCAAATCAATTATTTAATATCAACAATCAATGGAATTAATTAATATTAATAATCAATCAATTAATATTAACAGTCAATCAGTCTAACCATCAGTAACCAATCAGCTAATTAATTATACTAATTAATGTATAGCTAATTAATAGTACCTAACAAGTAAGATATCAGATTAATAAAAGTCAAATAATAATATAATCTATCTACAGTTAAACAATGCTTGACTAATGCCTGAATTATTAATTGATCAATTGAAATAAGTAGCAGAGAAGTGAAGTACAAATCCTTTGTTTTAAACTGGCTTTTAAATGTAGAATTCGTGACCCACACCTTTTTCCACTTCACTAGGCAGCTCCTTTTGTTATTCAAAAGCAAAAAGACTTTATTGCAGCTTCTCAAAGGAAGTTTTAGTGATGCTGGGGACGAGCGAAGCCTTGCTCTGGGTATATTCTCTTTGCTGGATTTATGGCAGTAGCTTTGGGGAGGAAGGTATGGTGATTCTCTGACTCTTGAATTGAGTCTGTCATCCACACCTCTATAACTGTGTGGTTTGGTTCTTCAACCCAACAAGACAGACACAGACTTCAGAGGATAATCAGAACTGCAGAAGAAACAATTACTGCCAACCTGCCTTCCATTGAGGACCTGTATACTGCACGAGTCAAAAAGAAGGCCGTGAAAATATTTACTGACCCCTCACATCCTGGACATAAATTGTTTCAACTCCTGCCCTCAAAAGGTGAAACCTTGCCTGCAGCACAGCAGCCACCATAAGCCGCCGGGGAACGGCATCCGTAGCTTGGGTGTGCACAGTAAAAGCAGGGCAGGAAGGAAAGGAAAGGAAAGGAAAGGAAAGGAAAGGAAAGGAAAGGAAAGGAAAGGAAAGGAAAGGAAAGGAAAGGAAAGGAAAGGAAAGGAAAGGAAAGGAAAGGAAAGGAAAGGAAGGATGGGCTGGGTTGGTTGAGGCACCCAGGGCACACTTAGAGAAAGCTTAGAGAACTTTTTGGTGCCTTTGAAAATATGCTGCAAAATAACAAAAAGTAAAACTAAAACTAACAAACTATTTTAAAATAGCCTATTTGGTTGTGCATAAAATATTCTGGTTTCACACACACACACACACACACACACACACACACACACACAAACACACACAAACACAAACACAAAATGATTGTGAAATTATAGAAAGACCCCCTCACCTATGCCATCTTTATTATACTTTTCCCTTGACTGCCAATGAACTCAGGCCCACCAAATAATTTGAGAAAACTGACATTCCATCCTTGTCATTTGTAAGCAAGATCAAGTCTCAAATCTGAATGTCTGTGATCACACAGAGTCCACCAGGATTTAGATTGTGAATCTCATTGCTAGCACCAGTTTCTCTAGAAAAAAATACATGATTCCCCCCCCCCCAAGAAAAACCAATAATCCAGATTCACTGCAGATTATTTATTGAGTGTACACTGGAAGAATTTTCTTCCAAGAAAATAGTGGGAGGGAATCCAACAGATGAAAAGATGCACTCATATATCTACATTTCTGGAAATGGAAGATGAAATGAAAACAGTACATGTCCATATTTATTATATGATGTAAGAATGAATATTCATAACCCATTTACTATTACTACCCTCAAGTAAGACTAATTGTCTAAATAAAAAGAAACATATCAGTTGCATTTACAATAGCAGTTTTGTTAAAATGTTTTGAGAAACAAGCATGTCATGGTTTCCACATGCAATCTTTCTAGATTCCCAGCTTGTTAAAATCCACCCACTACTCTAGGAACTTGCATTCCTCACAATCCTATCTTCCAGTCACCCTTTAATGCTTTGGAAAAAAAACGTTGGCCTAGTCATCCATGGAGAACATCTTGGACCATTTTCTGTAGGAACATGTTGAGAGTTGACATTCCCATGTCTCACATTTCAACATTTCTTCTGGACGTAAGCTGCTCCTTCGTATTCAGATCTGGCCTCAGAAGGATAATGAAGCATTTTGGGATGAAGATACAGCCCAGCAGACCAGCACTAGAGCACAAGATGGAGAAGACCTGAACGACCACCATGTATTTCCCTTTGATGCTGAGATAGGTAGGCACAAAAGTCACCCAGACACTGCAGAAGACCAGCATGCTGAAGGTGATCAGCTTGGCTTCATTGAAGGCCCCAGGGAGATTCCTGGCCAGGAAAGCCACCACAAAGCAAATGGCAGCCAAGATGCCCATGTAGCTGAGAGTGATGTAGAACATGCCAAAAGCTCCTTCGTTGCATTGCAGGATTATCTCTCCAGGCTGAGAGTGGAGGTCAGAGTCAGGGAATGGGGGAGAGACTCCCATCCAGATGGAGATGATGATAATTTGGACAACAGAACAAGAAAGGATAATGGAGTTGGCCAAGCTCTTCCTCAACCACATCTTCACTCGGTTTCCTGGTTTTGTGGCCAGGAAAGCCAGCACCACCATGATTGTTTTGGCCAAGAGAGAAGAAATGGCAACTGAGAAGATGATGCTGAACACCACTTGTTGTAGTACACAGGTGTCTTTCCTTGGTTGACCAATGAACAGAAAAGAAGACAAGAAGCAAAGCTGGAGGGAGACCAGGAGGATGTAAGAGAGGTCCCGGTTGTTGGCTTTGACAATGGGAGTTTCTCGGTATTTAATGAATAATATTAAAACAAGCAATGTGGTTAGGAACAAGAGTAGGGCAAATGATAGCAGGATGATGCCCAGATGTTCTTCATAAGACAGGAATGTTATAACTTTGGGGATACATTGGACTCGATCCTCATTTGGATATTTATCATCTGGACACTTGGTGCATTTTTCTGTATCTGAGAAAACCCAAAAGAAACCTTTCTTTAATATTCTATCCTTTCATCTTTACGAAATACCATTTCTGGGATGACAATTGATAGCAGGAGCATTTTCCGAGATACATTTATTAACATCTCCAGAGAATGAGATAAGAAGAATATAATTTTCTTTAAAAAATAGCAAAATTTCTAATACCCTATAAAATTGGAGGAATGATTTTCTGTGTAATGTGCAGAACCTTCATAGAATTTACATTATAAGAGCCAAAGAATGAGTCAGTCTTCTATACAAATGGCACTTCTTAATATCCTGGATTGAGAAGATGCCAATCTTCTGAAATCTAGTTGGCTGGTAGAGAAAACTAGTCTTGCAATTAATCTCAGATGGGACCATGGTATTATGATTGTAATGAGGCACATCCATATTTATTTATTTATTTATTTATTTATTTGTTTGTTTGTTTGTTTGTTTATTTATTTATTTATTTATTTATTTATTTATTTATTTATTTATTTATTTATTTATTTATTTATTTATTTATTTATTTATTTATTTATTTATTTATTTATTTATTTATGTTTTCTTATATGCCGCCCTACTCCCGGGGGACTTAGGGCGGCGTACAGCAAAAAAGATACAAGAAACCAGCAATAAACATAATTAAAATCAAATACAAAAATTAAAAATTCAATATTAAAAAACATCCATCCACCAAACATACCCGGGGGAGAGCTCAGATGGATTAGTCTCTAACCCCCTGCCTGCAGGAAAAGCCATGTCTTGATGGCTTTTCAGAAGGCCAGCAGGGTGGGGATGGTTCAGGTCTCTGGGGGAAGTTGGTTCCAGAGCGCAGGGCCCCCCACAGAGAAGGCTCTCCCCCTAGGGCCCGCCAGACGGCATTGTTTGGCTGACGGGACCTGGAGGCGGCCAACTCTGTGGGCCCTAACCGGTCGAAGGGAAGTATGAGGCAGAATGCGGTCCCGGAGATAACCTGGTCCTAAGCCATGAAGGGCTTTAAAGATGATGATCAACACCTTGAATTGTACCCGGAGACCAATGGGCAATCAGTGCAGCTGGCGGAGTATAGGTGTCACGTGGGCGTACCTTGGCACACCCACCACAGCACGCGCAGCCGCATTTTGCACCAACTGCAGTCTCCGGATACTCTTCAAGGGTAGCCCCATGTAGAGCGCATTGCAGTAGTCCAGACGGGAGGTGACAAGGGCATGAGTGATCGTGAGTAGAGCCTCCTTCTCCAAGTATGGCCGCAACTGGTGCACCAGGCGAACCTGTGCAAAGGCCCCCCTAGCCAAAGCAGTAAGATGATGATCCAATTTTAGCTGTGGGCCTAGGAGGACCCCCAAGTTGCGGACCTGATCTCAAGAACCAAGGAAGGACAGTTGTCATAGTCCTTAGGAGGCAATATCCAAAGCCACTCAGTCTTGTCGGGGTTGAGTTTGAGTCTGTTCCTCCCCATCCAGATCCTAACGTCGTCCAGGCACCGGCACATTACATCAACTGCCACACTGAATTGGAAACTCTGCAAATTCCTCAGCTCTACCTTGCAAGTGTTCCTCGCTTCCCCCTTTGGCAAGGAGGGAGCGAGTCACCCTAAACAAGGCAGCTGGGCGAGAATCTGTGGACGCAATAAGAGCGGAAAAATGAGATCACTTTGCCGCCCCTATCGCCACTAAATAAGACTTGATGTAAATTCTTAATAGTGTTCGATCAGATTCGGTTTTGCTGGACCTCCAGCGGATATATCTATCTATACCACGTCATTGTGGACCAGTAATAAGTTCTAGTCACCTACAAGGGGAGGATCATGTAGAGTGCAGTGCAATAATTATTCCAGGAGGTGGATATAAGACAGAGGTATCAAACTCAAGGCCCAGGGGCCGGAGCCGGCCCATAGGGTGCTCAGATTTGGCCTATTAGGCCATCCTGGAAACAGTGAAGGACAGGTTTTCAGCTCTGCCAGTGAAAATGGAGCTCACGAGGGCTTCGGGCGGCTCTCCCAAATTCTGTTTTCATTGGCAGAGAGTGGCAGGAGGCCATCGCAGATGAAAACTGACTTCACACACTCTGCAGGTAGCCCTTGTGTGCTCCACTTTTGCTGGCAGGTGGTTGCAGGAGGCCTTCACAGGCGAAAACAACTCGGGAGCCCATTTTTGCTGGCACAGTGCTCAGGCCACCACAGGTGCCCTGGACATTAGTGATGTTGAGCTGGCCATGCCCACCCTGGCCACACCCACCCCAGCCCCCAGAGGTCAAACACAACCATGATGTGGTCCTCAATGAAATCGAGTTTGACACCTCTGATCTAAGACAATTCCTCAAGTTTGAAAGAAATCTGCTATTCATAGAAAGATTAATTAAAGAAAGATCCAAAATAAAAAGCAGAAGAGATATTTTCTCTGGCAGTAATAAAGCTCATCCAATATGCTATACTCTCCGATCCCTATTAAGGTCCTTTTGCTCTTATTCTATTCTGGAAAGCAATGGTGCAGTTTGAAAATAAACAAAAAATCAGTTGAGTTCAATTTCTCATTTAACTTTCACTTTAATGAAAGTGCTGTAGATCAGAGGTGGGTTCCTACCAGTTCGGACCGGTTCCATAGAACCGTTAGTAACTTGGTGGCCTGGGCCGCTGGAACCAGCGGCGACCCAGGCCTGCCATGTCCCTGAGCCAGTTCTCTCCTATGGCACCGCCATCTTGTTTTTTGCTTCTGTGCATGTGCAGACACTTTTTTAAGTACTGTGCATGCGCACATGCATGAAGTGCACATGCCCGCACAACGTGTCCCTGAGCGAACTGGCAGTAGCAGAATCCGGAACCCACCCTGGCTCTAAATGAAACCACTTCCATAAACCTGCACTTTTCCTTGGTATCACTCACCTTCCTGAGTGGAAATGGTCCCCCCTGGACAAGGAACGCAATCATAGCAGCAAACTGGCTCTCCTTCTCGCTTTCGCTTGACAAATCCAGGATGACAATTTTCCACGCATTTGGACTGAGGCAAAGGCTAAGAAGAAAAAGAGGGAATGCCACAAAAATGTTTCTGCACTAAGTATGCATCGAAAATGGGGGTATATATAAAGTTTAACTACCATATTTTTCAGAGTATAAGACGCACCTATTTGCCCCCCAAAAGAGGGTGGAAATGTCGGTGCGTCTTATACACCGAATACAGCCATTGTTGGCCTCCCAAAGCCCCACTCCTGCATCCCATTGTTGCAAAAAACAAGCCTTTTTTGCAAAAATGGGGGAATTTTTGCCTTCCCCTACCCCTCAGAGTGTTCTGCAGGCTTCCCAAACCCTATGCATGCCTCGTTTTTGCAAAAAAAAAAAAAAAAAACAGCCAAAAAACGGGCCATTTTTTGCAAAAACAGAGGTGTTTTTGCCTTCCCCCACCCTTAGGAGTGTTCTGCAGGCTTCCCAAACTCTCTGAATGCCTAATTTTTGCAAAAAACATGCCAAAAATGGACTATTTTTTGCAAAAACAGGGGTATTTTTGCCTTCTAATTACCCCAGCTAGCATGACTGGAGGAGGAATTCTGGGAGTTGAAGTCCACTAGTCTTAAAGCTGTCAAGTTTGAAGACCTCTGGGTTAGGGGTTAGGGGTGCAAGGGTCTTCAAACTTGGCAAGTTTAAGACTTGTGGACTTCAACTCCCATTCCTGAGCTAGCATGACTGGAGGAGGAATTCTGGGAATTGAAGTCCACTAGTCTTAAAGCTGTCAAGTTTGAAGACCCCTGGGTTAGGGGTTAGGGGTGCAAGGGTCTTCAAACTTGGCAAGTTTAAGACTTGTGGACTTCAACTCCCATTCCTGAGCTAGCATGACTGGAGGAGGAATTCTGGGAGTTGAAGTCCACTAGTCTTAAAGCTGTCAAGTTTGTAAAAAGTGTACATGGTTGTAAAAAGTATACATGATTGTAAAAAGTATTCTGCTATACTTGTATTCTATTAAATAATATATTACTACACCATTTGGTTCAGAATACATTTTTCCTTGTTTTCCTCCTCTAAAATCTAGGTGCGTTTTATACTCTGGTGCATCTTATACTCTGAAAAATATGGTAAGTAGACTTTGTGGGCTTCACTTGGAGAAATATGAACCCTAACCCTAACCTCTAACCATTCATGATCATATGCAGAGTCATAATCATATGCAGAGAAGAGCAACAAAGATGATTAGGGGATTGGAGGCTAAAACGTATGAAGAACGATTGCAGGACCTGGGCATAGCTAGTCTACTGAAGAGAAGGACCAAGGGAGATATGATATCAGTGCTCCAAGATGGAGTTAACCTATTCTCCAAAGCATCTGAAGGCAGGACAAGAAGCAATGGATGGAATATAGGAAAGAGGCAATTTAGAACTAAGGAGAAATTTCCTGGAAGTTAGAACAATTAATCAGTGGAACAACTTGCCTCCAGAAGCTGTGGAAGTTCCAACACTGGCAGTTTTTAAGAAGAGATTGGATAACCATTTGTCTGAAGTGGTATAGCGTTTCCTGCCTAAGCAGGGGGTTGGACTAGAAGACCTCCAAGGTCCCTTCCAGCTCTATTATTCTATTCTATTCCTTTAATCTGTTTCAATCCAAACCTTAATGCAGATACATTAAGGCTGTCAGCACCACAAATACCAGCACTTGAAGGTTTCTCACAAGTTTGATGGAGATACTAAATTATAGAAGAAATTCAAAATAAACAGATTCAAATAAATAATTCAAATAAACAGATAATACGGACTAAATGGGCGGACTAAAAGCTTGCTCCGCAGGAAGATTATTTGATCTTCGGTTGCTTGCCTGTTGGAGGTCCCTCTTGGAGTTTTATTGCTTCGGGGTGTGACTGGGAGTTTGGCAGGCACCAGGGGACGGTGGCAAAACATCAGCCACTCACGCGGAGCACCCCCTAGATCTCCCTTCTTCCGACCATCGAAGACGGCCGCCCATTTTAGGTGCGGACGAACGCCGTGAGGGCCGGTTGTTTCTGAGGCCTCTTACGAAATTCGGCCTGTCTCGGGAAGGCTTTGGGGCTATTTTACACCGAACCCTGAACATAGGAGGATTTAATATCAGCCTTTGACATCAGCTAACATCAGCTGAAGAAGAGGACGGCGAGCTCGGACGGCGTGCCCTGTTATCGGCGGCCGGGAGCTCGGTCGTTCTTTTTTTTTGTTTCTGGGATTTCCGGCCGGAGAGATCAGCGTAGGCGCGGGTGCTAGGCTCCACTTGCCACCTTGGCTCAGAAGATCGGCACTGAGGCGGTAAGCATTGTTGGAGCGAACTGAACCCTGGCACGGATTGAGGTGGGGCTGTTTTCTGGGCCATTGTGGATTATTTTTGTTTGGCCCTACGTTCGGGACTGAGAGCAGGGGCTATTTGATTTTTAATTGTGGATTTTCGGGACTCTCACCGCCATTGTTCTTAGGACAGTGGGACGTACTGAAGATAATTACTATTCTTGAGGGCCTAGAGGTCGTTGAAAGACCTTGGAAAGATCGCGAGAATTCTACATACATCCCCTGCCTGGTTTTTTTCAACTGCCAGGCGTCTTTGGGGGAGGAACCTGGCTCGGATTAATTACTTAAAAGCTGCTTCCCGGACTGCTGCACCCCCCCCCCACTGCTACCAGCTACCAGTGATATCCAGGGAGCTTTTTACATCTGTGACAATTGATAATTATACTGGATGCCCAGTTTGAAAATATTTTTCCCTCCGTGGGTGTTCCGGGTCATCCTAATGAACAGAGAGACTGCGCTGAAGATGTGGAACCCCCCCACGAGTCCAACTCGGTTGCAGACCGTGGGGAAGGGAACCTCAGATCCCCAAAGACATCGGAGGAAGGGGGGCTTTCATTACCCCTGGATTATAGAATATCCCTGGACCATTAGACCATCTGGAAAGGCTGAGTTAAAGCAAAGGACCTGTCCTCCTAGTATGCCCTTATTCGGAGGAGTTTGCCTTCTTTTTAATAACACTTATTTTAAATTGTATTTCTCCTCCTCTGAGATCTGACATGTGTATGTGTATGGGTATGAGTGCGTAGGAGGATGGATGGTATTTATGAGAATGGCATGTATGAGAATGGTATGTATGGCCTGCAGGAAAGGAAGGGGGCCAGCGGGTGGGGGGTCTCTGGTGGGGAAGAGAGCCGGACCATCTCGGTCATTATGGGAAGAGGCAGATATGGCGGGAGCAGAGGGGAGGGCCGCTCTCGGGGAATAAGACCTCGCTGTCTTCAAGCGATCCCTTGTTCCGGCCCCTCTGTCTTGGTTCCATCTTGCTCAGCCCGGATACCTGGCAACCAGGGTTCTCAGGGCCCTGGGCTCAGGATGTTACTGCTTAACGCCAGGTCAATTATCAACAAAGCCCCCCTGATACGTGATTTAATCACAGAGGAGGGGGCAGACCTGGTATGTGTTACCGAGACCTGGCTAGGGCAAGAGGGGGGAGTAGCCCTCTCTGAGATATGCCCAGCCGGTTTCTCGGTGCAGTACCATTCTCGACCCCAGGGAAGGGGGGGGAGTGGCAATTATAACGCGTGGAAATCTGCATCCTCGTAGGATCCCTGCCCCGGAGATTGTTGGGTGTGAGACGCTCCTTCTGAAGTTGGACTTAGGGGTTCAGGTGGGCCTTTTCTTAACGTACCTGCCTCCCAGCTGCGTAAGTAAGGCCCTGCCTGAACTGCTCGAGGCAGTAGCCGGCTTGGCGGTTGAGTTCCCCAGGCTTATGGTGCTGGGGGACTTCAACTTGCCATCTGCTGGTGAAACCTCTGGGATAGCTCAGGAGTTCATGGATTCCATGACAACCATGGACCTAACCCAAGTAATCCAGGGTCCGACTCATGAGGGTGGTCACACGCTTGACCTAGTATATCTCTCGGGGCAGTGGAGAGATGATCTGAAGATAAGGGACATAGTCATCACCCCTCTGTCATGGTCAGATCATTTCCTACTGAGGCTGGATTTCACGACCCCACTCCTCCCCCGCAGGGAGGCGGGACCGACTAGGTGGTTCCGCCCCAGGCGCCTAATGGAGCCGGAAGGATTCCAGAGGGAACTTGAGGAAATACCTGAAACCCTGGTACACAATTCGGCTGACTCCCTGGTGGCTGCTTGGAACACCGCAGCATCAGGGGCTCTAGACCGAATTGCGCCTAAGCGACCTCTCCGTGGCAGTGGATCCCGGAAAGCTCCCTGGTTTACCGAGGAGCTCCGGGAGATGAAACGCCAGAAGAGACGTCTGGAGCACCGCTGGAGGACCAAGAAGGCCGAGTCTGACCGAACACTATTAAGAATTTACATCAGATCTTATTTAGTGGCGATAGGGGCGGCAAGACGATCCTATCTTGGATATCAAGGAACACTTGCAAGGCAGAGCTGAGGAATTTGCTGAGTTTCTGTCGGATAAAGTCGCTCAGATTCGGTTGGACTTGGACTCTGGCAGGGCAGAGTCCATAGAGTTGACAGGGGCCAGTCTTAATCCATCTTTGTGGGAGGAGTTTGGGCCTGTTTCTCCCGAGGATGTGGACAGGGCTATGGGAGCGATGGGGACCTCCACCTGTTTATTGGACCCGTGCCCCTCCTGGCTGGTCTCGGCCAGCAGGGCGGTGGCATGCAGCTGGATCCGGGCGGTGATCACCGCTTCTTTGAGGGAGGGATCCGTACCGCAGTCGTTAAAAACTGCGGTGGTGCGACCCCTCCTGAAGAAGCCTTCCCTGGATCCAGCTGATTTGAAGAACTATCGTCCAGTCTCCAACTTACCTTTTTTAGGGAAAGTTGTGGAGAAGGTGGTGGTGACTCAGCTTCTGCAGCTCCTGGATGAAACAGACCATCTAGATCCTTATCAGTCGGGTTTCAGGCGCGGCTACAGTACCGAAACTGCCTTGGTCGCCCTGATGGATGATCTCTGGCGGGCCCGGGATGGGGGGAACTCCTCCATCCTGGTGCTACTTGACCTCTCAGCGGCTTTCGATACCATCGACCATGGTATCCTTCTGCATCAGCTTGGCGAGTTGGGAGTGGGAGGCACCGTTTTACGGTGGTTCTCCTCTTATCTCGCCGATCGGATGCAGTCGGTGTTGGCAGGTGGGCAGAGATCGTCCCCTAGGCCCCTATTATGTGGGGTGCCCCAGGGGTCGGTTCTCTCGCCCATCCTGTTTAACATCTACATGAAACCGTTGGGTGAGATCATCCGCAGACATGGGGTGTGTTTCCACCAGTACGCTGACGACACCCAGCTGTACATCACCACCCCGTCTGACTTCAGGGAGGCAGTGGACGTAATGTGCCGATGCCTGGACGACGTTAAGATCTGGATGGGGAGGAACAGGCTCAGACTAAACCCCGATAAGACTGAGTGGCTGTGGATATTGCCTCCTAAGGTTCATGACAATTACCCCTCCTTGGTCTTTGAGGGTGCGAAACTGACCCCCTCAGACCAGGTCCGCAACTTGGGGGTCCTCCTAGATCCACAGCTAAAATTGGACCACCATCTTTCTGCTGTGGCTAGGGGGGCCTTTGCACAGGTTCGCCTGGTGCACCAGTTGCGGCCATATTTGGAGAAGGAGGCGCTACTCACGGTCACTCATGCCCTTGTCACCTCGCGGTTGGACTACTGCAATGCGCTCTACATGGGGCTACCCTTGAAGAGTATCCGGAGACTTCAGTTGGTGCAAAATGCGGCTGCGCGTGCTGTGGTGGGTGTGCCAAGGTACACCCACGTGACACCGATACTCCGCCAGCTGCATTGGCTGCCCATCGGTCTCCGGGTCCAATTCAAGGTATTGATCACCATCTTTAAAGCCCTTCATGGCTTAGGACCAGGATATCTTCGGGACCGCATTCTGCCTCATACTTCCCTCCGACCGGTTAGGGCCCACAGAGTTGGCCTCCTCCAGGTCCCGTCGGCCAAACAATGTCGGCTGGCGGGCCCCAGGGGGAGAGCCTTCTCTGTGACTGGCCCCGTGCTCTGGAACCAACTACCCCCAGAGACCCGGACTATCCCCACTCTGCTGGCTTTCCGTAAAGCCATTAAGACATGGCTTTTCCTGCAGGTGGGGGGGACAACTTAATTCCACCTGAGCCTACCCCCCAAGTATGTATGTGTTGAATGGATGTTGCTGTTGTAAATAATTGTTTTAAATTTTTGTACTTGTTTTTAAATTTTATGCAATTTCTTTGTTTATTCTTGTATTTCTCCTTGTTGTAAGCCGCCCCGAGTCCCTCGGGAGTTGGGCGGCATATAAGAATAACAAAATAAATAAATAAATAAATAAAAGAACCATGGTCTGTATCCTAAAGAATAATCAAGCAGCATGCAATGTTGGTCATGGCTGAATCGGTTTAAAATAGGGTTCCATATTTTAGCATCTGAGGGACATTTTTGTGAATAGTACAGAAGTTCCCTGCCCCCTCCAAAACAACATCAACCAGCAGTCTCAGAAAACAGCAAGTTTTCTCCTAGGATACATTCAACTCTCAGGGAAGGTCATCCACCATAGTGACTAAAATTAACCCGCTTGAAATGGCTCATAATCTTTAGAAAAAGGAGAAAACACAGCAATATTTTACCCACCTTGTTGAACAACTTTAGCCATGAAAGAGCACGTTGGTCGATAACAAGTCTCTGTCTTTCAAAACTCCCCACTTTCCTTTTGATCAAACCCCGTAAGACCAACAAACACACAATGTCCATGTCTGCAGTGACTTCTCCGTTTTGGTCCAAGTAGACTTTCCAATGGGAAAGATTGTAGAACTCATTCTTCTCCAGAAAGGGATGGAACTAGAATGGAAACACCCAATAATTTTAAAAGCAGAAACCTTTGTTTCTTATCCTATCTGCTATTTTCATGTTACCTTTTTCCTTTAAATTTTATTTTATTCTATTTGAAACAATGTAAACTTCAAAAAAAGTTTAAAAAAGTAATAAAAAAGAACTAAATAAGACTACACAAAAATGTGCATAAAAAGAAAAAAAATGCCCATGTCATATACATATACAAACAGATACATAAAAAGGACTTTTTAGCAACAAGGACTATAATATTTTCTATAAAAACTTCAATGATGCCCTAAAAAAGGATGGCCAAATTTGATAAGAATATTTCTGAAAATATCAAAATAGTAGATGATTGCGAACTAAATGTGAGTCAGCATTGAGATGCTCATGGAAGGAAGACAAATGCATCCATAAGAATCTCAGGAAGTGAACGTTCTGGTTTGGGGAGACCCCAACTCAAGCCTCAGCTCCCCTTGCAGGGAGCATGCTTGGAGAAGACATCTCACAAAACTTGGACCAACTTGGAACAGCAATGAACTCATGGAAGAGATCAAAGGAGCTGCTCTTTGCCTTGAGGAAAGGCCAGAAGAAGAGCCATGTTGATCTATAGCAGGGGTGTCAAACTCAAAGCCCGGGGTCTGGATCTGGCCCGCAGGGTGCTTAAATCTGGCCTGTGGGGCTGCCCTGGAAACAGCAAAGGACCAGCCCACAGTGCCTCTGCCAGTGAAAATGGAGCTTGGGAGGGCCGCATCTCCGTTCTGTAGTCAAGGGAGACATCATTGTCTGAAGCTTTTTATTTCTGCAGGAATAAGCATCTGAATTTTTCCATCCTTGTTCCAGCATGATTTATTGGCCACTTGCACTGTGAAAATAGAATCCGGCTCAGGCCATCAGATGTTCTCAGAGTCTCCTTCAAATTTATAAGAGTAACATTCTACAATGCTAATTACAAACCATACGTACAGGAATAGCTTTAAAAATGCAAACATCGTTTAAAAATTAGCAGTGTTTAATATCAAAATATATCTGATGCCAGTTCCTTGGTAAACTATAATCTGACCAACTAGATTGAACAGATCTGTTGGTCTTTTGTCGCACAAGGAGGATGAGATGGGTCTCATACTTTTCCTATGGATTCCTTCTCCAAAAGAGCTTAATTTGTTGGATCCCTGTTGGGATCCTATACCTGCCATGGCTGGAGTCTTGGAGCTTCCAATGCCTCTTGGACCTTCTTCCTTCTCCTCCAGGATCTGGATGAATACGCAGCCTTCAGGATGTGGGCCAGAGTAATAAACATAATGTAAACAGAATCACTATTTTCAATCTGGGCCCTGCCCCTTTTCTCTTGGATTTCCATTGGAGCTTTTTGGATGCATCTTCTCCGGGCTTTGACAGAAAGGGCATGTTTTGAAGAAGAACAGCGAAAAGATTGCTTTACAAACTGGGGATCTACAAAGAAATAGGGTTCAAAAGCACTATATTTTGGGCTTAATTTTTGCAGGAAATCAAAGCTCCAAATACTATGGATGTATTTGAGATAATTATAATGATATATTAAATATTTTCCCAAAGTTGTGGTGATCCAGACTTTTCCTCTATTGGGTCCTGACAAAGTGTCAAGTGTTAGTTGAAAAATAAGAAATGTGCTCGAAATGATAATATGTTCTATGAATTGAACAAAGACATTGACTTGTTTCCACTGAGAAAAGCTGGGATTCCTGAAGGGTTCTGGATATTTATCCATTGCGAACTGTTGTGATATAACAACACAAATTCCATTCCTCACAAACAAAGGAGGAAAAATCCTCAAGAAATTATCTCCCTCCTCTGTGTCTGGAGCAAGGAGACCAATCAAGGTCCATCTGAAATGGAGGAGCAGTTGGACAATTGCTGGGTGTTGAAACCCTTCTTTGGGGAGCATCCGGTGGAAAAAAGGGAATTTACTTTTATCGCTCAGAATCTCTGAAGCAACTCTGTCCCTCATCTGAAAAAGCAATGAAGAATGCTGAAGTTTGTTTGGATGAATATATTTGAATGGTTTGTTGATTAGTCATTGTTTAAAATATGTTTGGAATATTAATAAGTGCTTATAAAAACAGAATACAAAAAATAAAGTAAATTAGAATAACAGTAAAAATGCAAATCATATTTTTCGATTACCTCTACAATTAACCACAATTAGATTCAAATATGGAGATGTTAATTAAAGTAACGTAAAGGTAAAGGTTCCCCTCGCACATATGTGCTAATCATTTCTGACTTTGGGGGGCAGTGCTCATCTCTGTTTCAAAGCCGAAGAGCCAGCGCTGTCCGAAGACATCTCCGTGGTCATGTGGCCAGCATGACTAAACACCGAAGGCGCACAAAAAGCTATTACCTTCCCACCAAGGTGGTCCATATTTTTCTACTTTCATTTTTACATGCTTTCGAACTGCTAGGTTGGCAGAAGCTGAGACAAGTAAAGGGAGCTCACTCTGTTATGTGGCGCTAGGGATTCGAACCACCAAACTGCCAACCTTCTGATTGACAAGCTCAGTGTCTTAGCCACTGAGCCACCACATCCATCTACCATGTTCATCTACCCAATATCAACACTTCTCAAGAGATTCTAGCATTTATTTTAACCACAATATCTATTTGACCAATGGGGCAATAATCACTAGGGTGCTTTTTAATACTCTTTTTAAAATTGAAAATATTATTGCCACTTTCCTGACAACTATAGGAGGTACTACTTTTATGTATAAATCTACCTGCCACTAGTGGGACTCACAACCTGGATTATTCTTTGAATAGTTCAGCTGATAGAAAGTCCTCTCCAGGGGTTCTATTGTTCTTCAAGCCTTTTATGATTAATTTCATTATGAATACATTAGTGTAAAAAGTTGTTGACATGTTGGCTCATATATTTGTAGCTTGCGAGAGGGATCTTGGAGTCCTGGTAGACAGCCAACTAAATATGAGCCAGCAGTGTGCAGCAGCAGTCAAAAAGGCCAACGCAGTCCTGAGCTGCATAAATAGAGGGATACAATCAAGGACCAGAGAGGTACTAGTACCACTCTATAAAGCCTTGGTCAGACCACACCTAGAGTACTGCATCCAGTTTTGGTCGCCACACTACAAAAAAGACATTGAAACCCTAGAGAAAGTGCAGAAGAGAGCAACCAGGATGATAAAGGGTCTGGAAAAGAAAACATACAAAGAGCGGTTGCAGGAACTGAGCTTGGCCAGTCTGGCAAAGAGAAGGACCAGGGGTGACATGATAGCAGTGTTCCAATACTTGAGGGGATGCCACAGAGAGGAGGGGGTCAGGCTGTTCTCTATGGCACCAGAAAGCCAAACAAGGAATAACAGATGGAAGCTGACCAAGGAGAGATTCAACCTGGAAGTGAGGAGAAACTTTCTGACGGTGAGAGCGATAACCAGTGGAACAGCTTGCCAATGGAGGTTGTGAGAACCCCAACACTTGCGACCTTCAAGGGGAGACTGGACTGCCATCTGTCTCAAATGATGTAGGAATTCCTGCTTGAGCAGGGGGTTGGACTAGATGACCTACAAGGTCCCTTCCAACTCTAATAATAAATCTAAATCTAAATATTTTTAAATAAAGTGGTTAATTACTGACAGGGATCACTATGAGTCTATTAGACATATATGATTTCTTAACAATAGGTAAGATGGAGAATCATTTCAGGAATATGGGATTGGTTCAGCATTGAAAAATATTGATTATGTACAAAAATGTGAGCATCTTCCTATTGTAAAGATTATGTACAAAATGTGAGCATCTTCCTATTGTACAGAATGACTTTTTGATTCAACAGCCTTTCCTCACCTTTACAAGTGTGCAACAGAAGCCCTCAAAGCAATGGGGATGGTCTCATGAGAAGATATGTCTTTTTTGAACCATGCTCCCCATCTTAATGTTATCTCAATACCCAGCCATGATACCTACAATGACCATAGTGAAAAATAGCTCTTGAATTCCATAGAGAAGATATGGCTGGATCTATCATGCACCCACTACCAGACAATTCACTTTGCCATGTAAAAAACAAACACACACACACCTGTGGGATTTTGTAGGTGCCTACTAAGGTTGACATCTGGATGGAGATCTCCCTGTCAGCTGCATCAAGAAAAGCCAAAATGTTGTCCTTCCTTCCACAGCTGTAGTTGGGAACATTGGCTTTTCCAGTAGAGAGCATGTCCAGCAAGGCCTCTGAAGTGCCAAGTGTGTTCAAATAGTTGTCATGGATGTTGTACCCAAGTGTGAGATTATTCGGGAACTGAATATTCTTGTTAATCACTTGAGTGGTGAAAATAAAGCATTCTCTTCCTTTGTTAGCATAAGGTCCTCTATTGTAAAAAAAGAGTTATAGTTAATATCAGCATAATTAACAGTAATCATCAAATAACTTTTTTTGAAATTTCATCCCCTTTGTCAACATATGACTTTTGAGTCTGAAGCAAATACTCATCCAAACCCAGAGGCAAATGATCCATCAACATTAAATATTTGTGAATATTGAGAAATTGGAAACGAAATAGTCCTCTACTAAGGTTAAGAATCACAAATAGTCCATTATTTGTAGCAGTATCATAAGGAAGTGGATATTTCAGAAGTGATCGAAAAAGTGCCATTTTAATTCAAGTAATCCTCCAATCCTACACGAATCAGGCATTGAATTGAATATCAATGACTGGTTACAAAAATATGGAAATGAGCTGGTCAAAGGAAAATATGACAATCACTTCTTTAAGTCATGAATTCTTTAATTTCTTGCAGAGAAGAAAATAATGTGGACTTCTTTCAGGTATTTTTTTTTTGTCCTATCGTTACATTTGTGTCTCTTCCTCGAAGTGTTGTGGACATAATTTACTTGGACTTCAGTAAGCATTTGATAAAGAAGACCACAACCTACTACTTGATAAGATAGAAAAATGTGGGTTAGACAGCATGATCACCAGATGGATTCGTAACTGGCTGACCAACCATACTCAACATTTAGTCCTTAACTGAACTGCATCTACTTAAAAGGAAATATGCAGTGAGGTACCCCAAGGCTCTGTCGTAGGCTCAGTACACTTTAATAACTTCACAAATGTTTTCGATGAGAGCATAGAAGGAGGACTCATGAAATTTGCAGATGACACCAAGCTAGCAGGTATAGCCAACACTCCAGAAGAGAGAATCAAGGTACAGAATGACCTTGACAGACTTGAACACTGGGCCTTAAGTAACAAAATGAATTTCAATGGTGAGAAAAGAAAGGTTCTACATTTGGTTTGGGATGACAAATGCACCAGTATACAATAGGTGGTACTATTCAATAGTAGTAACTGTGAAAGGGAACTTGGACAATCACTTAAATATGACCCAGCAGTGTGCTGCAGCTTCCAAAAAAATCCATCACAGTTTTAGTCTGCATTAGCAGAAGGATAGGATCAAGATCATGTGAAGCATTAGGGCCACTTTATAATGCCTTCACAAGACCACACATGCAATACTCTGTCCAGTTTCAGTCAACACAATACAAAAAGGTTGTTGAGATTCTAATAAGAGTGCAGAGAAGAATAACAAAGATGATTAGGTTGCTGGAAAATAAAACATATGACAACATTTGCAAGAACAGAGTATTTCTAGTAAAATGCAGAGAATCCTAGGAGTGATATAAAAGCAGTGTTTCAATATCTAAAATCAGAGATGGACAATCTATTCTCTAAAACACCTGAAGGCAGAAGAAGAATCCATGGGTTCCCTTCCAACTCAGTTATTCTGCTATATTTCTGTCATATCAACAAAAAAAAGACAAAAGAGAGAGCCTCTCAAAATCAAAACAATTCCAGAAATTTGTCAATTCCTATAATATAGGAGTAAATGGAATAAAAATAAAAGAATGAGGGTGTTAATAATGCAGATGGAGGGAATACAACTCCATCGCACTGAAAGACTTACAACTGAGATTTACTGTGAGGAGCCATGTTGAAACTCAATATTTTCTGTGACAAAGTAAATGCACTGGAGACTATACTAATGATATGGTCTCCTGGCTTATAGTAGCTCCATGGTCTTATTTTATGCAGGTGCTCCAAATTCAGTGAACACTTCATTCTAAGCTTCCCAGAGACTGGCTGGGATACCAGCAACGGCAGAAGCAGAAGCAGAAGCAGGGGGTCCATAATTCATGAGGCTAAATCAATCCTCTGTTTCCAAAGAAGAGTTACATGCATTCAAAGCACTTTCACAAAAGGAAATATCCAGTGACTTTCCTCTTTCGAACAGAGACAAACCGAGTTTCATATGGAAAGGGGAGACAGTGCATTCAGCAGCACAGTCCCTGACTGTGTCCTAAATCTTGCGCAAACCATTCAGCACAAGTAGAGGTTTTTATCTTTTTCTGATGCTTTAACCTAATGTTATATCACAGACAATCACTGGAAAAATTGCAGCAGATGTCTCAAAGTCCAGGATCATGATAATTACTGTGAGTGATCATTTGTCCTCTGGGACTTCTCAACCTCTTCCAGGTCTCCATGTACGGAGAAAAAAAAGTATGTTTGTGAAATCTGACAGATACATCCCTGGGGACACTCTTCTACAGTGGTTGTCATCCTTCCTGTCAGGACATGTCCAGAAAGTGATGCTGGAGAAAGATACTTCAATACCTGGGGAATTGTCTTGTGAAGTTCTCCATTGTGGTACACTGTCTCCAGAAACTGCTGTGGAAGATCACCCAGAGCTATGGAGTTTTGTTCCAGTGTAGATTTCTGTCAGTTAACTCTGTTGCTCCCTGTCTTCTAAACACCAAGGAGTCACCCCTGAACACTTCTGGACAGGGAGGAAAGGGATAATTTTCAAGGCCGGGAGTAGAAGGTTAAGAGCAAAGCATCTCCTAGAAAACAGCCAGAGATTTCCAGCAAAAAAAAGTGCATATCACTTCATAGAGAGCCAAGAACCTTTCTAAATTTTTATATATATGAGTATTTTAAAAATGTTTTCAAATTTTATTTTTCAAATTTTATTTTTCAATTTTTCAAATTATGTTTTCAATGTTTTAAAATTGGTTTTACAA
Organism: Diadophis punctatus similis; assembly: GCA_023053685.1. Lineage (NCBI taxonomy): Eukaryota > Metazoa > Chordata > Lepidosauria > Squamata > Dipsadidae > Diadophis > Diadophis punctatus. Next base: position 239,770,309 of record JALIGW010000002.1, on the reverse strand, counting down.
TTTTTCAATTTATTTTTCAATTTTAAATATTTTTTCAATTTATTTTTCAATTTAAAAATGGAAAAAAGTTTGTTTTAATTTTTAGAAATTTTTAAATTCTTAACAATCTAAGCAGGGGGAAAAATCACGGAAAAAAAGATTGACACTTCAAAAGAGGGAAGATAGTGATGAATTTTCAAGGCAGAGAATAAAGGGCCAAGTACTTTTGTAAGCTATTGTAAACTGACTCTTCACAACAGGGAAAATATTTAATTTTTAAAAATGTTTAACTTTTTAACGAACTAAAAAAAAGTCATGGAAAAAGAGACTGACATTATAGTGACTTGCAAAATAGATCATATTTTTGAGCTTATGCCCACAGAAGACTCAAACTATATATGTATCAAATGTAAATTATATGTATTACTAGAAGAAAAAGTAAAGAGTCTTGAGCAGTGATGGCTAACCTTTTCACCACCGACTGCTGAAACTGGAACGCACGCGTGCGTGCGTCAGAGCGTTGAAACTCAAAATAGAGCAGCTGGTCAGTGCACATGCACACAGCGGCCAGCTGCTCTTCCGGGTTCTGGCGAGAATATGCGCGCCGACCAGCTGGTCTTCGAAGACCAGCTGGCTGGTGCGCATGCACACGTTGGAACTCAGAAGAGCAGCTGGCGATGATGCACGTGCCCACAGAGAGGGCTCTGCATGCTACCTCTTGCACATGTGCCATAGATTCACCATCATAGATCTAGAGGCAACTCTAGCCACTCTGAAACTCAATGAACAAAGTGACTAAAGCAAAATTAAACACAATAGGGAGCAAACAGCTTGTAAAAAAATGACCCCATATATAAAACTAAAGAAGAAAACTGATACACCGAAATTGAATACAATAGGGAACAGTTTCTATAAAAAATGATTCTATATATGAACCTAAAGATTAAGGTCAATGGAAACATGTCACTTTTAGAAAAACAGAACAACCAAGAGCAACAGCTTACGATCTTCCAGTGGTGAAATCCAAATTTTTTTACTACAGGTTCTGTGGGCGTGTTTGTGTGGCTTTGTGGGTGTGGCTTAGTGGGCGTGGCAGGAGAAGGATATTGCAAAATCTCCATTCCCACCCCACTCCTGATGCCAGCCAGAGGTGGTATTTGCCAGTTCTCTGAACTACTCAAAATGTCTGCTACCAATTCTCCAGAACCTGTCAGAACCTGCTGCATTTCACCCCTGCAAGTATCTTCCCTAACCCACTCCAAAGAAGCCCTTCTGGAGCTGAAGAATCATTTTCATAGCCTCCCCCTCCTCAGAAGAAGATATGCAGACACCAATAAAAGAGCAATCATCAATAGTTTCTTTTAAAAAAAGAGACACAACCCAGCATTCCTGTAACAGGAAGAAAAGCATTCCAGACTTCCCTGGGGGGGGGGGGAAAGTGAGAATTGGTGATAGGAGATCCAATTCTTAGTGAAACAGAAACTATAGTTTGTAGACCGGGCAGACAATCTAAGCAATATATTGTCTCCCTGGAGCAAAAATCAAAGATGTAACTGAGAACCTTACTAAAATAATCAACTCCATGAATTACTACCCCTTTCTTCTCCTACACATGGGGATGAATGACACAACAATGAATCTGAAAACAATAACAAGAGATTACGAACAGCTGCGGAAGAAAGTTAAATTCTGTCTTTTGGAACAGACAAAATTTCAATTAAAGATTTCTTGAATTGTAGAACTGACAAATTACATTAGAAACTGTGGTCTTCTTGTGTTTTGTGCAACAGGAGAACAAACTAAAAAGTTTGTAGCATACAAATAAAATTTTTACAAAATGAGTTATAGATGGCATTTAGCCCCAATTAGACTTGCAAAAATTTATCCAAATTTGAATCCTATGTGCTGGAAATGCAAAAAACACAGGGTACCTTCTTTCACATGTGGTGGTTGTGCTCAGAAAAAAAAATTGGAACATAATTCATAAATGTTTATCAGAAATATTCAATGAGATATTAGAATTCACCCCAGAATTATTTCTCCTCAGCATATTTAAAAAAGATTACCACAAAGATATCAAGTACTTAGTCCTCCATATCACAACTGCAGCTAGGATAAACTTCACACAATTTTGGAAGAATACAGAATACCTCCGGAAAATGTAATAGTTAAAAAAATCTATGAGTGTGCAGAAATGGAAAGACTAACAATGCACTTAAGGGGCCAAAGTGATTCGGATTACTACAATATCTGGGAAAATGGTACAAATGGATTAAATTAAGAAGGGAAGAAAAGAAACAGTGAAATTATAGACTGTAAAATGTAAATATGTAAATTAAATTATATGTGTATTTAAGATAAGTGATATAGAATCTAACTGTAATAAGCAATATGTGAAAATGAAAACATTGTGTATGATTGTAGAAATGCTTTAGGAAATATGGAAATTATTATTTTAAAGAAAAAACTTGAAAATCAATAAAATTTATTATTATTATTATTATTAATAATAATAATAATAATAATAATAATAATAATAATAATAATAATAATAATAATAATAATAATATTTTTAAAAAAAGAAGCTGTGTTCTTCCTGTCTTTTGTGCAACAGGAGAACAAACTAAACAGTTTGATGCAAAGACATCAGATATTGAAGCAGAGAAAGACACACAATCATGCTCAATAAGGGTGGTGCATTGAAATAGATGTGTTTCTATAAATGTGCTTCCAAATTAGCAAGTATTTCAATACAGAAATATCTAAACAGCTTTAGATGATATTTACTCAAACAAAATTTGAGCACAGGGCACAATGGTTAAATATAGAAAATTTAACCAAGACTCTTATAATGAAGAGACTTGTATTTGACGAGCTCCAGAGAGAGAGAGAGACAAAACACATCTATTAGTTAAATGTCAGTTGTATAAGGAAGAGATCAGTATCTTGGACTGCATATTAGACAAACGACATATTTGGATCCTTATATCAAAGCAACATATTTCCTGTTTGGTCAAAATTATCAAAATACATTCAATATGGCTCTTTATTTGAGCAAAACATTTTAATTGACCTATGGACCTGTGGGTCTGATAACAAAAGTTGTAAGGGTGATACAGAAATATCTTTGGCATTCTTTATTCTTATTCTTTTAAACTTATGGGTTTTATACCATTGTTATATACAGTCTTGCTAATGTTATATTGTCTTTAATTCTTTATTTTCATATGGGTTAATGACTAAACAAGAATAAACTATTCTAATAAGTTCATGAGAACCAAGCTAGATTTGTTTAAAACTAATATTTTGGAACTGATCTGATTCCAAATATAACACAGAATTCTTCATTGCTTTTTCAGATCAATTTTGAATTGTTTTCAGATTCACTGCATGATAAAAGTCAATTGCCCTTTTATCACCAGCTTTATCCCCCCCCCCCAAAAAGGGATCCTCTACCCAGGAATTGTCCAAGTGCTCCTCCATTTCAGAGTTGAAAGAGCTCAGGGCTGAAATGAGGGGTCCTTGGTTCTCTCTGAGCTTGTTTTCTTTCATACATTTCATTACCAAAACTAAGTAACATCATCAGTGCTAGTAAGGAGTGGGGTTTGCTGTCAGTTTACATTCTGGTGGCTTGTCCTGTCAATGTTGGTGGGGAAGTCTTAGAAATTCTATGGTTGGGCTGTTTGCTTTTGGCTCTTTGGCAGTTTCTTAATTGAAGTCTGGTTTACTTGATTGTTGGTCTGAATGATGTGAATGGGCTCTTGGGTGAGGAGTCGTTTAAGCTTTTCAAATGCTTTTTGGGATTCCATCGTCCACCCAATGGGCTGATTAGGCTTGGGCTTTGTTGGCGATGGCCCTGTCTTTAGCCGTTCGGTTAGTGGCAGCGCCACCTCTGCAAAAGCTGGGATGAATTGTCGATACAAATTTGCAAATACCAAGAAGGTTTGTAGTTGCTTGCGGGTGTGTGTGGGTTGCCAGTCCAGCACCGCTTTCACTTTTCCGGGGTCCATCTCTATCCCTTAACTAGAAATACGGTACCACAAGTAGTGTAGTGATGTTTTGTGGAATTCACACTTTGACAGCTTTGCATATGGCTTGGTGGCCAGAAGTTTTTCTAAGACTTGCTGCACCAGTTTTACATGTTCTTCCATGGTCTCACTGAAGATGAGAATGTCATCTAAATAAACGAGTACCCCCTTGTACAAATGGGGGTGGAGCACCTCGTTTATGTATCGCATAAAGACTGCAGGGGCCCATTGGAGTCCAAACGGCATGACTCTGAATTGGAAGCTCCCCAAAGGGCAGTTGAAGATGGTCTTCCACTCATCCCCCTCCCTGATGCATATTCGGTAATATGGTTCTCTCAAATCTAGCTGGCAAATGATGAGTACTATTTGGAACCATGACACTAGCTTTGTGAAGACTTTGCCTTTGGCTAGGTGGTTTAACAAGTCTTTCATAAGAGGGAGGGGGTATGTGTTTTGGACTCACACAATGTTGATCCCAAGGAAGTCCATGCACACCCTAACCCCCCCATCTTTCTTTTCTTTGAAGAGAACGGGGGCCGCAACTTGCGATTTTGCCGGCTGGATGAATCCCCTTTCAAGATTGGCATCGATGTACCTTCTTAGCTCCCCCATCTCCTTTGGGGTCATTGAGTACATCTTTGGTTTAGGGAGAATTGCCTCTTCCACAAATTCTATCGTGCAGTCGGTGGGTCGATGAGGGGGATGATAATTGCAGTCTCCCTCACTGAAGACCCCTTCGAGGTCCCGGTATTCTATTGGAACCTGCTGAGTGACTGGGAGTTTAGCCTTGACTAAGGGGCCGGCCGGCTGGGACTGGTCTGGCCTGAGGGGTTTGGCTTCCTTACGGTCATCCTTAGGTAATTTGGGGGTAGTGGCCCGATGCCTATGGTTAGCTTTCAGTAGCCATCTTCCCACTTTATGGTGGGGGGTCCACTTGTCTAGCCACGCAAGTCCCAGTATGATTGCCTCTGACATTTTTGGAGTGACCATAAACCTGATGAACTCATGGTGGAGGAATATTTGCAAGTGTAATAATTCAGTGATGTGTGTGGCAGGGGACCCCCCAATTAGCATCCCATCTACTGGTTGGAACCGGATGGGGTTGGTTAAGGCCCTAGTTCGGATCCCCAACCTTTCTACAACCAACTTGCTTTCTAGAAAAAATTTGTTATGGCTACATACTAAAAACCTCACACCATCCTCCCTCCCATTTTCCCACAGTAGAAAATGCATAGTAGAATAGTGTAAAGTGTGGCAGGCCAAAGATCCCAAATAAAATGGCTTCGGCCTGACACCAGGATTTAGATTGTGAATCTCACTGCTGTCACAAGTTTCTCTAGAAAAAAATACATGACCCCCCAAAAAACCAATAATCCAGATTCACTGCAGATTATTTATTGAGTGTACACTGGAGGAATTTTCTTCCAAGAAAATAGTGGGAGGGAATCCAACACATGAAACGATGCACTCATATATCTACATTTCAGGAAATGGAAGATGAAATAATAATAGTACATGTCCATATTTAACATATGATGTAAGAATGAGTATTCATAACCCATTTACTATTACTACCCACAAGTAAGAGTAATTGTCTAAATAAAAAGAAACATATCAATTGCATTTACCATAGCAGTTTTGATAGAAAAAATTGAGAAACAAGTGTGTCATGGTTTCCACATGCAATCTTTCTATATTCCCAGCTTGTTAAAATCCACCCACTTCTCTAGGAAGTTGCATTCCTCACAATCCTATCTTCCAGTCACCCTTTAATGCTTTGAAGCAAAAGTGTTGGCCTAGTCATCCATGAAGAACATCTTGGACCATTTTCCGTTGGAACATGTTGAGAGTTGACATTCCCATGTCTCACATTTCAACATTTCTTCTAGACGTAAGCTGCTCCTTCGTATTCAGATCTGGCCTCAGAAGGATAATGAAGCATTTTGGGATGAAGATACAGCCCAGCAGACCAGCACTGGAGGCCAGGATGGAGAAGACCTGAACGACCACCATGTATTTCCCTTTGATGCTGAGATAGGTAGGCACAAAAGTCACCCAGACACTGCAGAAGACCAGCATGCTGAAGGTGATCAGCTTGGCTTCATTGAAGGCCCCAGGGAGATTCCTGGCCAGGAAAGCCACCACAAAGCAAATGGCAGCCAAGATGCCCATGTAGCTGAGAGTGATGTAGAACATGCCAAAAGCTCCTTCGTTGCATTGCAGGATGATCTCTCCAGGCTGAGAGTGGAGGTCAGAGTCAGGGAATGGGGGAGAAACTCCCATCCAGACGGAGATTATGATAATTTGGACAGTAGAACAAGAAAGGATAATGGAGTTGGCCAAGCTCTTCCTCAACCACATCTTCACTCGGTTTCCTGGTTTTGTGGCCAGGAAAGCCAGCACCACCATGATTGTTTTGGCCAATAGAGTAGAAATGGCAACTGAGAAGATGATGCTGAACACCACTTGTTGTAGTACACAGGTGTCTTTCCTTGGTTGACCAATGAACAGAAAAGAAGACAAGAAGCAAAGCTGGAGGGAGACCAGGAGGATGTAAGAGAGGTCCCGGTTGTTGGCTTTGACAATGGGTGTTTCTCGGTATTTAATGAATATGATTAATACAAGCAATGTTGTTAGGAACAAGAGTAGGGCAAATGATAGCAGGATGATGCCCAGATGTTCTTTATAAGACAGGAATGTTATAACTTTGGGGATACATTGGACTCGATCCTCATTTGGATATTTATCATCTGGACACTTGGTGCATTTTTCTGTATCTGAGAAAACCCAAAAGAAACCTTTCTTTAATATTCTATCCTTTCATCTTTACGAAATACCTTTTTTGGGATGACAATTGATACCAGGAGCATTTTCCAAGATACATTTATTAACATCTCCAGAGAATGAGATAAGAAGAATATAATTTTCTATAAAAAATAGCAAAATTTCTAATACTCTATAGAATTGGAGGAACTATTTCCTGTGTAATGTGCAGAACCTTCATAAAATTTACATTATAAGAGCCAAATAATGAGTCAGTCTTCTATGCAAATGGCACTTCTTAATATCCTGGACTGAGAAGATGCCAATCTTCTGAAATCTAGTTGGCTGGTAGAGAAAACTAGTCTTGCAATTAATCTCAGATGGGACCATGGTATTATGATTGTAATGAGGCACATCCACAACTATCTATACCACCTCATTGTGGACCAGTAATAAGTTCTAGTCACCTACAAGGGGAGGTCCATGTAGAGTGCATTGCAATAATTATTCCAGGAGTTGGATGTAAAACAGGGGTATCAAACACATGGCCCAGGGGCCGGATCCGGCCCACAGGGTGCTTAGATTTGGCCCATCAGGCCGCCCTGGATACAGTGAAGGACAGGTTTTCACCTCTGGCAGTGAAAATGGAGCTCACTAGGGCTGCGGGTGGCTCTCCCAAGCTCTGTTTTCACTGGCAGAGGGTTGCAGGAGGCCTTCACAGGCGAAAACAACTCAGGAGCCCATTTTTGCTGGCACAGTGTTCAGGCCACCACAGGTGCCCTGGACACAAGTGATGTTGAGCTGGCCACGCCCACCCTGGCCACACCCACCCCAGCCCCCAGAGGTCAAACACTACCATGATGTGGCACTCAATGAAATCAAGTTTGACACCTCTGATCTAAGACAATTCCTCAAGTTTCAAAGAAATCTGCTATTCATAGAAAGATTAATTAAAGAAAGATCCAAAATAAAAAGCAGAAGAGATATTTTCTCTGGCAGTAATAAACCTCATCCAATATGTCATGCTCTCCAATCCCTATTAAGGTCCTTTTGCTCTTCTTCCATTTTATAAAGTAATGGTGCAGTTTGAAAATAAACAAAAAATCAGTTGAGGTTCATTTTCTCATTTAACTTTCACTTTAATGAAAGTGCTCTAGGTCAGAGGTGGGTTCAGACCGGTTCTATAGAACCGTTAGTAACTTGGTGGTCTGAGTCGCTGGAACCGGCAGCGACCCGGGCTTGCCACGCCCCTGAGCCAGTTCTCTCCTATGGTGCCGCCATCTTGTTTTTTGCTTCTGCGCATGTGCTGAAGCTTTTTTCAGTACTGTGCATGCACACATGCATAAAGTGCACATGCCCGCGAAGCGCATCCCTGAGCGAACCGGCAGTAGCAGAATCCGGAACCCACCCCTGCTCTGGATGAATCCACCTTCATAAACCTGCACTTTTCCTTGGTGTCACTCACCTTCATGAGTGGAAATGGTCCCCTCTGGACAAGGAACACAATCATAGCAGCAAACTGGCTCTCCTTCTCGCTTTTGCTTGACAAATCCAGGATGACAATTTTCCACACATTTGGACTGAGGCAAAGGCTAAGAAGAAAAAGAAGGAATGCCACAAAAATGTTTCTGCACTAAGTATGCATGGAAAACGGAGGTACATATGAAGTTTAACTACCGTATTTTTCGGAGTATAAGACGGACCTTTTTGCCCCTCAAAAGAGGGTGGAAATGTCGGTGCATCTTATACACCGAATACAGCCATTTTTAGCCTCCCGAAGCCCCACCCCTACATCCCATTGTTGCGAAAAATGGGCCATTTTTTGCAAAAACGGGGGCATTTTGGCTTCCCCCACCTCCTAGGAGTGCTCTGCAGGCTTCCCAAACCCTCTACATGCCTCAGTTTTGCAAAAAAAATGGCCAAAATACAGGCCATTTTTCGCAAAAACAGAGGTGTTTTTGCCTTCCCCCACCCCCTAGGAGTGCTCTGCAGGCTTCCCAAACCCTCTGCATGCCTTGTTTTTGCAAAAAAATACGGCCGAAAAACGGGCCATTTTTCTCAAAAACAGGGGTGTTTTTGCCTTCTAATTACCCCATCTAGCAGGACTGGAGGAGGAATTCTGGAAGTTGAAGTCCACTAGTCTTAAAGCTGTCAAGTTTGAAGACCCCTGGGTTAGGGGTTAGGAGTGCAAAGATCTTCAAACTTGGCAAGTTTAAGACTTGTGGACTACAACTCCCATTCCTGAGCTAGCATGACTGGAGGAGGAATTCAGAGAGTTGAAGTCCACAACTCTTAAAACTGTCAAGTTTGAAGTTTGTAAAAAGTATACATGGTTGTAAAATGTATACATGGTTGTAAAAAGTATTCTGCTATACTGGTATTTTATTAAATAATATATTACTACACCATTTGGATCAGAATACTTTTTTCCTTGTTTTCCTCCTCTAAAATCTAGGTGTGTCTTATACTCCGGTGCCTCTTATACTCCAAAAAATACGGTAAGTAGACTTTGTGGACTTCACTTTGAGAAATATGAACCCTAACCCTAACCTCTAACCATTCATGATCATATGCAGAGTCATAATCATATGCAGAGAAGAGCAACAAAGATGATTAGGGGATTGGAGGCTAAAACATATGAAGAACAGTTGCAGGAACTGGGCATAGCTAGTCTAGTGAAGAGAAGGACCAAGGGAGATATGATATCAGTGCTCCAAGATGGAGTTAACCTATTCTCCAAAGCATCTGAAGGCAGGACAAGAAGCAATGGATGGAATATAGGAAAGAGGCAACCTAGAACTAAGGAGAAATTTCCTGAAAGTTTGAACAGTTAAACAGTGGAACAACTTGCCTCCAGAAGCTTTGGATGCTCCAACACTGGAAGTTTTTAAGAAGAGATTGGATAACCATTTGTCTGAAGTGGTATAGCATAGCGTTTCCTGCCTAAGTAGGCGGTTTGACTAGAAGACCTCCAAGGTCCCTTCCAGCTCTATTATTCTATTCTGTTCTTTTAGTCTGATTCAATCCAAACCTTAATGCAGACACATTAAGGCTGTGAGCACCACAAATACCAGCAATTGAAGGTTTCTCACAAGTTTGATGGCGATACGAAATTATAGAAGAAATACAGAAGAACCATGGTCAGTATCCTAAAGAATAATCAAGCAGCATGCAATGTTGGTCATGGCTGAATCATCCACCATGGTGACTAAAATTAACCCGCTTAAAATGGCTCATAATCTTTAGAAAAAGGAGAAAACACAGCAATATTTTACCCACCTTGTTGAACAACTTTAGCCATGAAAGAGCACTTTGGTTGATAACAAGTCTCTGTCTTTCAAAACTCCCCACTTTCCTTTTGATCAAACCACGTAAGACCAACAAACACACAATGTCCATGTCTGCAGTGACTTCTCCATTTTGGTCCAAGTAGAGTTTCCAATGGGAAAGATTGTAGAACTCATTCTTCTCCAGAAAGGGATGGAACTAGAATGGAAACACTCAAGAATTTTAAAAACAGAAAACTTTGTTTCTTATCCTACCTGGTATTTTCATGTTACCTTTTTCGTTTAAATTTTATTTTATTCTATTTGAAACAATATAAACTTCAAAAAAAGTAAAAAAAAAAGTAATACAAAAAAGAACTAAACAAGGCTACATAAAAATGTGCATAAAAAGAAAAAAAATGTCCATGTCATATACATACACAAACATATACATAAATAGTCCTTTTTAGCAACAAGGACTGTAATATTTTGTATAAAAACTTCAATGATGCACTAGAAAAGGATGGCCAAATTTGATAAGAATATTTGTGAAAATATCAAAAGAGTAGATGATTGCGAACTAAATGTGAGTCAGCATTGAGATGCTCATGGAAAGAAGACAAATGTATCCATAAGAATCTCAGGAAGTGAACGTTCTGGTTTGGGGAGAACCCAACTCAAACCTCAGCTCCCCTTGCAGGGAGCATGCTTGGAGAAGACATTTCACAAAACTTGGACCAACTTGGAACAGCAATGAACTAATGGAACTGATCAAAGGAGCTGCTCTTTGCCTTGAGGAAAGACCAGAAGAAGAGCCATATTGATCTAAAGCAGGGGTGTCAAACTCAAGGCCCGGGGTCTGGATCCGGCCCGTGGGGTGCTTAAATCTGGCCTGTGGGGCTGCCCTGGAAACAGCAAAGGACCAGCCCACAATGCCTCTGCCAGTGAAAATGGAGCTCAGGAGGGCCGCATGTGGCCCTCCCAAGATCTGTTTTTGCTGGCGGAGGGTTGCAGGAGGCCATCGCAGCTGAAAACTGAACTTGGGACCCATTTTCACTGACAGAGCATTCGGGCCACCACAGGAGCCCCCGACCCGAGGGATGTCAAGCTGGCCATGTCCACCCTGGCCACGCCCAGCCCAGCCTCCCGAGGTCAAACACAACCCTGAATCAGCCCTCAATGGAATCGGTTTGACACTCCTGATCTGGAGGATCTGAAAATCAGCAGTCTGGAAGCACCTTTCCAACTAACACAGTTTGTTAATTGAGAAGGAAGGATACATCGCTCTTCCAATAACTGAAATATGTTATGCTGAAGCTTAAGCACTGTTATTCCAGAGTCTGAGATATGGTGATATGAACTCAGTCAGAAGAGAGGAGATTCTGGCTGAATGAAAGGGGGGAAAAACATCCTAAGGGGAGAAGCAATTTTACAGCTTAGCAAATGAACCAGAGAAATTCAGTCTCCCCTTCACTGATTGGCTTAATGTGAAAACAGAGCAGCCATCAGTTAGAGAATATTTAACAAGAACTCCTGCAGGGAGGAGGGGCTTGGCTAGATGTGATAGCTTGAGGAAAGTTTAAGAATACAAAATAATGGGATCCTTCAAAGAGGAGGGAAAAGGTAAAGGTTTCCCTCATCCAATTGTGTCTGATTCTAGGGACCAGTGCACATCTCCGTTTTGTAGTCAAGGTAGACAGCATTGTCAGAAGATGGTTCCATGGTCATGTGGCTGATATGACTGTACATCAAGTTGCAGAGAATACTGTTACTTTCTACTGAAGTGGTACCTATTTATCTACCTGCATTTGCATGCTTTCGAATTGCTAGGTTGGCAGGATGGGAGCTCACCCTATCATGCGGTACTTCTGGTCAATAAGCCCAGAGTCTTCATTGCTAGGCCATTGTGCCCCATTCAAATAAGGGAAGCCCTCTTTAAATCCTAGAAGAGCAAAATCAATAACCTCTATAGGAAAAGAATCCCATTCATAAGAAAAGTTCTCAAACAATGTTTTAACCCCAAGTTAGCCGGGAATTGACCAAATTGTGAAGAAACAAGTCTCCAAAAGTTGAAATTGATTAAATTACCCTTCTGACTGTCTAAGTTGCCACCTTTGCTGGTTTCCTTGTGAAACCGACAAGCAAACTACAGACACACAGCAGAAACTCCTGACAACGATAGGCTTGGGAAGGTTTCACTCTCTTGTTCTCAATATAGCAAATTCAATCTTGTACCAAAAAGGATAAATGTAATTAACCAAGTGTGAACACTGATCTTGTGAAAGACGTCGTATAGATTGATTGTCAATCACAAAATAAATCAGATATTTCTATAAATATCTGAGCCACCTTTTACTCAGGGCCCTTCATTTGGTCCTCTGCCCAAAGAATGAGGCTCTTTATTTCTGAAGGAATAAACATCTGAAATTTTCCTTCCTTGTTCCAGCATGATTTATTGGCCACTTGCACTGTGAAAATAGAATCCGGCTCAGGCCATCAGATGTTCTCAGAGTCTCCTTCAAATTTATAAGAGTAAAATTCTACAATGCTAATCACAAACCATACGTACAGGAATAGCTTTAAAAATTCAAACATCATTTAAAAATGAGCAGTGTTTAATATCAAAATATATCTGATGCCAGTTCCTTGGTAAACTATAATCTGACCAACTAGATTGATGAGATCTGTTGGTCTTTTGCAGCACAAGGAGGTTGAGATGGGTCTCCTCCTTTTCCTATGGATTCCTTCTCCAAACGAGCTTAATTTGTTGGATCCCTGTTGGGATCCCATACCTGCCATGGCTGGAGTCTTGGAGCTTCCAATGTCTCTTGGACCTTCTTCCTTCTCCTCCAGGATCTGGATGAATACGCAGCCTTCAGGATGTGGGCCAGAGTAATAAACATAATGTAAACAGAATCTCTATTTTCAATCTGGATCCTGCCCCTTTTCTTTTGGGTTTCCATTGGAGCTTTTTGGATGCATCTTCTCCGGCCTTTGACAGAAAAGGCATGTTTTGAAGAAGAACAGCGAAAAGACTGCTCTTCAAACTGGCGATCTACAAAAAAATAGGGTTCAAAAGCACCATATTTTGGGCTAAATTTTTGCAGAAAATCAAAGCTCCAAATACTATGGATGTATTTGCAATACCCATGATGATATATTAAATATTTTCCCAAAGTTGTGGTGATCCAGACTTTTCCTCTACTGGGTCCTGACAAAGTGTCAAGTGTTAGTTGAAAAGTAATAAATGTGCTCAAAATGATAATATGTTCTATGAATTGAACAAAGACATTGACTTGTTTCCACTGAGAAAAGCTGGAATCTCTGAAGGGTTCTGGATGTTTATCCATTGCGAACTGTTGTGATATAACAACACAAATTCCATTCCTCACAAACAAAGGAGGAATAATCCTCAAGAAATTATCTCCCTCCTCTGTGTCTGGAGCAAGGAGACCAATCAAGGTCCATCTGAAATGGAGGAGCAGTTGGACAATTGCTGGGTACTGAAACCCTTCTTTGGGGAGCATCCGGTGGAAAAAAGGGAATTCACTTTTATCACTCAGAATCTCTGAAGCAACTTTATCCCTCATCTGAAAAAGCAGTGAAGAATGATGAAGTTTGTTTTGATTAACATATATGAATAATTTGTGTTTTGTTTTTATAATTTTTTTTATTTTTCCTATATAAAGAAAGAGCAACAGTTTCAATGTCTATATAAACAGTGTGTTCTTTGGTTTCAGTTAGTTTGAGCAATAATAATAATAATAATAATAATAATAATAATAATAATAATAATAATAATAATAATAATAATAATAATAATAATAATAATAATAATAATAATAATAATAATAATAATAATAATAATAATAATAATAATAATAATAATAATAATAATTGGCATGGAAAAATTTGCCACTGTATCTATGAAAAGGGGCAAAATCACTACATGTGACGGAATTGAAATGCCCAATGGCCAATTAATTAAATGCAATCAAAATGAAGCCTATAAATATCTGGGCATTCTGCAGTTGGATAACATCAGACATGGAGAAGTGAAAACTATCATCAGAAGAGAGTACACCAACAGAGTTAGGAAAATTTTGAAATCTAAATTAAATGGTGGAAACACCATCAAGGCCATGAATACCTGGGCAATACCAGTCATAAGATACACGGCTGGTATAATTAACTGGACACAAGCTGATTTGGACATTTTGGACCAAAACACCAGAAAACTAATGACAATGCACTACAGTTTACATCCACGTAGTGACACTGATAGACTTTACCTGCCCAGAAAATCAGGTGGCAGAGGACTACTACAAGTAAAGCAAACAGTTGAAGAAGAAAAGCATGCATTGGCGGATTATTTAAAAGAAAGTCAAGAACATCTATTAATTGAAGTAAAGAACAAAAATCTACTGAAGGTCCAACAGACGAAACAAGAATACAAAAAAAATGTGATAAAATCAAGAATGGAGAGTTGGCAAAATAAAGCATTACATGGCCAATTTCTGGAAAAAATAAAAGACAAAGTGGACAGTGAAAAAACTTGGTTATGGTTAACATCTGGTACTTTAAAGAAAGAAACAGAATCATTGATCCTGGCCGCACAAGAACAGGCAATTCGTACAAATGCCATAAAGGCCAAAATTGATAAATCCTCAAATGATGCTAAATGCAGATTATGCAAGGAAGCTGATGAAACTGTAGCCCATGTGCTCAGCTGCTGCAAGAAAATCGCGCAGACTGATTACAAATTACGGCACAACTCTGTTGCACAAATGATCCACTGGAATTTATGCAAAAATTATAACATCCATACTGCTACAAACTGGTGGGAACACAAGCCTGAAAAAGTCACTGAAAATCAGATGGTCAAGATCTTGTGGGATTTTCGTATACAAACAGACAAGGTACTGGTGCATAATACACCAGACATCACGCTGGTCGAGAAAAACAAGGTGACTATCATGGACATTGCAATACCAGGGGATAACAAGGTCGATGAAAAGGAACATGAAAAAAATCGCAAAATACCAGGACTTAAAAATCGAAATCCAACGATTATGGCACAAACCAGCAGTGGTAATTCCAGTAGTGATTGGAACACTGGGTGCTATCCCAAAAGCACTGGAGTTACATTTAAAACAGCTCAAAATTGACAAAATCACCATCAGTCAAATGCAGAAAGCCGCACTGCTCGGTTCCGCACATATACTTCGAAAATACATTACGACGTCTTAGGCCCCTTGGTGGGGCTCGACTAGTAATCAATGCCAAATCCGGCGAAACAACTGGCCGCTGTGATACAACTGTATAATAATAATAATAATAATAATAATAATAATAATAATAATAATAATAATAATAATAATAATAATAATAATAATAATAATAATAATAATAATAATAATAATAATAATAATAATAATAATACATCCAAGAAATCTAATAAAATTTCACACCTGTTGTACATGGATGATCTGAAGTTGTATGGAAAAACTGAAACTGAAATTCAGTCTCTGACCAACACTGTCCGAATTTTTAGCACTGATATCAGCATGGAGTTTGGTTTGGACAAATGTGCCACAGTAGCATTGAAGAAGGGCAAAATCACTGAAAGTGTGGGCATAAACATACCTAATGGTCAAGCCATAAAGTGTCATCAGCCAGAAGCCTATACATACCTGGGCATACTACAACTGGATAATATCAAACATGATCATGTGAAGAATATGGTCAGTAAAGAATACACACAAAGAGTCAGAAAAATTCTCAAAAGCAAGCTCAATGGAGGCAACACCATCAAGGCCATAAACAACTGGGCTATACCTGTTATAAGATATACTGCTGGCATAATAAACTGGACACAGGCTGAACTGGACAATTTGGACAGAAAAATAAGAAAACTCATGACCATTCACCATTCACTTCATCCTCGTAGTGATGTCGACAGACTATATCTGCCCAGAAAAACTGGTGGCAGAGGACTTTTACAAGTAAAACAAACAGTAGAAGAAGAAAAACATGCATTGGCAGAATACGTCAAAGAAAGTAAAGAACCTGCATTGATTGAAGTAAACAACCGGAAGCTTCTGAAAGTGCAGCAGACAAAGAATCAGTATAGGAAAAGTGCAATGCAAACTAGAGCCGACAGTTGGCGCAATAAAGCCTTGCATGGGCAATTCCTGAACAAGATTGAAGGAAAAGTTGATAAGGAAAAGATCTGGTTATGGCTCACTAATGGAACACTGAAGAAGGAGACAGAAGGCTTGATTCTTGCAGCCCAGGAGCAAGCAATTAGAACAAATGCAATCAAAGCCAAGATCGAAAAATCAGCTGATGACCCAAAATGCAGACTTTGCAAGGAAGCTGATGAAACAACTGATCATATCCTCAGCGGCTGCAAGAAAATCGCACAGAGGGACTACAAACAGAGGCACAACTACGTGGCTCAGATGCTTCATTGGAACCTGTGCCACAACTACCACCTACCAGTGGTAAAGAACTGGTGGGATCATAAACCTGAGAAAGTAGTTGAAAACAAACATGCCAAAATACTTTGGGACTTTCGAATTCAGACTGACAAGGTTTTGGAACATAATATGCCAGACCTCACGATTGTGGAAAAGAAAAAAGTGTGGATCATTGATGTCGCCATACCAGGTGACAGTCGAATTGATGAAAAACAACAAGAAAAACTTAACCGATATCAGGACCTTAAAATCGAATTACAACGACTCTGGCATAAACCAGTACAGGTGGTCCCAGTGGTAATCGGCACACTGGATGCTGTGCCAAAAGACCGTAACCGGCATTTGAAAACAATAAACATTGACAAAATCACGATCTGTCAGTTGCAAAAGGCCACCGTACTTGGATCTGCGCGCATCATACGAAAATACATCACACAGTCCTAGACGCTTGGGAAGTGTTCGACTTGTGATATAGTGATACGAAATCCAGCATATAAATCTCGTTTGCTGTGTATTACATTTTTTGTGAATAAATAATGATAATAATAATAATAATAATAATAATAATAATAATAATAATAATAATAATAATAATAATAATAATAATAATAATAATAATAATAATAATGCCACCAAACAGGCAGGTAGGCTGCTTCCCCCCCATTTCTGATCCTGCCTTCTGCCACCAAACAGGCAAGTAGGCTGCCGTGGCTTGGCCTGGACAGCTATCCTGTGCGGATCCTACGGTTATGGGATTACCATCTTTGGATCAGTAATGATTTAATCACCGTGAACCAACCCAGGCACCTACCATCAGTAATGATGAGAAGAAATCAACAAAATTTCACATTGGGTCAGTTGTCGCCCGGGTCAACAAGGACCGTGTCAGATGCTATGGCTCCTGGACATCTGTCGAAAAAGGGGCTACAGGGCTCAGTTGTTACTGCCAGGGAACCAGGGCGTGCAACTGCAAAGCGGTTGGAACCAAAGCACAAAACTTGGACAACCGAAGAAAATCGAGAAATCATCAAATATTACTACCAGGCAGAACCAACAGCCAGGGGATTTCAAAAAAGAATGATGCAACTGTGGAAGGAAAAACACCCGGAAAGTGATGTAACTGAACAAAGATTAATGGATCAAAGAAGCTTCATCATCCGTAATAACGTTTTCACAGATGTGGAAATGCAACATCTAGAAATGTTGGCTAAAAAGAAAACAAGTAATGATGAACAAGCTGAAGAAACTGCTCCAACACATGAACAAACTGACCAGCCAGTGGAAGAAACCAACATACAGAATGAAGATCCTCCTGTGCAACAACTTGAAAATGTGGAGCTAAATGATCTAGCAAAAATGCTGAAAGAAAAGATTGAAAACCACATCAAAGAAAACATAGAAAGAAAGAAAACTACCTACCATTCGCGAAGTGCATAGCAAACGAGTGAAAGATCTGTTAACTGCCATGAACAACATTTTAACTTCCATCCCATCCAGCACACTATATGAAACCAACCAACTAATGTATAGCATAGCCGCTGATATAACTGCAGAACTGGGTTATAAAATGCCAAAAAAGAAACCCACTAGAACACCAAAGTGGAAAATTCGACTTGAAAATAAAATAAAAAAACTACAAGAGGATGTCAGCAATTTAAAGTACTTGAAAGAAGGAAAACTAAAGAACAAAAAGCTGAAAAATAGTTTGCACAAAAACTACGACCTGGAGAAAAAAAACTATAACGGAAATCATGGAAGAAATAAAACAATGTGGAATAGCAATAGCAAAGAAAATTGAAAGATATGAAGGATGGATAAAACAATATCATGAAAATATCCAGTTCAGAAGAAACCAACACCTCTTCTACCGATTCCTTCATGAAAATCGAATCCAAACTAATGTTCACCCATGAAAAGAAAGGGGCATTGGTTCTCACCTGATACGCCTCTTCTCATAGGGTGGAGCCAACATCCAAGTATGGGATGACACCGTCCTGCTAGCCAATGAGGACTGAGTCTGTTTTAGTTTTATCTCTGCCTGCGCCTCCACTCCCCCTCTTTGGCGAGGACTGAGAACAGACTCGACGTGTGAACTCTCTCATGCTGTTCAAGGTAAAGAAAACAACCACATAACAGAAACAACAACACTGTAATGACGAGGACAACCAGAACGACTTTGGGTGGGATTGGATGTTGGCTCCACCCTACGAGCAGAGACGTATCAGGTGAGGACCAACGCCCCTTCTCCATAGTGGTTGGAGCCAACATCCAAGTATGGGACATACCAAAGCTGAGGGAGGGCTAAGCCTGGTCATCTGGAGACCCCTGACAAACCGCCCTCTGCCGTACCCATTGTCCGAAGGCAGCCTCCTCCGAGGCGTAAACGTCAATTTTGTAATGCCTGATGAAAGCCGTGGGCGATGACCAAGTGGCAGCTCTGCAGACCTCCTCAATGGAGGCCTGCGTTGACCACGTCGCTGTCATGGCTGCACTGCGGGTGGAGTGCCCTGTGACCCTGCAAGGCCTGGGCAGGTACTGTAGGTCATAGGCCTGAGTGGTGATGCTGCGCAGCCACCTGCCGATCATAGATGGGGAAACCTTGTGGCCCATGGAATTGGGCTGAAAAGATATAAAGAGAGCCTCCGTTCATCTCAGCGAATCCATGCAGTTGATTTAGATTTTAAGAGCATGACGCACATCTAGGGTGTGCCACCGTCTGTCTGAGGAATGGGAAGGTCTGCGGCAAAAGGTGGGGAGCACCAACTCCTGCACCCTATGAAATATGGAGTTTACTTTGTGCACAAAGATGGGATCTAGCTGCAGGACAACATGGTCAGGGTGGAATATACACATGTCTTGCCAGACGGAGAGGGTAGCAAGCTCCAAAATCCTCCTGGCAGAGGTGATTGCCACCAGGAACGCCACCTTCAGGGACAAGTGGCATAAGGTCAAAGCCTGCAGGGGCTCGTAGGGAGTTCCCGTTAAGGAGGCCAGCACCTTGGATAAATCCCAAGTGGGATATCTATGTAACACTGGCGGGGAAAGCTTCGTTGAGAAACATACGAACTGTGGGGTGGTGGGACAATGGGCCCAAAGATCCTGCTGCGAGAACTGATGACAAGGTGGCCACCTGATGCCTAAGAGTGTTGGGCGACAACCCCTTGCTGATGCCTGATTGCAAGAAGTCAAGCACCTGTGCCATGGAGAGCTCAACCGGGGAACAGCCCTCCCAGGAGCACCAGGCACCGAAGGCCTTCCAGGTGGTGGCGTAAATTCATACCGTGGAGGGCCGCCTGGAGGCCAAGAGTGTCATGATGACACCTTCTGACATAGCCCGGCGTCTCAATGCGCCCGGCTCAACCGCCAGGCGGTCAGTTGGAACCAGGCTGGATTGGGATGGACCAACGACCCCTGCCTTAAGGAAGACCCGGTCATCGGGATCCGCCGGGGGAGCACACTGAGATCGACAGGAGATCTGCGAACCATGCCTTCCTGGGCCAATGGGGGGCTAAGAGCAACACCTCTGCTCTCTCTTCCAGGATCTTCTGGATCAATCTTGGGAGGAGGGGTAGCGGGTGAAAGGCATAAAGAAGCCCCCACGGCCACTGGCAACATAAGGCGTCCATTCCCTCCACCCCATGGGACCGGTGGCGGGTATAAAAGCGGGGCAGTTGCACATTCTGTGGGGTGGCAAACAGATCCACTACAGGCAGGCCAAACCTGTCCATCAAGGCCCGGAAGACGGAGGGGTGGATGCTCCATTCTGACTGGTCGATTGTCTCGCAGTTCAGCCAGTCCACCTTGACGTTGGCCACCCCGATATATGTTCTGCTGTGAGGGAGAGCAGGTTGGCCTCTGCCCAGAGCCCTAGGGACATAGCTTCTGACATGAGGCACTGGGACATAGTGCCCCCCTGTCGATTGACATGAGCCTTCGTCACTCACGATGGTGTTGTTGGTTAACGCCAACACGTGGTGACCTGCGATGAGGCTCGAGAATTTCCTGAGCGCGAGGGACATTGTGCACTGCTCCAGCATGTTGATATTGAGGCCGGTTTCTTCCGCTGACCACCTGCCTTGTGCAACTGCCGACTGACAGTGAGCGCCCCACCCTTGACTACTGGTGTCGGTGGTGACAATGATCCTGGCAGGCTCTCGAAAAGATGCACCCTGGTCGATGGTGGGGGAGATCTACCACCTGATCGATCGCCGGACCTCTGCTAGAAGCGACACCTTGGCTGGCAACGTGGCACGCCCGACCCTCTGGAAGGGTAACAAAAACCACTGTAGGTCTCTGGAGTGCAGGTGTGCCCAAGGAGTTATATGAATGGCCGAAATCATCTTGCCCAGAAGCGAAGAAAGCAGAGCCAAAGGAATCCTGAATTGTTGGAGGACCTGTTGGGCTAACTGTGCCAGATCGGCTCGCCGCTCCTGTGAGAGGTAAACTCTGCACTCCAGAGAATCTATGACAGCCCCCAAGTGAGTTATACAGGTGGAGGGAGCCACGTGACTTTTTTCAAAATTTACAGAAAATCCGTGGCGCTGCAGTGTGGCGATTGTTACCCGGACATCCCGGTCGGCCTGGATTCTAGACTGGGACTGGACCAGGATGTCATCCAGGTAACATTGCAGTCACACAGGTAGGGTGTGGAGGTGGGCCGCCACAACTGCCAGCACCTTAGTAAACACCATGGGGGCTGACGAGAGCCCAAAGGGGAGGGCCCGGTATTCATAACGTACACCTGTATAGCAAAATTGCAAGAATTTTTGATGACAAGGCTGAATTGGGATGTGCAGGTATGCCTCTGTGAGATCTATGGAGGCGAGGAAATCGCCCTCCCGAATGCTCTCCAAGATGGTCTGAAGGGTATGCATTTTATTTTATTTTTTTATTTTTTAATAATTTGTTATTAAACTTTTTACATTAAAACAAATTGTTATATTCTGGTTTATGGACAATTGTTCCACTTTTGTTCTTTTCTTGTTCGTTTGTCCCTCTTTGGTATTTGTAATAAACAAACATATTATATTTACATATATTATATACATATATACATTTTTCCACATTACCCTTTTTCCCCTTATATTCCTGTCATATAGTAACATTTTGAAACATATAACCCGATTCTATTGTTATGTGGTACTGTTTTTTACCCACTTCTTAATTTATGTCTTCCAAGTGTAAATTCCTATCCTGTACCTCTATTTTCTATTATCTAACCATTTGTACCACTCGTCCCATATCTTATAATAATCTGAATTCTCTTCATTGTTTAATGCTTTGGTGAGTCTTTCCATCTCTATGCACTCTAATAATTTGTTGATCACTCGTTCTTCTGTTGGTATATTATGATTTTTTCCACATTTGGGCAAATGTTATCCTTGCTGCTATTATGATGTGTAAAATTAAGTATTGGGTTTTTCCCCCCTTGATTTCCTGTAAATATGCCTAATTAAAATAATTCCTTTTTCATTTCTATATGTTGGTTTGTAATTTCTTCAATCCATCATCGTATCATCTGCCAATACTGTTTCACTCTGGGGCAAGACCACCACATATGGTAGTAAGTTCCAATATTATGATTACACTTCCAGCATTCTGGTGATGCATTGGGGTATATTTTTGAAATTCTGACTGGTGGAAGATGCCATCTATGAACCATTTTATATATTTTTTGTTTGTTTCTCATTTTGTAACTTTTATTCCATATACTCTCCCATTTTTCTAGTTCTATATTATACCCAAAGTTTTGGGCCCATTTTATCATTACCTCCTTAAAAATTTATTCTTCCATTTAATATTTCAATAAAAAATTATAGAATTTTGTTATCATTTTATCTTCCTGTCCTAACATAATTTTATTTATGCATTTTAAACCTCCAGTAGGCAATGTGGGAGTTAAGGCATTTCAGATCAAGGATCGCTGTCCATCCATCCCCCCCCTGAGGACTTGGGCACCACAAACAAAATGGAATAAAAACCGTGATCCTGTTGGGCCGTCGGTACCAGCTGGATCGCTTGAATGTCCAGCAGGTGAGCAATGGCTGCCGCCATCTTGTCGGGGTTGGCAGATACCGGGCAGGCGACAAAACAACTCGGAGGGGTAGACAGGAGGTCAAGCAATAAACCAAACTTAATTGTTTCCCTGACCCAGGCATCTGAGGTTGTAGCCTCCCAGGTGCGGGCGAACAATGCCAGCCTCCCTCCTATAGGTGGGTCAGGGGTGTCCTCACTTGTTATGTCGGAAAGGCCGCCCCCTTGAAAGGGCTGTTTGAACTGACGGCTCCTGGTGGATCGATCTTGGGGGGACCAAAATCTGTTCCCAAATTGGGGGGAAGACCTGGTGTAGGGAGGTGCCAGGTCAGGGGCCCGAAAGGGCCATCTGGAGAAGGAGGAGAAACGGAAGGACCCCTTGTGGCTAAATGTGGGTGACACATTACATTTATCTCGAGATTCGATAAGTATCAGCTCGAGGGCATCACCAAACAGGAATTTCCCCTTATAGGGTGCGGAGGCTAAACACCATTTGTGGCAGGTATTGGCATGCCATCCCTTAAGCCATTGCATCCTTCGGGTGATGAGGGAGGATCCTAGAGCCCTTGCTGCAAACCTTGCCATCTGAAGCGTGGCATCGGCGGAGAACTGAACTGCCGTCAGCAATTTGTTTAGATCTTGGTGACCTCCAAAATTGGTCACCGGCAGCCGGTCCTGAATGTGGCAGAACCACTTAAGGGAGGTGTGAGATATAAAGGACACCGCCGTGGTGGACTGGATGGCCCATCCCGCTGCCTGGTGGGCCTTTTTGAGGACCTGTTCCATGCGGCGGTCTTCCGGCCAGAGCAACTCCTCAGGGTCTCCTGGCATGGTGGCCGAGGCGTACAGGGAGGACACCGGGGAGTCAACGGCTGGCACCTGCAAATTTCGATCCAGCTCTGCGCACTGATCCGAAGAGGAATGCCCAAGTGGGGATGGCTTCCCGGTGAGCGAGCTCCTTCATCGTAGCTCGACAGACCCTCGAGCAGGCGCAGTGCAAGGCAGGCAGCCAAAGTAAACGGATGGAGCCAAATGACCCCTTTTGGGCCTCTGCAGCTGCCCACATGAGTGCAAGGGCTCCTGTGGGATCTGCAGCTGATGTCCCTTGCCACGACAGACCAGATCGCTAGGCTGTCCTGGCTCTTACCACTCGAGCAGCAAGCTCCTGGAGATCAGCGATCTCCAGCTGACAGGTACAATGAGACAAGCCTTGAAGCCCGGTCTGTTCGCCCCCCAAGGCCGGGAAGGGTGAGGGGGAAGGGGAAGAAACCCAGGGTCCCCACGGCTAGAGGGGAGGGGTAGAGCCTCCCACTATGCCAGCAGTTTGCCTCGGCTTGGGCTCAGCACAAATCTGTAGACACACTGATTTCAAGTAGCTGCAGCTGACAACTCACAAATCCTTGACCACAGACAGGTGAAGCCACTTCCAATATGTGGATGAGGGTCACACACGTCCTGTCCTGACTGAGGACTGAGTCAAAGAGGGGGAGTGGAGGTGCAGGCAGAGATAAATCTAAAACAGACTCAGTCCTCATTGACTAGCAGGACGGTGTCATCCCATACTTGGATGTTGGCTCCACCCACTATGGAGAAAAGCTTTGAACTTTTGAAAAGAAGGCATTTGACTCTTTACCCCACAGCTGGATTAATACCTGTCTGGAAAACTTTGGAATCAGCAAAAATATCTGTACATTTTTGAAAGCAAATATGCAAAAATGGAAAACAGTTCTAACAGCAAATGTGGAGAACATTGATGAAGTCAACATCAGACGAGGAATCTTCCAGGGGGACTCACTTTCACCACTACTGTTCAACATCGCATTAATTCCACTGACAATAATCCTACGAAACACAAAACTGGGATACCAAATCTCAAGCCAACATGGCAAGATAAACCATCTACTCTACATGGATGACTTAAAAATGTATGCAAAAAGCCCCAATACTCAACACAGTTCAACTGTTCAGCAGTGACCTCAAAATGAACTTTGGACTTGAAAAATGTGCTATATTATCCATGCAGCAAGGAAAAATGAAAAAATAGAAGGAATAGAACTGGGAAATGGAAGCATAATGAAAGCATTAGCAAAGGATGATGGTTACAAATACCTAGGCATATTGGAAGCAGAAAACATCTTGAATGGAAAAGTCAAAGAGTCAACACAAAAGGAATACATCAGGAGAGTCCGCAAAATATTAAAATCAAAGCTGAATGCTGGAAACATAATTAAAGCCATTAATACATGGGCAGTTCCAGTGATACGCTACTCAGCTGGAATCATCAACTAGACTTTGGCTGAACTGGAAAACTTGGACCGGAAAACGCGCAAACTTTTGAATATGTACCACGCTTTACATCCACGAATTGACATCGACAGGTTGTACCTGCCAAGAAAAATAGAAGGCAGGGGGCTATTGCAAATACATCAAACTGTAGAAGAAGAAGAATGAAGTGTGAATGATTATGTGAACCAAAGTACAGAAAAATTGCTGCAGGCTGTGAAAACGGAGAATATTATAAAAACAATAGAAACAAAGGCAGAATATAAGGAAAAACAGCTGGATGACAGATTAAATAGATGGAAAACCAAAGCTTTGTATGAACAACACTTGAAAAACATTGAAGGAAAATGTGATGACAAACTTACATGGGCATGGCTTAAAACGGAAAGTTTAATACTCGCTGCTCAAGAACAAGTACTACAAACTAATGCCATGAAAGCGAAGATACAAAAATCCACTGTCAATACAAACTGCCGACTTTGCAACGAGAAAGTTGAAACTGTTTCACACTTAATATGTGAGTGCGGCAAAATCGCGCAAACTGATTACAACATTAGACATGATCGAGTTGCTAAATTAGTCCACTGGTCATTATGTAAAAAATATGATATACCAGTATCTGAAAAGTCATGGGAGCACAAAGTGGAAAAAGTTACTGAAAATGAGAAGGTGAAGATCTTGTGGGACTTTCGAATGCAGACAGATTGTCATTTGAAACACAACACACCAGATATCATGGTTGTCGAGGGCCGAAAAGTACAGTTTATTGATATCGGTGTACCAAGAGATGCCAGAGTTGAAGAAAAAGAACTGGAAAAAATTACGAAATATCGCGACCTGGCCATTGAAACTGCCGTGCTATTTCATGTCTGGAATTCCTTGTTTTGCTTGCCCTGCTGGAGTCATTACCTTGTCTTGCCTCCTGGATTTTTAGTTGAAAGTTTTCTGTTTGGACTGGAGTATTATCAGCCAACTGCAATTACAGGTTGGTGGAAGAGCTCTCTCTCCAGGCCGGCGAGTTAAAGGAGACATTTGTGCTGCCTTTGTGCCATGCCCCGGGTCATCACAGACACAGACTTTTTTTACCTTTGATTAATTGGGTGTCCTCCTGGATCCACAGCTTAAATTGGACCAACATCTAACAGCTGTGGCCAGGGGGGCGTTTGCGCTGGTTCGTCTTGTGCACCAATTGCGACCCTCCTTGGATCGGGAGGCATTGCTCACGGTCACTCATTTATTTATTTATTTATTTTGGTTTTCTGATATGCCGCCCAACTCCCGAGGGACTCAGGGCGGCGTACAGCAGAAAAAAAAATACAAGAATAACCAATAATAAACATAGCTTAAAATCAAATATAAAAATTAAAAATACAATATTAAAACTAATCAGCAACCATACATACCCGGGGGTGAGCTCAGATGAATTAGGCTCTACCCCCAGCCTGCAGGAAAAGCCATGTCTTAACGGCTTTTCGGAAGGCCAGCAGAGTGGGGATGGTTCGGGTCTCCGGGGGAAGTTGGTTCCAGAGCACGGGGCCCGCCACAGAGAAGGCCCTCCCCCTAGGGCCCACCAGCCGGCATTGCTTGGCCGACGGGACCTGGAGGAGGCCAACTCTGTGGGCCCTAACCGGTCGAAGGGAAGTGTGAGGCAGAATGCGGTCCCGGAGATAGCCTGGTCCTAAGCCATGAAGGGCTTTAAAGATGATGATCAACACCTTGAATTGGACCTGGAGAGCGATGGGCAACCAATGCAGCTGGCGGAGTATAGGTGTCACATGGGTGTACCTTGGCACACCCACCACAGCACGCGCAGCCGCATTTTGCACCAACTGAAGTCTCTGGATACTCTTCAAGGGTAGCCCCATGTAGAGTGCATTGCAGTAGTCCAAGCAGGAGGTGACAAGGGCATGAGTGACCGTGAGTAGAGCCTCCTTCTCCAAGTATGGCCGCAACTGGTGCACCAGGCGAACCTGTGCAAAGGCCCCCCTAGCCACAGCAGTAAGATGATGATCCAATTTTAGCTGTGGATCTAGGAGGACCCCCAAGTTGCGGACCTGATCCGAGGGAGTCAGTTTTGCTCCCTCGAGAGCCAAGGAGGGACAGTTGTCATAGTCCTTAGGAGGCAATATCCAAAGCCACTCAGTCTTGTCGGGGTTGATTCTGAGTCTGTTCCTCCCCATCCAGATCCTAACGTCATCCAGGCACCGGCACATTACATCAACTGCCACACTGAATTCAGACGGGGTGGTGATGTACAGCTGGGTGTCATCAGCGTACTGGTGAAAACACACCCCCTGTCTGCAGATGATCTCCCCCAGCGGTTTCATGTAAATGTTAAACAGGATGGGCGAGAGGACCGAACCCTGAGGCACCCCGCATAACAGGGGCCTAGGGGACGATCTCTGTCCTCCTGTTAACACCGACTGCATCCTATCGGCGAGATAAGAGGAGAACCACCGCAAAACGGTGCCTCCCACTCCCAACTCGCCAAGACGATGCAGAAGAATACTATGGTCGATGGTATCGAAAACCGCTGAGAGGTCAAGTAGCACCAGGATGGAGGAATTTCCACCATCCCGGGCCTGCCAGAGATCATCCATCAGAGCGACCAAGGCCGTTTCTGTACTGTAGCCGCGCCTGAAACCCGACTGATAGGCATCTAGATGATCTGTTTCATCCAGGAGTCGCAGAAGCTGAGTAGCCACCACCTTCTCCACAACTTTCCCTAAAAAAGGTAAATTGGAGACCGGACGATAGTTCTTCAAGTCAGCTGGATCCAGGGAAGGCTTCTTCAGGAGGAGTCTCACCACCGCAGCTTTTAATGACTGCGGTATGGATCCCTCCCTCAGAGAAGCGATGACCACTGCCCGGATCCAGCCACGTGACACCTCCCTGCTGGCCGAAACCAACCAGGAGGGGCACGGGTCCAATAAACAGGTGGAGGTACCCATCGCCCCCACGGCTCTGTCCACATCCTCGGGAGAAACGGGCCCAAACTCTTCCCACAACAGTGGACTAAGGCTTGCCCCTATCAACTCCATGGACTCTGCCCAGCCAGAGTCCAGGTTCGACCGGATCTGAGCGACTTTATCCGACAGAAACTCTGCGAATTCCTCAGCTCTGCCTTGCAAGTGTTCCTCGCTCCCCCCTTTAGCAAGGAGGGAGCGAGTCACCCTAAACAAGGTGGCTGGGCGAGAATCTGCGGATGCAATAAGAGCGGAAAAATAGGATCATTTTGCCACCCCTATCGCCACTAAATAAGATCTGATGTAAATTCTTAATAGTGTTCGGTCAGATTCGGTTTTGCTGGCCCTCATGCCCTTATCACCTCACGTCTCGACTATGCACTCTAAATGGGGCTACCCTTGAAGACTGTTCGGAGACTACAGCTAGTCCAGAATGCAGCGGCGCAAGCGATTGTGGGCGTACCTAGATACACCCACGTCACACCTATCCTCCGCGAGCTGCACTGGCTGCCTATTGGTCTCCGGACACAATTCAAGGTGTTGGTTATCACCTTTAAACCCCTACATGGCTTAGGGCCAGGCTATCTTCAAGACCGCCTCCTACCATATACTTCCCAGCGACCGGTGAGATCGAGCAGGGTTGGGCTCCTCCGGGTCCCGTCAGCTAAACAGTGTCGACTGGCTGGGCCACAGGGGAGGACCTTCTCTGTTGCCGCCCCTGCTCTTTGGAACCAACTACTGACGGAGATTCATACCACCCCCACCTTGTTGGCCTTCAGGAAAGCCATTAAAACCTGGGTTTTCGGGCAGGCGTGGGGCCAATGACCTGATAGAGTTAATCAGTAAGTTTGCCCCTGAATGAATGTAGTGATTGATTGTTTTTAAAAAAAATTATACATGTTTTTAAATTTTGTTATAATGCTTTTTTAATATTGATTCATATTTGTCCTGACTGTCCTGATTTGTCCTGACTGTGAGCCACCCAGAGTCCTCTGGGAATTGGGTGGCATACAAATGTGATTAATAAATAAATAAATAAATAAATTACAGATTGATTATATTACTGGGTAATATAATACATATAATATGTATCTCCAGGATACAGAGATATTCAACTCTCCAGGATACAAAAATACTTCCTGCTTCTCTCCATACTTCCTGTTTCTCTCCAAATTACAGAGATATTCAACTCTCCAGGATACAGAGGTATCCAACGTACTCAAGTATATCAGCATGTTACTGCTTGTCCTTGCTGATCTCAAGACCAGCAAAAGTCTTACCTTGAATTCAGACACCACAGTATAGTTTACTAACTGTTAATTGATGAAATTGATTGATAATAGATTGATATTAGATGAAATTGAATGATAATTGACTGATAATTGATGAAACTTTGAAACTATTGATAATTAATTGATATTTGATGAAAATATATAGATAATTGATTGATAATTGATGAAACTGATTGATTATTGATGATTGATTGATCACTAGCTAGTACATTAATCAGTTTGTTATTTATTAATTAATTAGCAACTAGAGCCACATGCAGACCATTTCAAACCACTTTAAAACTGTCTGAACTTAAATCTCCACCATTTAAAAAGAAACCCCACCATTCTAAACTCCATCATCAAAAACCTAACTGGATTTATTTCACTGTATTTATTGGACTGTATTGTATTTATTGTTACATATTTATTGGACTGAACTTACTGTATGTATTGGGTATCAAATACAAACTAATCAGCGACCATGCCAGGCAAAAACTCCAAAAAACCCACAAACAAAAGACCATTTTTCTATATATGCCCATCCTGCTCACCAAAACTGGACAACTTCATTGCTATGTCTAACAGGATCCATAACTTAGAAGCAACCACAAAGACTCAACAAACAACCATAGAAACCATTGAAACAAAATTAGAAGCACGACTACTGGCATGCCTAGAATCACGACTACTGGCATACCTAGAACCACATTTTACATTAAACCTAAAAAATATCCAAGTTACACATGATCTCACCCTTCCTGAAACCATCGTCTGCGATCTGTCCTTAAATACCACACTTCACTTCCCACTTTGTTACAGAGCCCCAGATTATGACATCACACATGTGAACAAATTAACCTCACTACAAACGTGGGCAGCCTCCTGCCCATACCCCCTTATCTTTCCTGGAGACCCCAATCTACCTCTCATTAACTGGACCCTAAACAAATGCACAACTGAACCCATCCATACAACCCTAGGCAACACTGTTACCAATCTGGGACTCGACCAACTAGTAAAGAACAATACTAGACTCAACAACTGCCTTAACCTCATATTCTGCAACAGCAAAAGCGCAATTTATGCACTACAAATGAAAGAACCCTTTTCCAACAGCGACCACAGCATGATAGACTTCTGCCTCAAACTACACCATTGCAAGAATCACCTTAATAATGGGACACCCAAGTATAACTTTAAAAAAGCCAACTATGAACTCATAGACGCTGACCTCTCAACTCTTGACTGGCAAACTCTATTCTCTGGCTGTAACACTGCCGATGACCTCTATAACATATTTTTGCTCGAAGTCAAAAGAACTATCAGACTACACATACCACTAATAACCACCATAACCAAGAAAAATAAGCTACCCATATCAATAAGGAAGCTACAATCCCCAAAAAAATCCCTCTGGTGAAAAAACAAAGCATGCTATGTAGCTAAACTTCAAAAACCGCTACAAAAATATATGCCACCAAATATAGACAGAATGCTCCAACTATCACAGCAAACAAGAGGAAAACCTTCTGCGCACAAAAGCCAACCGCGCCTTCTACAACTTCATAAATAACAAACTCAAGGACTCAAGACCCATCCCACCACTAAAAGAACCCAACAACAAAGAATGCTACGATGAAACAGTCAAAGCTAACCTCTTCAACACATTCTTTGGCTCAGTCTTTGTAAACAGCAATGGCTCATGCCCAAAATTCCCTAGTTGTACCACAAATAATCACAATGATTTAACACAAATACACTTCACTGAAGACAATGTTGAAAAAGCACTACTTGGCCTAAAACCTTCTCTGTCAATTGGACCTGATGGACTATGTGCATACTTCCTAAAAAAGCTCTCCACAGCCATAGCCGAACCACTAAGCATAATCTTTGAAAAATCCTACAGGACCAGTTCCCTACCAAACCTATGGTCACTAGCCACGGTCATCCCCATCTTCAAAAAGGGAGATCCCAGTCTAGTAGAAAACTACAGACCAATATCTCTATGCTGCGTCACATGCAAAGTCATGGAATCAATCATAAATCAATCCATTACCCTCCACCTAGAAACTAACAACCTACTCTCAAACAAGCAATTCGGTTTCAGGAAAAAATTATCCTGCAATCTACAACTACTACACTGCAAAAACATATGGACCTCAAAACTTGACCAGGGCAAAACAATAGATGCAATTTACATAGACTTCTGTAAAGCCTTCGACTCAGTGGTTCACGATAAACTGAAACTGAAATCCTACGGCATCTCTGGACCGCTACATGACTGGATAACTGCGTTCCTGTCAAACAGACAACAAGTGGTCAAAATAGGGAGTGCCCTATCTAATCCTGTTCCTGTTAACAGTGGTGTACCCCAAGGCAGCGTACTAGGACCAACACTCTTTATACTCTATATAAATGACCTTTACGATCACATTACAAGCGACTGCGTTCTCTTCGCCGATGATGTAAAACTCTTCAACAACACCGACAACACTGATACCCTCCCAAAAAGACCTTGACTTTGTGTCAGAATGATCAAACATCTGGCAACTCCAAATCTCAACCATCAAATGTTCTGTCCCATACATTGGCAAAAAGAATCAGAACACCAAATACAAGTTGAATAGACAAGACCTTGCAGACGACCCTCATTCTGTCAAAGACCTTGGAATACTCATATCAAATGACCTAAGTGCCAAAGCCCATTGCAACATTGCCAAAAAGGCTTCAAGAGTTGTTAACCTAATCTTACGTAGCTTCTTCTCCAGTAATATCACACTACTAACCAGAGCATACAAAACATTCACCAGACCAATCCTTGAATACAGCTCATCTGTCTGGAACCCACACCGTATATTGGACATAAATACCATATTTTTGGAGTATAAGATGCACCTTTTTACCCCCCAAAAGAGGGTGAAAACTTGGGTGCGTCTTAGACACCGAATGTAGCCCAACCCACCCACCCACCCCCACCCTTTGGCCTCTGTCTTCCAGCAATTAACCTGTTTGCAGCAAAAAGGGAAGAGCCTGTTAAGAGAAGCAAGTCCTTAGCAGCTTTCCGATCACCAGCTGATTTGCCACGTGCTAAAATGAAACTGAAACTGAAACTGAAACTGCAAAGAGGCAAATAGCTGGGAGAGACACGCAGATTTTTATTTTCTGCTGAACTGGATGCAAGGGGTAAGTGAATAACTATAAATGTCTGTAGAATGTTCAAATTATTAGACTTATTTTTTAAAGACTGCTTTATTATTGTTCTAGAGCCAGGGGTCTCCAACCTTGACAATTTTAAGACTTGTGGACTTCAACTCCCAGAATTCCACAGCCAGCTTTGTTAGCTTTGCTGGCTGTGGGATTCTGGGTGTTGAAGTCCACAAGTCTTAAAGTTGCCAGTGTTGGAGACCACTGTAAATCTAGACAATTTAACAAAATAAAGAAGCTTTTTTAAAATAAATGCTTGCTCTGAAGAGGCCCAGTGCTATTGTATCTTCTTTTAAATAATAGAGAATAATGTATACTTCCAGAAATTTTAATTAATTTTAACAGCTCTGTACAAGTATAGTCTGAAATGTAACAGTGTCCTGTTTAGTATTAGAGTTAAATCCTGAGTTACCTTGGAGTAGATCTATTTAAATAATTGGGAGGAGTTAGTGTGACTACATTTAAGAAAACTTTCTGGCATAATGTACATTTCTCCAATTCTTTGCTATTTCTATGGGTCAGGCACACATGCACAGAAATACACAGCAAACAGTGTATATCATCTGTGCTGTTTGTTGTTTGCTGTTTGGCAAATTGCTTGGAGGCAGAGGCCTTTTTTCCTTGTTTTCCTCCCCCAAAACAAAGGTGCGTCTTATACTTATAATTTTGATACAAATCTATTTAATTCCTCAAAGTATTTCTTTTCCAGCTTTATTGGAATTGTTTGGAACAGGTATAGTAATCTCGGTAGAGTATTCATTTTAATGGTAGCTATTCTTCCTATCAGTGATAGCTCCAGGTTTTTACACTTTTCCAAGTCAAGTTTAATTTGCTGTATCAATTTAGCGTAATTATCTTCTTTTATAGTTGCACATCTCACTGTTAAATAAATTCCCAAATATTTTACTTTCTCCACTATCTGAATATTTGTCTTCTCCATTAAATCTTTTTTCTGTTTATCTGTGAGGTTTTTAACTAGAATTTTAGTTTTCCCTTTGTTTACTTTTAATTCTGCAACTTCCCCATAACCATCTACTTTCTTCATCAATTTGGGTCCACTTTCTTGCAGTTCCTTTATGATAAATACCAGGTCATCTGCAAAGGTATGTAATTTGTATTTTTCTTTTTTTAATCTCCATCCCTTTTATTTAAACATTTCTAATTAGCACTTCCAATATCAAAATAAATAGTAAAGGGGACAATGGATATCCCTGTCTTGTTCCTTTTTTAATGTTAACCTTCTCTGTTCTGTCCCTGTTTACCATCACTTTTGCAGTCTGTCTAGTACAGTGATGGCGAACCTTTTTTGGTTCGCGTGCCAAAAGTGGGGGGGAATGCGGGGGATCACGTGTGTGCGTGCCCACACTCATAATTACATGCACCCCCGCACATGCATGCATGACCCCCCTGCTCCCAGAATGCAATGGCACGCCCATTTTTCGCTCTCCCCAGGCTCCAGAGCCTTTCTAGGAGCCTGGGGAGGGCGAAAATGGTCTTCCCCACCCCCTCTGGAGGCTGGAAACAGCCTGTTTCCCGATTCCCAGTGGGCCCAGAAGGCCCGAAAATCAGCCGGCTGGTGCACACATGCACGCCGGACCTGAGCTCGCGTGCCCACCGATATGGCTCCGCGTGCCACTTGTGGCACCCGTGCCATAGGTTCGCCATCACGGGTCTAGTATATATTGCCTTAATCATATTAATATTTTTTCACCAAATTCCATGTATTTTAATTGCAATATCATAAATTGCAAATTTATATTATCAAATGCTTTCTGTGTGTCTAAATAGATCAACACCATTTGTTTTCCAGGATGTGCTTCATAGTATTCCAATGTATTCAAAATTATTCTCATGTTTTTAATTTGACTCTTAGGCAAAAATCCATTTTGGTCTGGGTGTATAAATTTGTTCAAAAATCTCTTTAGTGTTTTGGCTATTATTGATGCATAAATTTTATAATCCACATTTAGTAGTGAAATTGGTCTGTAATTTTTAATCTGCAATAAATCTGCATCTTCTTTTGGTATAAGAGTAATATTTGCTTCCCTCCAGGATTTTGGTATCTTAGCTTATAGCAAGACTTCATTATAGACTTCCAGCATTGACGGTCCTAGTATGTCTTGTAGTTGTTTGTAAACTTCCACCGAATCAATAATGGATCAATAATGGGTAATAATGGATCAATAGCAGATTCCACATTCTCCTCCCTCCCCATCTGAATGTTCTAGTTGGTAATCTTTTAATTTTTATTGTATTTTCGTGTTATTACAGATGTGTTTTATATAGTTTGATCATTTTTAATATTGTAAGCTGCTCAGAGTCATCTCACAGTGAGATGGGTGGCAAACAAATTTAATGGATAAATACATAAAGCCTGCTTCTTCTTCAGTTAAAAATTCTGTATTCATCTGAAAGGTAAAAGTAAAGGTTCCCCTCGCACATATGTGCTAGTCGTTTCTGACTCTAGGGGGTGGTGCTCATCTCCATTACAAAGCCAAAGAGCCAGCGCTGTCCAAAGAAGTCTCCGTGGTCATGTGGCTGGCTTGAGGACCCAGATTGTTGGGGGCAATATAAATATACATTGCTTACTGGTGTAAACCGCTTAGAGAGTGCTTGCACTGTGAGCCGGTATATAAATCTCTCAAAAATCTCACAAATAAATGACTAAAATGCTGAAGACACACAGAATGCTATTACCTTCCCACCAAAGGTGGTCCTCATTTTTCTACTTTTATTTTTACATGCTTTCGAACTGCTAGGTTGGCAGATGCTGGGACAAGTAACTGGAGCTCACTCTGTTACATGGCGCTAGGGTTTCAAACCACCTAACAGCCGACCTTTCTGATCAACAAGCTCAGCATCTTAGCCACTGAGCCACCACATCCATCTACCATGTTCATCTACCCACTATCAACCCTTCTCAAGAGATTCTAGCATTTATTTTAACCACAATATCTATTTGACCAATGGGGCAATAATCACTAGGGTGCTTTCTATACCCTTTTAAAAATAGAAAATATTATTGCCATTTTTCACACAACTATAGGAGGTATTACTTTTATATGTAAATCTACCTGCCACTAGTGGGACTCACAACCCGGATTATTCTTTGAATAGTTCAGCTGATAGAAAGTCCTCTCCAGGGGCTCTATTGTTCTTCAAACCTTTTATGATTAATTTTATTATATACATTAAGGTAAAAAGTTGTTGACATGTTGGCTCATAGATTTGTAGCTTTTTAAATAAAGTGGTTAATTACTGACAGGGATTACTATGAGTCTATGAGACATATATGTTTTCTTAACAATAGGTAAGATGGAGAATCATTTCATGAATATGGGATTTGTTCAGCACTGAAAAATATTGTTTTTTTCTAAGATTATGAACAAAATGTGAGCTTTCCATCATGGCTGCATCTTCATATTGTACAGAATGATTTTTCATTCAACAGCCTTTCCTCACCTTTACAAGTGTGCAACAGAAGCCCACAAAGCAATGGGGATGGTGTCATGAGAAGATATGTCTTTTTTGAACCATGCTCCCATCCTAATGTTATCTCAATACCCAGCCATGATACCTACAATGACCATAGTGAAAAATAGCTCTTGAATTCCATAGAGAAGATATGGCTGGATCTATCATGCACCCACTACCAGACAATTCACTTTACCATGTAAAAAACAAACATACACACACCTGTGGGACTTTGTAGGTGCCTACTAAGGTTGACATATGGATGGAGATCTCCCTGTCAGCTGCATCAAGAAAAGCCAAAATGTTGTCCTTCCTTCCACAGCTGTAGTTGGGAACATTGGCTTCTCCAGTAGAGAGCATGTCCAGCAAGGCATCTGAAGTGCCAAGTGTGTTCAAACAGTTTTCATGGATGTTGTACCCAAGTGTGAGATTATTCGGGAACTGAATATTCTTGTTAATCACTTGAGTGGTGAAAATAAAGCATTCTGTAACTCTGCTATGATAAGGTTCTCTATTGTAAAAAAAAGTGTTATAGTTAATATCAGCATAATCAACAGTAATCATCAAATAACTTTTTCTGAAATTTCATCCCCTTTGTCAACATGTGACAATTTGAGTCTGAAGCAAATACTCATCCCAGAGGCAAATGACCCATCAACATTAAAAATTTGTGAATATTGGGAAATTGGAAACGAGATAGTCCTCTACTCAGGTTAAGAATCACAAATAGTCCATTATTTGTAGCAGTATCATAAGGAAGTGGATATTTCAGAAGTGATCGAAAAATGCCATTTTAATTCAAGTCATCCTCCAATCCTACAGGAATCAGGCATTGAATTGAATATCAATGACTGCATATAAAAATATGGAAATGAGCTGGTCAAAGGAAACTATGACAATCAATTCTTTAAGTCATGAATTCTTTAATTATTTGCAGAGAGGAAAATAACGTGGACTTCTTTCAGGTATTTTTTTTATGTCCTATCGTTACATTTGTGTCTCTTCCTCGAAGTGTTGTGAAATGCTGTGGACATAATTTACTTGGACTTCAGTAAGCATTTGATAAAGAAGACCACAACCTATTCCTTGATAATTTAGAAAAATTTGGGTTACACAGCATGATCACCAGATGGATTCGTAACTGGCTGACCAACCATACTCAACATTTAGTCCTTAACTGAATTGCATCTACTTGAAAGGAAATATGCAGTGAGGTACCCCAAGGCTCTGTCATAGGCTCAGTATACTTTAATAACTTCACAAATGTTTTAGATGAGGGCATAGACGGAGGACTCATGAAATTTGCAGATGACATCAAGCTGGCAGGTATAGCCAACACTCCAGAAGAGAGAATCAAGATACAGAATGATCTTGGCAGACTTGAACACTGAGCCTTAAGTAACAAAATGAAATTCAATGGTGAGAAAAGTAAGGTTCTACATTTGGGGTGGGGTGTCAAATGCACCAGTATACAATAGGTGGTACTATTCAATAGTAGTAACTGTGAAATTGATCTTGGACAATCACTTAAATATGACCCAACAGTGTCCTTCAGCTGCCAAAAAAGCCATCACAATCTTTGTCTGCATTAGCAGAAGGATAGGATCAAGATTATGTGAAGCGTTAGGGCCACTTTATAATGCCTTCATAAGACCACACATGCAATACTCTTTCCAGTTTTGGTCAACACAATACAAAAAGGATGTTGAGATTCTAATAAGAGTGCAGAGAAGAATAACGAAGATGATCAGGTTGCTTGAAAATAAAACATATGACAAACAGTTGCAAGAACAGAGTATTTCTAGTGCAGTGCAGAGAAGCCTAGGAGTGATATAAAAGCAGTGTTCCGATATCTAAAATAAGAGCTGGGCAATCTATTCTCTAAAGCACCTGAAGGCAGAAGAAAAACCCTGGGTTCCCTTCCTACTCAGTTATTCTGCTATATTTCTGTCATATTAAAAAAGAAGACAAAAGAGAGAGCCTCTCAAAACAATTCCAGAAATTTGTCAATTCCTACAATATAGGAGTAAGCGGAATAAAAATAAAAGAATGAAGGTATTAATAATGCAGATGGAGGGAATACAACTCCATCGCACTGAAAGACTTACAAGTGAGATTTACTGTGAGGAGCCATGTTGAAACTCAAAATTTTCTGTGCCATAGTAAATGCACTGGCGACTGTACTAATGAGATGGTCTCCTGGCTTATAGTAGCTCCATGGTCTTATTTTATCCAGGTGCTCCAAATTCAGTGAACACTTCATTCTAAGCTTCCCAGAGATTGGCTGGGATACCAGCAACGGCAGAAGCAGAAGGAGGGGGTCCATAATTCATGAGGCTGAATCAATCCTCTGTTTCCAAAGAAGAGTTACATGAATTTAAAGCACTTTCACAAAAGGAAATATCCAGTGGCTTTCCTCTTTCGAACAGAGACAAACCGAGTTTCATATGGAAAGGGGAGACAGTGCATTCAGCAGCACAGTCCCTGACTGTGTCCTAAATCTTGCGCAAACCATTCAGCACAAGTGGAGGTTTTTATCTTTTTCTGATGCTTTAGCCTAATGTCATATCACAGGCAGTCACTGGAAAAAATGCAGCAGATGTCTCAAAGTCCAGGATCGTGATAATTACTGTGAGTGATCATTTGTCCTCTGGGACTTCTGAACCTCTTCCAGGTCTCCACATGCAGAGAAAAAAAGTATGTTTGTGAAATCTGACAGATACATCCCTGGGGACACTCTTCTACAGTGGTTGTCATCCTTCCTGTCAGGACATGTCCAGAAAGTGATGCTGGAGAAAGATACTTCAATACCTGGGGAATTGTCTTGTGAAGTCCTCCATTGTGGTACACTGTCTCCAGAAACTGCTGGGGAAGATCACCCAGAGCTATGGAGTTTTGTTCCAGTGTAGATTTCTGTCACTTAACTCTGCTGCTCCCTGTCTTCTTAACACCAAGGAATCACCCCTGAACACTTCTGGACAGGGAGCAAAGGGATAATTATCAAGGCCGGGAGTAGAAGGTTAAGAGCAAAGCATCTCCTAGAAAACAGCCAGAGATTTCCAGCAAAAAGAAGTGCATATCACTTCATAGAGAGCCAAGAACCTTTGTAAATTTGTATATATATTAATTTTTTAAAAAATGTTTTCAAATTTTATTTTTTGAATTTTATTTTTCAAATTTTCAAATTATTTTTTCAATGTTTTAAAATTGGTTTTATAATTTTTCAATTTATTTTTCAATTTTAAATATTTTTTCCATTTATTTTTCAATTTAAAAATCGAAAAAAAGTTTATTTTAATTCTTTAGAAATTTTTAAATTCTTAACAATCTAAGCGGGGGGAAAAATCACGGAAAAAAAAGATTGACACTTCAAAACAGGGAAGATAGTGATGAATTTTCAAGGCAGAGAATAAAGGGCCGAGAACTTTTGTAAGCTATTGTAAACTGACTCTTCACAACAGGGAAAATATTTAATTTTTAGAAATGTTTAACTTTTTATCGAACTAAAAAAAAGTCATGGAAAAAGAGACTGACATAGTGACTTGCAAAATAGATTATATTTTTGGGCTTATGCCTACAGAAGACTCAAACTATGTATGTATCTTATTTATTTATTTATTTATTTATTTATTTATTTATTTATTTATTTATTTATTTATTTATTTATTTATTTATTTATTTATTTATTTATTTATTTATTTATTTATTTATTTATTTATTAAAATTTCTATGCCGCCCAACTCCCGGGGGACTCTGGGCGGCTAACAGCAGGTATAGAAATATAATCAATAAAAAACAATTTTAAAAACATATTAAAATACTATAAATCTTTTAAAAGAACTTTCACTCATACCCCGCCTGCCGGAAGAGCCAAGTTTTTATTGCTTTACGGAAAGCCAGCAGGGTGGGGATAGTCCTGATCTCTGGAGGGAGCTGGTTCCAAAGGGAGGGGGCTCCCACAGAGAAGGCTCTCCCCCTCGGCCCCGCCAACCGGCATTGCTTGGTCGATGGGACCTGGAGGAGACCAACTATGTGGGACCTAACCGGTCGTAGGGAGGTATGTTGCAGGATGCGGTCCCAAAGATAACCTGGCCCTGAGCCATGTAGGGCTTTAAAGGTAACGACCAACACCTTAAATTGGATCTGGAGACTAATGGACAGCCAATGCAGCTGGCGGAGGATCAGTGTTACGTGGGTGCATCTGGGTACACCCACCACAGCTCGCGCAGCTGCATTTTGCACCAATTGCAGTCGCCGGACACTCTTCAAGGGTAGCCCCATGTAGAGCGCATTGCAGTAATCCAGCCGTGAGGTGATAAGGGCATGAGTGACTGTGAGAAGTGCCTCCTTCTCCAAGTAGGGTCGCAATTGGTGCACAAGACGTACTTGTGCAAAGGTCCCCCTAGCCACAGCTGAAAGATGTTGTTCCAATTTTAGCTGTGGGTCTAGGAGGACACCCAAATTGCGAACCTGTTCTGAGGGAGCTAATTTCTCCCCCCCCCCAAGAACCAAGGAGGGATAATTGGTCAAGTCCTTAGGAGGCAATATCCACAGCCACTCAGTCTTGTCAGGGTTAAGTTTTAGCCGGTTCTTCCCCATCCAGACCCTAACATCGTCCAGGCAGCGGCCCATTACGTCTACGGCTTCCCCGAATTTAGACGGGGTGGAGATGTACAACTGGGTATCATCAGCATACTGCTGATACCTCACCCCGCGTCGTCGGATGATCTCACCCAGTGGCTTCATGTAGATGTTAAACAGAATGGGCGAGAGGACCGAGCCCTGCAGCACCCCACATAGTAGGGGCCTAGGGCTCGACCTCTGCCCCCCTGTCAACACCAACTGCGTCCTGTCAGAGAGGAAGGAGGAGAACCACTGTAAAACAGTGCCACCCACCCCCACCTCTCCGAGACGACGCAGAAGGATACCATGGTCAATGATATTGAAGGCCACTGAGAGGTCAAGTAGCACTAGGATAGAGGAGTGACCCCCATCCCGGGCTCACCAGAGGTCATCCATCAGGGTGACCAAAGCCGTTTCCGTACTGTAGCCGCTCCTGAAACCTGATTGAAAGGGATCCAGAAAATCAGTGTCATCCAACAGCCATAGGAGCTGGAGCGCCACCACTTTCTCAAAAACCTTCCCTGCGAAGGGAAGGTTGGAGACTGGACGGAAGTTCTTTAAATCCGCCGGGTCCAGGGAAGGCTTCTTGAGGAGGGGTCTCACCACCGCAGCTTTTAAGGGCTGCGGGACGGACCCCTCTCTCAAAGAAGCATTGACCAATGCCTGGAGCCAGCCACGTGAAACCTCCCTGGTGGCCGAAACCAGCCAGGAAGGGCACGGGTCCAATAAACAAGTGGCGGAGCTCATCGCTCCTATGGCCTTGTCTACATCCTCAGGAGTCACCGGTTCAAACCTATCTCATATAACCGGACTAAGACCTGCCCCAGTCGTCTCGGCCTGTACTGCCCAATCAGAGTCCAGGTCTTTCCGAATCTGAATGACTTTATCCGCCAGAAACCGAGAAAATTCCTCAGCTCTACCCTGCAAGGAATCTCCGCCTTCCTCCTTAGCAAGAAGGGTGCGGGTCACCCTAAACAGGGCAGCTGGGCGGGAGTCAGCGGATGCAATAAGAGCGAAAAAATGTGAACATTTTGCCGCCCGTATCGCCACTAAGTAAGACTTAATGAAAGTTCTTAAAAGTGTCCGGTCAGACTCAGCTTTACTAGATCTCCATCGTCACTCTAGGCGTCTCTTGTGGCGCTTCATCTCCCGAAGTTCCTCGGTAAACCAAGGAGCCCTCCTGGATCCACTTCCACGGAGAGGTCGCAAAGGCGCAATCCGATCCAGAGCCCCGTTGCTGCCTGATTCCAGGCCGCGACCGGAGACTCGGATGAACTCTGTACCAGGGAGTCAGGTATTTCTCCAAGTTCCCTCTGGAATCCGTCAGGTTCCATTAGGCACCTGGGGCGGAACCACTTAATCGGTCCCGCCTCCTTGCGGTGGAGGAGTGGTGCCATGAAATCCAACCTCAGAAGAAAATGATCTGACCACGACAGATGTGACTAAACCCCTCAGCCTCAGATCATCTTTCCATTGCCCCGAGAGAAACACAAGGTCAAGCGTGTGACCACCCTCATGAGTCGGACCCTGAACTACTTGGGTCAGGTCCATGGTTGTCATGGAAGCCATGAACTCCTGGACTGCCACCGAGGCTTCGCCGGGCGATGGCAGATTAAAGTCTCCCAGCACCATCAACCTGGGGAACTCAATCGTCAGCCCTGCTACTGCCTCGAGCAGAACAGGCAGGGCCTTTGCAACGCAGCCAAGAGGCAGGTACATTAGCAAAAGGCCCACCTGAACCCCTAAGTCCAACTTCAGAAGGAGCGTCTCACACCCAACAATCTCCGGGGCAGGGCTCCTTCGAGGACACAGATTCTGGCGAGCTATGATAGCCACTCCTCCACCCCTTCCCTGGGGTCGCGGCTGATGCTGAACCGAGAACCCGTCTGGGCAT
Organism: Diadophis punctatus similis; assembly: GCA_023053685.1. NCBI lineage: Eukaryota > Metazoa > Chordata > Lepidosauria > Squamata > Dipsadidae > Diadophis > Diadophis punctatus. Next base: position 239,728,040 of record JALIGW010000002.1, on the reverse strand, counting down.
ATCTCCGAAAGGGGCACCGCCCCTCCTGGCCCAGCCAGGTCTCGGTAATGCATGCCAGGTCAGCCCCCTCTTCTAGGATTAAATCCCGGATAAGGGGGGCCTTGTTGGTAATCGACCTGGCGTTTAACAGCAGCAGCTTGAGCCCAGGGCCCTGACATCCCTGGTTACCAGGTACTCGGGTTGAGCTAGATGGAACCAAACCCGAGGGGCCAGAACAAGGAATCGCTTGTAAACAGCGAATTCTCGTTCCCCGAGAGCGGCCTACCCCTCTGCTCCCGCCATACCTGCCTCTCCCCGTTATGACTGTAATATTCCTACTCTATTCATGTAAGATATTCCTTATCTTCGGGACCGCATCCTGCCACATTCCTCCCTACGACCAGTGAGGTCCCACAGAGAAGGCCTCCTCCAGGTCCCGTCTGCCAAACAATGCCGGCTGGCGGGCCCTCGGGGGAGGGCCTTCTCTGTGGGAGCCCCATCTCTCTGGAACCAACTCCCGCCAGAGATCCGGACTATCCCCACCCTACTGGCCTTCCGCAAGGCAGTAAAAACGTGGCTCTTCCGGCAGGCGGGGTGAAGAGATGATTCCCCCAAGGATGAATGGCTTTTATATCGTAATATGATGTTTTTAAATGCCTTTTTTAATCTGTAGTTCTAATCTCTGCTGTAAGCCGCCCTGAGTCCCAAGGGATTGGGCAGCCTATAAGAACTCTTAATAAATAAATAAATAAATAAATAAATAAATACTCCCCGCCCCCCAGAGATCCCCTCCCCTCCCCCGCTGGTCCCCCATTCTCCCGGCAGGCCATGCATACCATTCATACTGAGCCTGGGGGTGGGCCAAAACCCCCCTCCGCTTCTGTTTCCACACTCAGCAGAGGGGGGCAGGGTCCAACCATCCAGCTCAGTCATATACTCATACAATTAAACCACACACATTTCTTCATACCATCCATCCATAACATGCTCACAGATATTCTCCCCCGGGGTTTATATTAAGGAGTTAATATAAAGACTGGCTGATATTTAATTTAATTTAATTTAATAGACGTTCTTATAGGCCGCCCAATCCCGTGGGACTCAGGGCGGCGTATTATATAAAAGACTTTTTATATAATATATAATATATATATAATACTTTTAAATATAAAAGTCTAGAAGCCGTGGTTCTTTCTCTACTGACCAACAACTGATGGTTAAGTCTTATAATGTTAATGTCTTCGACTCCCTTAGATGACACAGTATCAAGGGTAGTGTAAAATCTTTGTATCAAATGTAAATTATATGTATTACTAGAAGAAAAAGTAAAGAGTCTTGAGCAGTGACTGATAACCTTTCACCACCGACTGCTGAAACTGGAACGCACGTGTGTGCGCGCCGGAGCGCTGGTACCCAGAAGAGAGCAGCTGGCCAGTGCACATGCACACAGCAGCTAGCTGCTCTTCCGGGTTCTGGCGAGCGTATGGTCAATGGAAACATGTCACTTTTAGAAAAACACAACTACAAAGAGCAACACCTTACTATCTTCCAGTGGTGAAATCCAATTTTTTTATTACCAGTTCTGTGGGTGTGGTGTGGCTTGGTGGGCATGGCTTGGTGGGCATGGCAGGGGAAGGATACTGCAAAATTGCAAAATCTCCATTCCCTCCCACCTCCTGGGGGAAGGATACTGCAAAATCTCCATTCTCACCACACTCTGGGGCCAGCCAGAGGTGGTATTTGCCAGTTCTCCAAACTACTTAAAATTTCCGCTACCTGTTCTCTGAACTACTCAAAAATTCTGCTACTGGTTCTCCAGAACCTGTCAGAAACTGCTGGATTTCACCCCTGCTATCTTCCCTAGCCCACTCCAAAGAAGCCATTTGTCAAGCCGAAGCCACCGTTCGGAGAAAGCCTTGGCTTGCCACACTACTTCTTAGACTGTATTCATACTGTGGGAAATTGGGAGGGGTGGCTGCATGAGGGATGTAGATGTAGTCATAACACATTCCTTCTAGATTCTCATGGTCATCCTTTGTCCAACACCTGCCCAGAAGCTGCTGGGAGGATTGGACACGCTGGCAGGAGATGAGTGGGCAATGTGACGGGTGTGGGACAAGGATGTGAACTTTAAACTGGGTGGGAAACCTCGGTACCTTTTAGATTTGAGTTTTCCACAGATTTGCCAACATGGCTCTACTAATAAATTGGAACTTTGAGGAATACTTTGCCTCGGACTCTGATTTAACTTTAGACACTATTTGGAACCCTGACACTAACCCGAATCTCTCATAAAACATATCCAGCTACCCCGAGCTTTGGGGCGCTGTTCAGGGTCCTGAGCCCCAGCACCAACACGACACTCAGGAAACTGGCCTATTTCCTCCACCAAGTGTGGGTATACATTGATGAATACGGGGCACAGTTCCAAACAGATAGGCAGCTGATTGACAAGATAATTGAGGGGATGAACGAGGGGGAAGCAGCGGAGTGGGTGGCAGAGCTCCACGATGAAGCGGCCCCTGAGCTAAACGACACGGATGACTTTGTCCAATTAATGAGGGTCAGGTTCCACCTGTCGAGCCGATGCAGCAGTTTGGGGAAAACATTGGCTTGCCACATATATTCTTAGAGGGCCTGCTGACTATGGGAACCTGGGAGGGGTGATTGCATGAGGTAGTAGATGTAGCCATAACAAATTCTTACTAGATTATCAAGGTCATCCTTTGTCCAACACCTGTCCGGAAGCTGGGAGGAGGAACGGCCACACTGGCAGAAGATGAGTGGGCAACGTGACCCATTTGGGGGTGTGGGACAAGGGTGCAAACTTTCAACTGGGTGGGAAACTTTGGGAGCGTCAGATTTGGGTTTCCCACGGAAGTGCCAACATGGCTTCATCAATAAATTGGAACTTTGAGGAATACTTTGCCTTGGACTCTGATTTAAGTTTGAATGCTATTTGGAACCCTGACACCACGATGTGGCCCAGCAGGTGGATGCCGAGGAACAGATCCAGAAGTTGAAGCAAGCAAGACGCCCAGTGAAGGAACTTGTGTGCGAGTTTAAAAGAGCAGCGGGGAAGTTTCGGGACTGGCCCGAACGGCACTTGGTGCACACCTTCCGAGACGCACTGGATCCTGAGTTGAAAGAGGCGTGTGAAATCTGGGGGGTCCCGTGCAGGATCCAAGAGTGGTATTCCACCACCATTGCTCTGGATCACGTAATCCGAAGCTGAAGAAAAACTCCTGCTGACCATCCAGCTAGAAGGCAATTGGGGTGCAGGGTCCCACCAAACCAGTCACGCTGACGATGGTGAAGCATCGCCAGCAGAGGAATCAGCCCCGCGATGGGACAAGGGGGGCAGTGATGAAGACGACCCGATGGTGAGTGAAGCAATTTGCCCCTTTCTCATAAAAACAAAGATTACAGTGCCAGAGACAGGGAAAGAGGGGGAGGTAGATGCCGTAATAGACATGGGCTGTTCCAGGTGCCTAATCAGCAAGATAGTGGTAGAGAAGCTTGGGATCTGCACCAGGCCCCTAGCAAGCCCCATCTGGTTCCAACAGCTGGACGGATTGCTAATTGGGGGGCACCACTCTCCTCACCGAACCAGTAGAATTAAGAATGGGATGGCACCACGAACTTGTCCGGTTCATAGTAGCCCCAAAGATGTCAGAAGCCATCATCTTGGGACTAGCATGGCTAGACAAGTGGACGCCCACCATAAAATGGGAGGATGGGTACTGGAAGTTAACCATGCATGTTGGGCCTAGACACCCCCTCAGGGATCCAGAAGCACCAGGAGATGTTAACCCCTGTGGGGCTGGCCGATCCTCAGCTTGCTGCCCCTGTGCGGAAGATCACTCCCCCAGGCTCCCAGCAGGTGCCGGCAGAATATTGAGACCTAGAGAGGGTGTTTAGCAAGGAAGAATGTAACGATCTTTTCCCTCATTGGCCTACAGACTGCGCGATCGAATTTGAACCGGGGGCCACGCTTCCGAAACCAAAAATGTACTCCATGTCCCCAAAGGAGCTGGGAGAGTTGAGGAGAAACATTGATGCCAACTTGGAGAGGGGTTTCATCCAACCGGCGAAGTCGAGGGTTGCCGCCCCCATGCTATTCAAAGAGAAGAAAGACGGGGGTCAGATTATGCATGGACTTCCGGGGAATCAATGCGGTGTGCCCCCTCCCTCTCATGAAAGACTTGCTGACCCACTTGTCCAAAGGCAATATCTTTACCAAGCTAGACTTGAGAGAGGCTTACTACCGCATCCGAATCAAGGAGGGGGATTAATGGAAGACCGCTTTCAACTGCCCACTGGGAAGTTTCCAGTTTAAAGTAATACCCTTTGGATTGCAAGGAGCCCCTGCAGTCTTCATGCAATACATCAACGAGGTGCTCCACACCCACTTATGGAAGGGGGTGCTTGTTTATTTAGATGACATTCTCATCTTTAGCGAGATGCTAGAAGAGCACGTGAAGTTAGTGCGACAGGTCTTGGAGAAACTCCTAGCCCCCAAACTCTATGCAAATCTCTCCAAGTACGAATTCCACAAGACTTCACTAGACTATTTAGGGTAATGTATCTCCAGGGGCGGAATAGAGATGGATCTGGGAAAAGTGAAAGCACTGCTTGATTGGCAGCCCCTGTGCACTCGCAAGCAACTTCAAAGCTTTCTGGGCATCGCCAACTTCTACAGGCAATTCATCCCATCATTCGCTGAAGTAGCGCTCGTTGACAGAATTGCTAAAAATGGGGCCGACACCCACCAAGCCAAAGCCTAACCAGCCAATTGGCTGGACGATGGACTGCCAAAAGCATTCAAAAGGCTCTTTGCCCAGGATCCAATCTTACAGCACTTTGACCCAGAACGACAATTCATCATTCAGTCGGATGCCAGTAACGTAGCAGTGGCAGTGGTGCTGTTACAGAAAGATGAGAAGGGCCAACGCCTACCATGCACTTAAGTTTCGAAGAAACTTACTGCAACCGAGAGGAGATGGGCCATTTGGGAGAAAGAAGCCTATGCCGTTCATTGGGAGCTGCTTACTTGGAGGTAATTCTGTCACCAAAACAAATACGATGGGCGCAATACTTTAGGTGATTCAAATTTGAACTGAAACACATCCCAGCGGGGAAGAACCTACTGCCCGACGTGTTATCCAGAAAACCGCAGTATGACAGCCAAAGAGAAGAATTCCACTCGGTCATTCCCTCCTCACCAGAAGGAGCAGCAGGCACTCCCCTCTCAAAGGGGGAACTAGTAGCCGCTGTCCTCACCAGAGGCCAAACCAGATGGTCGAGTGGCCAGAGCAAGGAAGAGTGGACTGAAAAATTAAAGGCAGCCCTGCCTAGCGATCCCTGGCTCAACAACAACAAGGAGATCTTGACCATGAGAGAAGGTTTGGCTTGGAAGGGGTCCAAATTATACATTCCTGCCAGCCTCAGATTGCAAGTGCTCCAGCGAAGTCACGACTCCAAGCTGGGAGGACACTTTGGGTTCCTGAAAACCCTCCACCTAACACGAAGGCAATTTTGGTGGCCAAAAATGAAAACTGATGTGGAGGACTACGTGAAAAGCTGTGCCACCTGCGCCACCCGGAGACACCGGCCAGGAAAACCGCCTGGACTCTTGCAGTAGGTGGCTAATCCAAGAAGAGGATATCCTGGGAAGAGATAGCTATGGACTTCATAGTGGAACTCCTAGATAGCAAAGGAAATACAGTGATCTGGACGGTCATCGATCTGTTTTCCAAGCAAGCCCACTTTGTTGCTTGCTCTGGATTGCCATCCGCCAGACACCTAGTAAAATTGTTCCTCAAGCACATCTACCGATTACATGGAGTCGCAAAGAGGATCATCTCCGAAAGAGGAGTACAGTTCACCACCAAGTTCTGGAGAGAATTTCTATGTGCAATTGGATCCACGCAAGGACTCAGCTCGGCTTTCCATCTGAGTACCAATGGGGCAGCGGAATGTGCAAACGCAATGGTGGAACAATACCTCAGTTGTTATGTATATTACCAACAAGACAATTGGACAGAGCTGCTGCCGCTTGCAGAAGTAACATATAACAACGCTGACTATAGCAGCACAGGATTAACGCCTTTCCAGATCACCAGTGGCCAGGAGTTCGTTCCCATGCCAGAACAACCTACAGAAGCCCCCACTTCCATGTCCATGGCTAAATGGATGGAAGCATTAAGAAGAGGTTGGGAGAACACCAAGAAAGTGCTGGCTGACGCTGCTGAAGCCTATAAGAAGCAAACAGACAAACATGTCATCTAAATAAACGAGTACCCCCTTGTACAAATGGGGAGGAACACCTCATTTATGTATTGCATAGCAATAGCAATAGCACTTAGACTTATATACCACTTCATAGTGCTTTACAGCCCTCTTAAGCGGTTTACAGAGTTCAGCATATTGCCCCCAACAATCTGGGTCCTCATTTTACCGACCTCAGAAGGATGGAAGGCTGAGTCAGCCTTGAGCCGGTGAGATTTGAACAGCTGAACTAGCAGTCAGCTGAAGTAAGTTGCAGTGCTGCTTTTAACCACTGCGCCACCACAGCTCCTCAGCATAAAGACTGCGGGGGGCCCTTGGAGTCCAAATGGCATGACTCTGAATTGGAAGCTCCCCAAAGGCAGTTGAAGGTGGTCTTCCACCCATCCCCCTCCCTGATGCATATTCGGTAATATGCTTCTCTCAAATCTAGCTTCATGAACACTTTGCCTTTGGCTAGGTGGTTCAACAAATCTTTCATAAGAGGGAGGGGGTACATGTTTTGGACGCACACAGCGTTGATTCCAAGGAAGTCCACGCACAGCCTAACCCCCCCCCTGTCTTTCTTTTCTTTGAAGAGCACAGGGGCCGCAATTTGCGATTTTGCCAGCTGGATTAATCCCCTTTCAAGATTACCATCGATGTACCTTCTTAGCTCCCCCATCTCTTTTGGGGTCATTGAGTACATCTTTGGTTTAGGGAGAATTGCCCCTTCCACAAATTCTATCGTGCAGTCGGTGGGTCGGTGAGGGGGATGATAATTGCAGTCTTACTCACTGAAGATCCCTTCAAGGTCCCGGTATTCTATTGGAACCTGCTGAGTGACTGGGAATTTAGCCTCGACTGTAGGGGCAGCTGGCTGGGACTGGTCTGGCCTGAGGGGTTTGGCTTCCTTCCGGCCATCCTTAGGTAATTTTGGGGGTAGTGGCCCGATGCCTATGGTTAGCTTTCGGTAGCCGTCTTCCCACTTTATGGTGGGGGTCCACTTGTCTAGCCACATAAGTCCCAGTATGATTGCCTCTGACATTTTTGGGGTGACGATAAACCTGATGAACTCATGGTGGTGCCCTATTTGCAAGTCTACTAATTCAGTTATGTACATGGCGGGGGACCTCCCAATTAGCATCCCATCTACTTGTTGGAACTGGATGGGGTTGGTTAAGGCCCTAGTTCGGATCCCCAACCTTTCTACAACCAACTTGCTTTCTAGAAAGAATTTGTTATGGCTACATAATAACAACCTCATACCATCCTCCCTCCCATTTTCCCACAGTAGAAAATGCATAGTAGAATAGTGTAAAGTGTGGCAGACCAAAGATCCCAAATAAAATGCCTGACACCAAGATCCCAAATAAAATGCCTAAATATCCTGACACCAGGATATAGATTTTGAATCTCAACTGCTGGCACCGGTTTCGCTAGAAAAAAATACATGACCCCCCAAAAAACCCAATAATCCAGATTCACTGCAGATTATTTATTGTGTACACTGGAGGAATTTTCTTCCAAGAAAATAGTGGGAGGGAATCCAACAGATGAAAGGATGCACTCATATATCTACATTTCAGGAAATAGAAGATGAAATGATAATAGTACATGTCCATATTTAACATATGATGTAAGAATGAATATTCATAACCCATTTACTATTACTACACACAAGTAAGAGTTATTGTCTAAATAAAAAGAAACATATCAGTTGCATTTACCATAGCAGTTTTGTTAAAATGTTTTGAGAAACAAGTGTGTCATGGTTTCCACATGCAATCTTTCTATATTCCCAGCATGTTAAAATCCACCCACTACTCTAGGAGCTTGCATTCCTCACACTCCTATCTTCCAGTCACCCTGCTTTGAAACAAAACCATTGGCCTAGTCATCCATAGAGAACATCTTGGACCATTTTCTGTTGGAACATGTTGAGAGTTGACATTCCCATGTCTCACATTTCAACATTTCTTCTGGATGTAAGCTGCTCCTTCATATTCAGATCTGGCCTCAGAAGGATAATGAAGCATTTTGGGATGAAGATACAGCCCAGCAGACCAGCACTGGAGGCCAGGATGGAGAAGACCTGAACGACCACCATGTATTTCCCTTTGATGCTGAGATAGGTAGGCACAAAAGTCACCCAGACACTGCAGAAGACCAGCATGCTGAAGGTGATCAGCTTGGCTTCATTGAAGGCCCCAGGGAGATTCCTGGCCAGGAAAGCCACCACAAAGCAAACGGCAGCCAAGATGCCCATGTAGCTGAGAGTGATGTAAAACATGCCAAAAGCTCCTTCGTTGCATTGCAGGGTGATCTCTCCAGGCTGAGAGTGGAGGTCAGAGTCAGGGAATGGGGGAGAAACTCCCATCCAGACGGAGATAATGATAATTTGGACAGTAGAACAAGACAGGATAATGGAGTTGGCCAAGCTCTTCCTCAACCACATCTTCACTCGGTTTCCTGGTTTTGTGGCCAGGAAAGCCAGCACCACCATGATTGTTTTCGCCAAGAGAGAAGAAATGGCAACTGAGAAGATGATGCTGAACACCACTTGCTGTAGTACACAGGTGTCTTTTCTTGGTTGACCAATGAACAGAAAAGAAGACAAGAAGCAAAGCTGGAGGGAGACCAGGAGGATGTAAGAGAGGTCCCGGTTGTTGGCTTTGACAATGGGTGTTTCTCGGTATTTAATGAATATGATTAATACAAGCAACGTGGTTAGGAACAAGAGTAGGGCAAATGATAGCAGGATGATGCCCAGATGTTCTTCATAAGACAGGAATGTTATAACTTTGGGGATACATTGGACTCGATCCTCATTTGGATATTTATCATCTGGACACTTGGTGCATTTTTCTGTATCTGAGAAAACCCAAAAGAAACCTTTCTTTAATATTCTATCCTTTCATCTTTACGAAATACCTTTTTTGGGATGACAATTGATAGCAGGAGCATTTTCCAAGATATATTTATTAACATCTCCAGAGAATGAGATAAGAAGAATATAATTTTCTAAAAAAAATAACAAAATTTCTAATACCCTATAAAATTGGAGGAACGATTGTCTGTGTAATGTGCAGAACCTTCATAGAATTTACATTATAAGAGCCAAAGAATGAGTCAGTCTTCTATGCAAATGGCACTTCTTCATATCCTGGACTGAGAAGATGCCAATCTTCTGAAATCTAGTTGGCTGGTAGAGAAAACTAGTCTTGCAATTAATCTCAGATGGGAACATGGTATTATGATTGTAATGAGGCACATCCATAACTATCTATACCACCTCATTGTGGACCAGTAATAAGTTCTAGTCACCTACAAGGGGAGGTCCATGTAGAGTGCATTGCAATAATTCTTCCAGGAGGTGGATGTAAGACAGAGGTATCAAACTCAAGGCCCAGGGGTCGGATTCGGCCAATAGGGTGCTTAGATTTGGCCCATGGGGCCGCCCTGGAAATAGCGAAGGACAGGCCCGCAGTGCCTCTGCCAGTGAAAATGGAGCTCACGAGGGCTGTGGGCGGCTCTCCCAAGCTCTGTTTTCACTGGCAGAAGTGGCAGGGGGCCATCACAAATGAAAACTGAGTTCACATGCTCTGCGGGCGGCCCTCCTGAGCTCCTTTTTGCTGGCAGAAGGTTGCAGGAGGCCTTCACAGGCGAAAACAATCCAGGAGCCCATTTTTGCTGGCACAGCGCTCAGGCAACCACAGGTGCCCTGGACACAAGTGATGTTCAGCTGGCCATGCCCACCCCAGCCCCCAGAGGTCAAACAAAACCATGATGTGGCCTTCAATGAAATTAAGTTTGACACCTCTGATCTAAGACAAGTTTCAAAGAAATCTGATATTCATAGAACGATTAATTAAAGAAAGATCCAAAATAAAAAGCAGGAGAGATATTTTCTCTGGCAGTAATAAAGCTCATCCAATATGTCATGCTCTCCGATCCCTATTAAGGTCCTTTTGCTCTTTCTTCTTCCATTTTATAAAGTAATGGTGCAGTTTGAAAATAAACAAAAAATCAGTTGAGGTTCATTTTCTCATTTAACTTTCACTTTAATGAAAGAGCTCTAGATCAGAGGTGGGTTCCTACCAGTTCAGACCGGTTCTATAGAACCATTAGTAACTTGGTGGCCTGGGTCGCTGGAACCGGCAGTGACGCAGGCCTGCCACGCCCCTGAGCTGGTTCTCTCCTATGGTGCCGCCATCTTGTTTTTTGCTTCTGCACATGTGCAGCAGCTTTTTTTTAGTACTGCGCATGCGCGCAAGCACGAAGTGCACATTCCCGCACAGCGCGTCCCTGAGCGAACCGGCAGTAGCAGAATCCGGAACCCACCCCTGCTCTAGATGAATCCACTTCCATAAACCTGCACTTGTCCTTGGTGTCACTCACCTTCCTGAGTGGAAATGGTCCCCCCTGGACAAGGAACACAATCATAGCAGCAAACTGGCTCTCCTTCTCGCTTTCGCTTGACAAATCCAGGATGACAATTTTCCACACATTTGGACTGAGGCAAAGGCTAAAAGAAAAACAAGGAATGCCACAAAAATGTTTATGCACTAAGTATGCATGGAAAAACTAGCTAAGTAGATTTTGTGGGCTTCACTTGGAGAAATATGAACCCTAACCCTAACCTCTAACCATTCATGATCATATGCAGAGTCAAAATCATATGCAGAGAAGAGCAACAAAGATGATTAGGGGATTGATGGCTAAAACATATGAAGTAACGGTTGCAGGAACTGGGCATAGCTAGTCTAGTGAAGAGAAGGGAGATATGATATCAGTGTTCCAATATCTAAGGCAGTGATGGCGAACCTTTTTTGGTTCGTGTGCCAAAAAGGGGGGGGATGCGTCGGATCACGTGTGTGCGTGCCCACACCCATAATTCTATGCACCCCCCGCGCATGCGCGTATGACCCCCCAACCCCAACATGCAATGGCACACCCATTTTTTGCTCTCTCCAGGCTTCTAGGAGCTTGGGGAGGGCGAAAACGGCCTTCCCCACCCCCTCTGGAGGCTGGAAACAGCCTGTTTCCTGACTCCCAGTGGGCCTAGAAGGCCCGAAAATCAGCCGGCCGGTGCGCACATGCGCGCCGGACCTGAGCTCACGTGCCCACTGATATGGCTCCGCGTGCCACTTGTGGCACCCATGCCATAGGTTCGCCATCACGGATCTAAGGGGTTGCCACAAAGAAGATGGAGTTAACCTATTCTCCAAAGCATCTGAAGGCCGGACAAGAAGCAATGGATGGAATATAGGAAAGAGGCAACCTAGAACTAAGGAGAAATTTCCTGGAAGTTAGAACAGTTAAACAGTGGAACAACTTGCCTCCAGAAGCTGTGGATGTTCCAACACTGGCAGTTTTTAAGAAGAGATTGGATAACCATTTGTCTGAAGTGGTATAGTGTTTCCTGCCTAAGCAGTGGGTTGGACTAGAAAACCTCCAAGGTCCCTTCCAGCTCTATTATTCTATTCTATTCTTTTAATCTGATTCAATCCAAACCTTAATGCAGACACAATAAGGCTGTCAGCACCACAAATACCAGCACTTGAAGGTTTCTCACCAGTTTGATTGAGATACTAAATTATAGAAGAAATACAAAAGAACCATGGTCTGTATCCTAAAGAATAATCAAGCAGCATGCAATGTTGGTCATGGCTGAATCGTTTTAAAACAGGGTTCCATATCTTAGCATCTGAGGGACATTTTTTGTGAATAGTACTGAAGTCCCCTGCTCCAAAAAAACAACAACAAGCAGTCTCAGAAAACAGCAACTTTTCTCCTAGGATACATTCAACTCTCAGGGAAGGTCATCCACCATGGTGACTACAATTAACCCGCATGAAATGGCTCATAATCTTTAGAAAAAGGAGAAAACACAGCAATATTTTACCCACCTTGAACAACTTTAGCCATGAAAGAGCACGTTGGTTGATAACAAGTCTCTGTCTTTCAAAACTCCCCACTTTCCTTTTGATGAAACCCCGTAAGACCAACAAACACACAATGTCCATGTCTGCAGTGACTTCTCCATTTTGGTCCAAGTAGAGTTTCCAATGGGAAAGATTGTAGAACTCATTCTTCTCCAGAAAGGGATGGAACTAGAATGGAAACACCCAAGAATTTTAAAAGCAGAAAACTTTGTTTCTTATCCTACCTGGTATTATTATGTTACCTTTTTCCTTTAAATTTTATTTTATTCTATTTGAAACAATATAAACTTCAAAAACAGTAAAAAACAGTAATACAAAAAAAAACTAAACAAGGCTACACAAAAATGTGCATAAAAAGAAAAAAATGTCTATGTCATATACATATACAAACATATACATAAACAGTCCTTTTTAGCAACAAGGACTGTAATATTTTGTACAAAAACTTCAATGATGCACTAGAAAAGGATGGCCAAATTTGATAAGAATATTTGTGAAAATATCAAAATAGTAGATGATTGCGAACTAAATGTGAGTCAGCATTGAGATGCTCATGGAAAGAAGACAAATGCATCCATAAGAATCTCAGGAAGTGAACGTTCTGGTTTGGGGAGACCCCAACTCAAGCCTCAGCTCCCCTTGCAGGGAGCATGCTTGGAGAAGACATTTCACAAAACTTGGACCAACTTGGAACAGCAAGGAAGTCAAGGAAGAGATCAAAGGAGCTGCTCTTTGCCTTGAGGAAAGACCAGAAGAAGAGCCATGTTGATCTATAGTAGGGGTGTCAAACTCAAGGCCCGGGGTCTGGATCCGGCCTGCGGGGTGCTTAAATCTGGCCCATGGGGCTGCCCTGGAAACAGCAAAGGACCAGCCCACGGTGCCTCTGCCAGTGAAAAGGGAGCTCAGGAGGGCAGCATGTGGACTTGCCGAGCTCTGTTTTTGCTGCCAGAGGGTTGCAGCTGAAAACTGAGCTTGGGAGCCCGTTTTCACTGACAGAGAATTTGGGCCACCACAGGAGCCCCCGACACGAGGAATGTCAAGCTGGCCATGCCCACCCTGGCCACACCCAGCTCAGCCCCCCGAGGGCAAACACAACCCTGAATCGGCCCTCAATGGAATCGGTTTGACACCCCTGATCTGGAGGATCTGAAAATCAGCAGTCTGGAAGCACCTTTCCAACTAACACAGTTTGTTAATTGAGAAGGAAGGATACATCGCTCTTCCAATCACTGAAATATGTTATGCTGAAGCTTAAGCACTGTTATTCCAGAGTCTGAGATATGGTGATATGAACTCAGTCAGAAGAGAGGAGATTCTGGCTGAATGAAAGTTGGGGAACAACATCCTAAGGGGAGAAGCCATTTTACAGCTTAGCAAATGAACCAGAGAAATTCAGTCTCCCGTTCACTGATTGGCTTAATGTGAAAACAGAGCAGCCATCAGTTAGAGAATATTTAACAAGAACTCCTGCAGGGAGGAGGGTCTGGGCTAGATGTGATAGCTTGAGGACAGTTTAAGAATACAAAATAATGGGATCCTTCAAAGAGGAGGGAAAAGGTAAAGGTTTCCCCCATCCAATTGTGTCTGATTCTAGGGACCAGTGCTCATCTCCATTTTGTAGTCAAGGGAGACAGCATTGTCCAAAGATGGTTCCATGGTCATGTGACTGATATGACTGTACACCAAGGTGCACAGAATACTGTTACTTTCTACTGAAGTGGTACCTATTTATCTACTTGCATTTGCATGCTTTTGAATTGCTAGGTTGGCAGGAGATGGGGCAAGGATTGGAGCTCACCCTATCATGCGGTACTTCTGGTCAATAAGCCCAGAGTCTTCATTGCTAGGCCATTGTGCCACATTCAAATAAGTGAAGCCCTCTTTAAATCCTAGAGGAGGAAAATCAATAACTTCTATAGGAAAAGAATCCCATTCATAAGAAAAGTTCTCAAGTTAGCCAGGAATTGACAAAATAATGTAGAAACAAGTCTCCAAAAGTTGAAAATGATTAAATTACCCATCCGACTGTCTAAGCTGCCACCTTTGCTGGTTTCCTTGTGAAACCGACAAGCAAACTACAGACATACAGCAGAAACTCCTGACAACGATAGGCTTGGGAAGGTTTCACTCTCTTGTTCTCAATATAGGAAATGCAATCTTGTACCAAAAAGCATAAATGTAATTAACCAAGTGTGAACACTGATCTTGTGAAAGACATCATACAATTGATTGTAAATCACAAAATAAATCAGATATTTCTATAAATATCTGAGCCATCTTTTACTCAGGGCCCTTTGTTTGGTCCTCTGCCCAAAGAATGAGGCTCTTTATTTCTGAAGGAATAAACATCTGAAAGTTTCCTTCCTTGTTCCAGCATAATTTATTGGCCACTTACACTGTGAAAATAGAATCCGGCTCAGGCCATCAGAGGTTCTCAGAGTCTCCTGCAAATTTATAAGAGTAAAATTCTACAATGCTAATCACAAACCATATCAACAGGAATAGCTTTAAAAGTGCAAACATCATTTAAAAATTAGCAGTGTTTAATGTCAAAATATATCTGATGCCAGTTCCTTGGTAAACTATCATCTGACCAACAAGATTGAACAGATCTGTTGGTCTTTTGCAGCACAAGGAGGTTGAGATGGGTCTCCTCCTTTTCCTATGGATACCATCTCCAAAAGAGCTTAATTTGTTGGATCCCTGTTGGGATCCCATACCTGCCATGGCTGGAGTCTTGGAGCTTCCAATGTCTCTTGGACCTTCTTCCTTCTCCTCCAGGATCTGGATGAATACGCAGCCTTCAGGATGTGGGCCAGAGTAATAAACATAATGTAAACAGAATCTCTATTTTCAATCTGGATCCTGCCGCTTTTCTCCTGGGTTTCCATTGGAGCTTTTTGGATGCATCTTCTCCGGGCTTTGACAGAAAAGGCATGTTTTGAAGAAGAACAGCGAAAAGACTGCTCTTCAAACTGGGGATCTACAAAAAAATAGGGTTCAAAAGCACCATATTTTGGGCTTAATTTTTGCAGAAAATCAAAGCTCCAAATACTATGGATGTATTTGTGATTCCCATGAAAATATGTTAAATATTTTCCCAAAGTTGTGGTGATCCAGACTTTCCCTCTAATGGGTCCTGACAAAGTATCAAGTGTTAGTTGAAAAGTACGAAATGTGCTCGAAACGATAATATATTCTGTGAAGTGAACAAAGACATTGACTTGTTTCCACTTAGAGCTGGAACCCCCAAGGGGTGCTTGTCGAAGAGTCATTGGAATTTGTTGAGATATAACAACACAAATTCCATTCCTGACAAGCAAAGAAGGAAAACTCCTCAGGAAATTGTCTCCCTCCTCTGTGTCTGGAGCAAGGAGACCAATCAAGGTCCATCTGAAATGAAGGAGCAGTTGGACAATTGCTGGGTACTGAAACCCTTCTTTGGGGAGCATCCGGTGGAAAAAAGGGAATTCACTTTTATCGCTCAGAATCTCTGAAGCAACTTTATCCCTCATCTGAAAAAGCAATGAAGAATGATGAAGTTTGCTTTGATTAACATATTTGAATAATTTGTGTTTTGTTATTATATATTTTTTTATTTTTACTATATAAAGAAAGAGCAACAGTTTCAATGTCTATATAAACAGTGTTGTCTGGTTTCAGTTAGTTTGAGTAATAATAATAATAATAATAATAATAATAATAATAATAATAATAATAATAATAATAATAATAATAATAATAATAATAATAATAATAATAATAATAATAATAATAATAATTATGATAGAAGATACAGAAGATACAGGCTTGATACAAGGAAAATTGAAGAAGCACTTGAAATTGTAAAACAGCAAATAACAGCAATAGCCAGAAAAATTGAAAGATATGATGCAAGAATCATTCAGTACAAGCAAAATCAGCAATTTCGATCAGATCAAAGACGTTTCTACCAAAGCCTCAATGCAAATGACAATTTCAAAAGTGAAAAACCAGAAAAGCAAGCCACAGTTGAATTCTGGAAAGAACTGTGGGAAAATGCAAAGGATTACAATAAGGAAGCAAAGTGGATACAAGACTTTGAGAAAAGTGTTGGCAAGAAGCAAATGCAAGTATTAGAAATAACAACTGAGATGGTCAAAAATCGAGTAAAAAAAGTAAAGAACTGGACATCACCTGGAAATGACCAATTACATGGTTTCTGGCTCAAATATCTGACCAGTTTGCATGCAATATTGGCCAAGCAACTGAACGAAATGCTACAAAATGGTCAAATTGATGAATGGTTGACAACTGGAAAAACATACTTGATTCAGAAAGATGCAACTAAAGGAACAACACCTGGAAACTACAGACCAATAACATGCTTGCCAACAACCTTCAAATTACTCACCGGGATAATTGCAGATAACATAATGGATTATTTGGAAACAAATAACATCTTGCCAGTAGAGCAAAAAGGCAACAAAAGAAGGAGCAGGGGCACAAAAGATCAGCTCCTAATTGACAAAATGATACTAGAAAACTGTAAGAACAGAAAAACGAACTTGAATATGGTCTGGATTGATTACAAAAAGGCGTACGACTCACTGCCACACAGCTGGATCATCAAATGCTTAGAAACTATTGGCATCAGCAAAAATATTACATCATTCACTGAAAAAGCGATGAAACAATGGAGAACTGTGTTGGCAGTAGGGAATGAGAACTATGGAATGGTTAATATCAAGAGAGGAATTTTTCAGGGAGATTCACTTTCACCCCTCCTCTTCATCATCGCAATGATCCCACTATCAGTAATCTTAAAAAAAATGAAACTTGGATACCAAATAGCCAAAGACGCTGAAAAAATTTCACATTTATTGTATATGGATGATTTGAAACTGTATGGAAAGTCAGAAATAGAAATCCAATCACTGACCAACACAGTTCTAATATTCAGCACAGATATCTCAATGCAGTTTGGCATGGAAAAATGTGCCACTGTATCTATGAAAAGGGGCAAAATCACTACATGTGATGGAATTGAAATGCCCAATGGCCAATTAATTAAATGCAATCAAAATGAAGCCTATAAATATCTGGGCATTCTGCAGTTGGATAACATCAGACATGGAGAAGTGAAAACTATCATTAGAAGAGAGTACACCAACAGAGTTAGGAAAATTTTGAAATCTAAATTAAATGGTGGAAACACCATCAAGGCCATGAATACCTGGGCAATACCAGTCATAAGATACACGGCTGGTATAATTAACTGGACACAAGCTGATTTGGACATTTTGGACCGAAACACCAAAAAACTAATGACAATGCACTACAGTTTACATCCACGTAGTGACACTGATAGACTTTACCTGCCCAGAAAATCAGGTGGCAGAGGACTACTACAAGTAAAGCAAACAGTTGAAGAAGAAAAGCATGCATTGGCGGATTATTTAAAAGAAAGTCAAGAACATCTATTAATTGAAGTAAAGAACAAAAATCTACTGAAGGTCCAACAGACGAAACAAGAATACAGAAAAAATGTGATAAAATCAAGAATGGAGAGTTGGCAAAATAAAGCATTACATGGCCAATTTCTGGAAAAAATAAAAGACAAAGTGGACAGTGAAAAAACTTGGTTATGGTTAACATCTGGTACTTTAAAGAAAGAAACAGAATCATTGATCCTGGCCGCACAAGAACAGGCAATTCGTACAAATGCCATAAAGGCCAAAATTGATAAATCTTCAAATGATGCTAAATGCAGATTATGCAAGGAAGCTGATGAAACTGTAGCCCATGTGCTCAGCTGCTGCAAGAAAATCGCACAGACTGATTACAAATTACGACACAACTCTGTTGCACAAATGATCCACTGGAATTTATGCAAAAATTATAACATCCATACTGCTACAAACTGGTGGGAACACAAGCCTGAAAAAGTCACTGAAAATCAGATGGTCAAGATCTTGTGGGATTTTCGTATACAAACAGACAAGGTACTGGCGCATAATACACCAGACATCACGTTGGTCGAGAACAACAAGGTGACTATAATTGACATTGCAATACCAGGAGATAGCAAGGTCGATGAAAAGGAACACGAAAAAATTGCAAAATACCAGGACTTAAAAATTGAAATCCAACGATTATGGCACAAACCAGCAGTGGTAATTCCAGTAGTGATTGGAACACTGGGTGCTATCCCAAAAGCACTGGAATTACATTTAAAACAGCTCAAAATTGACAAAATCACCATCAGTCAAATGCAGAAAGCCGCACTGCTCGGTTCCGCACATATACTTCGAAAATACATTACGACTTCCTAGGCCCCTGGGTGGGGCTCGACTAGTAATCAATGCCAAATCCGGCGAAACAACTGGCCGCTGTGATACAATTGTATAATAATAATAATAATAATAATAATAATAATAATAATAATAATAATAATAATAATAATAATAATAATAATAATAATAATAATAATAATAATAATAATAATAATAATAATAATAATAATAATAATAATAATAATAATAATAATAATAATTCTGGGAAAATGAGAAGGACTATAACAAAAATGCTGGGTGGATAAAAGAGTTTGAGGAAAAATTCTCACACAAGAAAATGGAACAGATGCAAATAACAACTGAAATGATCAGCAAACGTGTGAGGAAAGTAAAGAACTGGACATCACCTGGCAGTGATCAACTGCATGGATTTTGGCTCAAACATCTGACCAGTGTGCATGAAAAAATGGCCCAAAAATTCAATGAGATGCTGCAAAAAGGAAGTATCAGTGAATGGTTGACAACTGGGAGAACATATCTGATACAAAAAGACCCAGGAAAAGGAGCAGCACCAGGAAATTATAGGCCAATAACGTGTCTACCCACTATGTTTAAACTATTGACTGGCATTATGGCTGACAGAATTCAAGATTATCTTGAAGAGAATGACATCTTACCAGATGAACAGAAAGGCAACAAACGAAAAAGCAGGGGCACAAAAGATCAGCTTTTGATTGATAAAATGATTCTGGAGAATTGCAAAAGCCGAAAAACTAATCTTCACGCAACATGGATTGACTATAAAAAAGCTTTTGATTCACTCCCACACAGTTGGATCATCACGTGCCTAGACACCATTGGATTTGTAAAAATGTTGGCAGTTTTATTGAAAACATGATGAACACTGGAAAACTGAACTGTTTGTGGGAAATGAAAATTACGGATTTGTCAACATCAAAAGAGGAATTTTCCAGGGAGACTCATTGTCACCATTACTTTTTATCATTGCCATGATCCCACTGTCAACAATCTTACAAAAAACAAACCTTGGCTATCAAACATCCAAAAAATCTAATAAAATTTCACACCTGTTGTACATGGATGATCTGAAGTTGTATGGAAAAACTGAAACTGAAATTCAGTCTCTGACCGAATCTTTAGCAATGATATCAGCATGGAGTTTGGTTTGGACAAATGTGCCACAGTAGCATTGAAGAAGGGCAAAATCACTGAAAGTGTGGGCATAAACATGCCTAATGGTCAAGCCATAAAGTGTCATCAGCCAGAGGCCTATAAATACCTGGGCATACTACAACTGGATAATATCAAACATGATCATGTGAAGAATGTGGTCAGTAAAGAATACACACAAAGAGTCAGAAAAATTCTCAAAAGCAAGCTCAATGGAGGCAACACCATCAAGGCCATAAACAACTGGGCTATACCTGTTATAAGATATACTGCTGGCATAATAAACTGGACACAGGCTGAACTGGACAATTTGGACAGAAAAACAAGAAAACTCATGACCATTCACCATTCACTTCATCCTCGTAGTGATGTCGACAGACTATATCTGCCCAGAAAAACTGGTGGCAGAGGACTTTTACAAGTAAAACAAACAGTAGAAGAAGAAAAACATGCATTGGCAGAATACGTCAAAGAAAGTAAAGAACCTGCATTGATTGAAGTAAACAACCGGAAGCTTCTGAAAGTGCAGCAGACCAAGCATCAGTATAGGAAAACTGCAATGCAAACTAGAGCCGACAGTTGGTGCAATAAAGCCTTGCATGGGCAATTCCTCAACAAGATTGAAGGAAAAGTTGATAAGGAAAAGATCTGGTTATGGCTCACTAATGGAACACTGAAGAAGGAGACAGAAGGCTTGATTCTTGCAGCCCAGGAGCAAGCAATTAGAACAAATGCAATCAAAGCCAAGATCGAAAAATCAGCCGATGACCCAAAATGCAGACTTTGCAAGGAAGCTCATGAAACAATTGATCATATCCTCAGCGGCTGCAAGAAAATCGCACAGATGGACTACAAACAGAGGCACAACTACGTGGCCCAGATGCTTCATTGGAACCTGTGCCACAACTACCACCTACCAGTGGTAAAGAACTGGTGGGATCATAAACCTGAGAAAGTAGTTGAAAACAAACATGCCAAAATACTTTGGGACTTTCGAATTCAGACTGACAAGGTTTTGGAACATAATACGCCAGACCTCACGATTGTGGAAAAGAAAAAAGTGTGGATCATTGATGTCGCCATACCAGGTGACAGTCGAATTGATGAAAAACAACAAGAAAAACTTAACCGATATCAGGACCTTAAAATCGAATTACAACGACTCTGGCATAAACCAGTACAGGTGGTCCCAGTGGTAATCGGCACACTGGGTGCTGTGCCAAAAGACCTTAACCGGCATTTGAAAACAATAAACATTGACAAAATCACGATCTGTCAGTTGCAAAAGGCCACCGTACTTGGATCTGCGCGCATCATACGAAAATACATCACACAGTCCTAGACGCTTGGGAAGTGTTCGACTTGTGATATAGTGATACGAAATCCAGCATATAAATCTCGTTTGCTGTGTATTACATTTTTTGTGAATAAATAATAATAATAATAATAATAATAATAATAATAATAATAATAACAACAACAACAACAACAACAACAACAACAACAACAACAACAACTTGGATACCAAATAGCCAAAGACGCCGAAAAAATTTCACATTTATTGTATATGGATGATTTGAAACTGTATGGAAAGTCAGAAATAGAAATCCAATCACTGACCAACACAGTCCTAATATTCAGCACAGATATCTCAATGCAGTTTGGCATGGAAAAATGTGCCACTGTATCTATGAAAAGGGGCAAAATCACTACATGTGACGGAATTGAAATGCCCAATGGCCAATTAATTAAATGCAATCAAAATGAAGCCTATAAATATCTGGGCATTCTGCAGTTGGATAACATCAGACATGGAGAAGTGAAAACTATCATCAGACGAGAGTACACCAACAGAGTTAGGAAAATTTTGAAATCTAAATTAAATGGTGGAAACACCATCAAGGCTATGAATACCTGGGCAATACCAGTCATAAGATACACGGCTGGTATAATTAACTGGACACAAGCTGATTTGGACATTTTGGACCGAAACACCAGAAAACTAATGACAATGCACTACAGTTTACATCCACATAGTGACATTGATAGACTTTACCTGCCCAGAAAATCAGGTGGCAGAGGACTACTACAAGTAAAGCAAACAGTTGAAGAAGAAAAGCATGCATTGGCGGATTATTTAAAAGAAAGTCAAGAACATCTATTAATTGAAGTAAAGAACAAAAATCTACTGAAGGTCCAACAGACGAAACAAGAATACAAAAAAAATGTGATAAAATCAAGAATGGAGAGTTGGCAAAATAAAGCATTACATGGCCAATTTCTGGAAAAAATAAAAGACAAAGTGGACAGTGAAAAAACTTGGTTATGGTTAACATCTGGTACTTTAAAGAAAGAAACAGAATCATTGATCCTGGCCGCACAAGAACAGGCAATTCGTACAAATGCCATAAAGGCCAAAATTGATAAATTCTCAAATGATGCTAAATGCAGATTATGCAAGGAAGCTGATGAAACTGTAGCCCATGTGCTCAGCTGCTGCAAGAAAATCGCGCAGACTGATTACAAATTACGGCACAACTCTGTTGCACAAATGATCCACTGGAATTTATGCAAAAATTATAACATCCATACTGCTACAAACTGGTGGGAACACAAGCCTGAAAAAGTCACTGAAAATCAGATGGTCAAGATCTTGTGGGATTTTTGTATACAAACAGACAAGGTACTGGCGCATAATACATCAGACATCACGCTGGTCGAGAAAAACAAGGTGACTATCATTGACATTGCAATACCAGGTGATAGCAAGGTTGATGAAAAGGAACACGAAAAAATTGAAAAATACCAGGATTTAAAAATAGAAATTCAACGATTATGGCACAAACCAGCAGTGGTAATTCCAGTGGTGATTGGAACACTGGGCGGTATCCCAAAAGCACTGGAATTACATTTAAAACAGCTCAAAATTGACAAAATCACCATCAGTCAAATGCAGAAAGCTGCACTGCTCGGTTCCGCACATGTACTTCTAAAATACATTACGACGTCCTAGGCCCCTGGGTGGGGCTCGACTAGTAATCAATGCCAAATCCGGCGAAACAACTGGCCGCTGTGATACAATTGTATAATAATAATAATAATAATAATAATAATAATAATAATAATAATAATAATAATAATAATAATAATAATAATAATAATAATAATAATAATAATAATAATAATAATAATAATAATAATAATTAATAATAATAATAATAATGCCACCAAACAGGCAGGTAGGCTGCTTCCCCCCCCCCATTTCTGATCCTGCCTTCTGCCACCAAACAGGCAAGTAGGCTGCCGTGGCTTGGCCTGGACAGCTATCCTGTGTGGATCCTACGGTTATGGGATTACCATGTTTGGATCAGTAGTGATTTAACCCCCGTGAACCAACCCAGGCACCTACCATCAGTAATGATGAGAAGAAATCAACAAAATTTCACATTGGGTCAGTTGTCGCCCAGGTCAACAAGGACCGCGTCAGATGCTATGGCTCCTGGACATCTGTCAAAACAGGGGCTACAGGGCTCAGTTGTTACTGCCAGGGAACCAGGGTGTGCAACTGCAAAGCGACTGGAACCAAAGCGCAAAACTTGGACAACCGAAGAAAATCGAGAAATCATCAAATATTACTACCAGGCAGAACCAACAGCCAGGGGATTTCAAAAAAGAATGATGCAACTGTGGAAGGAAAAACACCCGGAAAGTGATGTAACTGAACAAAGATTAATGGATCAAAGAAGCTTCATCATCCGTAATAACGTTTTCACAGATGTGGAAATGCAACATCTAGAAATATTGGCTAAAAAGAAAACAAGTAATGATGAACAAGCTGAAGAAACTGCTCCAACACATGAACAAACTGACCAGCCAGTGGAAGAAACCAACATACAGAATGAAGATCCTCCTGTGCAACAACTTGAAAATGTGGAGCTAAGTGATCTAGCAAAAATATTGAAAGAAAAGATTGAAAACCACATCAAAGAAAACATAGAAAGAAAGAAAACTACCTACCATTCGCGAAGTGCATAGCAAACGAGTGAAAGATCTGTTAACTACCGTGAACAACATTTTAACTTCCATCCCATCCAGCACACTATATGAAACCAACCAACTAATGTATAGCATAGCCGCTGATATAACTGCAGAACTGGGTTATAAAATGCCAAAAAAGAAACCCACTGGAACACCAAAGTGGAAAATTCGACTTGAAAATAAAATAAAAAAACTACAAGAGGATGTCAGCAATATAAAGTACTTGAAAGAAGGAAAACTAAAGAACAAAAAGCTGAAAAACCACAATATCTATTTGACCAATGGGGCAATAATCACTACGGTGCTTTCTATACCCTTTTTAAAATAGAAAATATTATTGCCATTTTCCTCACAACTATAGGAGGTATTACTTTTATATGTAAATCTACCTGCCACTAGTGGGACTCACAACCTGGATTATTTTTTGAATAGTTCAGCTGATAGAAAGTCCTCTCCAGGGGATCTATTTTTCTTCAAACCTTTTATGATTACTTTTATTATATACATTAGGGTAAAATGTTGTTGACATGTTGGCTCATAGATTTGTAGCTTTTTAAATAAAGTAGTTAATTACTGACAGGGATCACTATGAGTCTATCAGACATATATGTTTTCTTAACAATAGGTAAGATGGAGAATCTTTTCATGAATATGGGATTTGTTCAGCATTGAAAAATATTATTTTTTTCTAAGATTATGTACAAAATGTGAGCTTTCCATCAGTGCTGCATCTTCCTATCGTATAGAATGATTTTTCATTCAACAGCCTTTCCTCACCTTTACAAGTGTGCAACAGAAGCCCTCAAAGCAATGGGGATGGTGTCATTAGAAGATATGTCTTTTTTGAACCATGCTCCCATCCTAATGTTATCTCAATACCCAGCCATGATACCTACAATGACCATAGTGAAAAATAGCTCTTGAATTCCATAGAGAAGATATGGCTGGATCTATCGTGCACCCACTACCAGACAATTCACTTTACCATGTAAAAAACAAACATACACACACCTGTGGGATTTTGTAGGTGCCTACTAAGGTTGACATCTGGATGGAGATCTCCCTGTCAGCTGCATCAAGAAAAGCCAAAATGTTGTCCTTCCTTCCACAGCTGTAGTTGGGAACATTGGCTTCTCCAGTAGAGAGCATGTCCAGCAAGGCATCTGAAGTGCCAAGTGTGTTCAAATAGTTTTCATGGATGTTGTACCCAAGTGTGAGGTTATTCGGGAACTGAATATTCTTGTTAATCACTTGAGTGGTGAAAATAAAGCATTCTGTTACTCTGCTATGATAAGGGTATCTATTGTAAAAAAAAGTGTTATAGTTAATATCAGCATAATCAACAGTAATCATCAAATAACCTTTTTTGAAATTTCATCCCCTTTGTCAACATATGACTATTGAGTCTGAAGCAAATACTCATCCCAGAGGCAAATGACCCATCAACATTAAAAATTTGTGAATATTCAGAAATTGGAAAAGAGATAGTCCTCTACTAAGGTTTAAGAATTACAAATAGTCCATTATTTGTAGCAGTATCATAAGGAAGTGTATATTTCAGAAGTAATCAAAAAATGACATTTTAATTCAAGTCATCCTCCAATCCTACGCGAATCAGGCATTGAATTGAATATCAATGACTGGTTATAAAAATATGGAAATGAGCTGGTCAAAGGAACCTATGACAATCACTTCTTTAAGTCATGAATTCTTTAATTTCTTGCAGAGAGGAAAATAACGTGGACTTCTTTCAGGTATTTTTTTATCTCCTATCGTTACATTTGTGTCTCTTCCTCGAAGTGTTGTGAAATGCAGTGGACATAATTTATTTGGACTTCAGGAAGCATTTGAAAAAGAAGACCACAACCCACTACTTGATAAGATAGAAAAAATTGGGTTAGACAGCATGATCACCAGATGGATTCGTAACTGGCTGACCAACCATACTCAACATTTAGTCCTTAAGTGAACTGCATCTACTTGAAATGAAATATGCAGTGAGCTACCCCAAGGCTCTGTCGTAGGCTCAGTACACTTTAATAACTTCACAAATGTTTTAGATGAGGGCATAGACGGAGGACTCATGAAATTTGCAGATGACATCAAGCTGGCAGGTATAGCCAACACTCCAGAAGAGAGAATCAAGATACAGAATTATCTCGTCAGACTTGAACACTGGGCCTTAAGTAATAAAATGAAATTCAATAGTGAGAAAAGTAAGGTTCTACATTTGGGGTGGGGTGTCAAATGCACCCATATACAATAGGTGGTACTATTCAATAGTAGTAACTGTGAAAGGGATCTTGGACAATCACTTAAATATGACCCAGCAGTGTGCTGCCGCTCCCAAAAAAGCCATCACAGTCTTAGTCTGCATTAGCAGAAGAATAGGATCAAGATCATGTGAAGCGTTAGGGCCACTTTATAATGCCTTCATAAGACCACACATGCAATACTCTATCCAGTTTCAGTCAACACAATACAAAAAGGATGTTGAGATTCTAATAAGAGTGCAGAGAAGAATAACGAAGATGATTAGGTTGCTGGAAAATAAAACATATGACAAACAGTTGCAACAACAGAGTATTTCTAGTGCAATGCAGAGAAGCCTAGAAGTGATATAAAAGCAGTGTTCCGATATCTAAGGGGCTGCCACAAAAAAGAGATAGTTAATCTACTCTGTAAAGCACCTGATGGCTGAAGAAGAAGCCATGGATGGCAACTATTCAAGGAGAGAAGCAACCTAGAACTATGGAGAAATTTCCTGGCAGTTTGAAGAATTCATCAGTGGAATGGCTTGCCTTCAGAAGTTGTGTCTGCTCTATCACTGGAGGTTTTTTAAGAAGAGATGGGATAACCATTTATCTGAAACACTATAGGGCTTCCTGCTTGGGCAGGGGTTGTAACAGAACACCACCAGGTTCCCTTCCAACTCAGTTATTCTTCTATATTTCTGTCATATTTTTTAAAAAGGGAGCCTATCAAAATCAAAACAATTCAAGAAATTAGTCAATTCCTACAATGTAGGAGTAAGTGGAATAGAAATAAAAGAATGAGGGTGTTAATAAAGCAGATGGAGGGAATACAACTCCATTGCACTGAAAGACTTACAAGTAAGATTTACTGTGAGGAGCCATGTTGAAACTCAAAATTTCCTGTCCCATAGTAAATGCACTGGCGACTATACTAATGAGATGGTCTCCTGGCCTATAGTAGCTCCATGGTCTTTTTTCAACCAAGTGCTCCAAATTCAGTGAACACTTCATTCTAAGCTTCCCAGAGACTGGCTGGGATACCAGCAATGGCAGAAGAAGAAGCAGGGGGTCCATAATTCATGAGGCTGAATCAATCCTCTGTTTCCAAAGAAGAGTTACATGAATTCAAAGCACTTTCAGAAAAGGAAATATCCAGTGACTTTCCTCTTTCGAACAGAGACAAACCGAGTTTCATATGGAAAGGGGAGACAGTATATTCAGCAGTACAGTCCTTGACTGTGTCCTAAATCTTGCGCAAACCATTCAGCACAAGTAGAGGTTTTTGTCTTTTTCTGATGCATTTGATGTTGCTTTAGCCTAATGTTATATCACAGGCAGTCACTGGAAAAATTGCAGCAGATGTCTCAAAGTCCAGGATCATGATAATTACTGTGAGTGATCATTTGTCCTATGGGACTTCTCAACCTCTTCCAGGTCTCCACGTGCAGAGAAAAAAAAGTATGTTTGTGAAATCTCACAGATACATCCCTGGGGACACTCTTCTACAGTGGTTGTCATCCTTCCTGTCAGGACATGTCCAGAAAGTGATGCTGGAGAAAGATACTCCAATACCTGGGGAATTGTCTTGTGAAGTCCTCCATTGTGGTACACTGTCTCCAGAAACTGCTGGGGAAGATCACCCAGAGCTATGGAGTTTTGTTCCAGTATAGATTTCTGTCACTTAACTCTGCTGCTCCCTGTCTTCTTAACACCAAGGAATCATCCCTGAACTCTGCCTAATATTAAGAGTAGGTCCTCTTTAGAATTTTATTTTCTATGATATCTCCATATATTAGATTTTAGATTTTAGATTTATTATTAGAGTTGGAAGGGACCTTGTAGGTCATCTAGTCCAACCCCCTGCTCAAGCAGGAGTTCCTACACCCTTTGAGACAGATGGCAGTCCAGTCTCCCCTTGAAGGTCGCAAGTGTTGGGGCTCTCACAACCTCCGCTGGCAAGCTGTTCCACTGGTTGATCGCTCTCACCGTCAGAAAGTTTCTCCTCACTTCCAGGTTGAATCTCTCCTTGGTCAGCTTCCATCCGTTATTCCTTGTTTGGCTTTCTGGTGCCATAGAGAACAGCCTGACCCCCTCCTCTCTGTGGCATCCCCTCAAGTATTGGAACACTGCTATCATGTCACCCCTGGTCCTATTAATCCTAAATTGGAACTGATTATAAAATTCCTTCTATCTGAAGTGAAATTTTTATTTCCATCTGTTCTAGAAATACAAAACTTTTGGATGAGAACAAAAAGGCATGGAAGAAAAGGATAAATACAAAACACTTCTTGACAGGGAGGAAAGGGATAATTTTCAAGGCCGGGAGTAGAAGATTAAAAGCAAAGCATCTCCTAGAAAACAGCCAAAGATTTCCAGAAAAAAAGGAGTGTATATCACTTCATAGAGGGCCAAGAACTTTTGTACATTTTTGTATTTTTAAATTCTCTGCACAGATAATGTTTTCAAATTTTCAAATTTTATTTTTTAAATGTTTAAATTCTTTTTTTTCCAGTGTTATAACGTTCCTTTTTCAATTGTTCAATTTCTTTTTCAAATTTAAATATTTTTTTCAATTTTTCCATTTCTTTTTCCATTTTAAAAAAAATGGGAAAAAAAGTTTATTTTAATTCTTTACAAATTTTTAAATTCTTAACGATCCAAGAGAAAAAATCCTGGAAAAAAAGATTGACACTTCAAAACAGGGAAGATAGTGATGAATTTTTGAAGGCAGAGAATAAAGGGCCCAGAACTTTTGTAAGCTATTGTAAACTGACACTTCACAACAGTGAAAATATTGAATTTTTAGACATTTTTAATGTTCTAGCGAAGTAAAAAAAGTCATGGAAAAAGAGACTGACCTTATAGTGACTTGCAAAATATGTCATATGTTTGAGCTTTTGCCCACAGTTAAACTATGTATGTATCAAATGTAAATTATATGAATTACTAGAAGAAAAAGTAGAGTCTAGAGCAGGGGTCGGCAACTCGCAGCTCCGGAGCCGCATGCGGCTCTTTGGGGTCCCTGCTGTGGCTCCCTGTCCCATCACTGGCTGGCCCGCCCTCCCCTCCCTCACCTGGCCTGAGAAGGTAAGGGCAATGGCGGGAATGGAGAAGCGGCCAGGGCTCATTCTCCAGCACTGGTTGAGGCGCTGGTTGAGGAACGATCGCCACCCCCGGCGCAGGCTTTCCTTTGGGTGACCTCCTCCCCCTCTCACAATTCCCTGGATGGCTGTTGCAGGGCCAGGAGGGTGCGCATGCGTGGGGAGACCCTCCTTCTGGAAGCTGTGGAGAACCTTCCTTCTAGAAGCGAGAGGCCATGGAGGACGGGCACTTTCTCACTTAAGGAGGGTCTTTGGACGCGGCTTCTCTCCTGCCCTAAGGATCCAGTCATTGCCTTGCCATGCCCCCACACACACATAAGAGGGGGAGGAGGGTCCCGGGAGCCTTAGTGCAGGACCGAAATACTTGCCTTCGTGCCACATTTACACGTAAGGCAGCCTTCGCTTCCTGCCGCTTCGGACTGGAGCTTACGTCCTCCCTGCTCGGCCAAAGAACTGTGGGGGTGGGGTGGACACGGCAAGGCGATGGCTGGATCCTTGGGGCAGGAGAGAAGCCTCGTCCAAAGACATCCAGCTGTAGACCTTCAAACTTCAAAATATAAAGCTTCCCAATATATAACACAAATATAGGACAACAGGGAGACCATCAAGAAAAAAAAAAGTTCAATCTACTATTTCTCCCTATTAAGCAAATGGTACAGTCCAGAGGCTGTCATGTTCCTAAATCTTAATCAACTCTCATCCAAAAAATGGATATTTCTAGAAAAGATGGGGAAATAAAATTTTACTCCAGTCACAAGCAATTTTGAAATCCACTCCAATCAGAATTCATACATGGAGATGTAATAGAAAAGAAAATCACAAACAGGTCCAACCAATGTTAAATTAGACAAGCTCAAGGGTGCTGATTAGTTCCTTGCCATTAGAAGACAGACAGCTCTAGAGTTAAGTGTCCCTAATAGAGAATGTCACCAAACTATCTAGCTCTGTATGACCTTCCCCAATGTTCTCTGAAGACAAGTTACTACCGTTTCCCCCAAAATAAGACATCCCCTGATAATAAGCCCAATCGGGCTTTTGAGTGCATGGCAATAAGGCCAAGTGTTTATTTCAGGGTTCAAACAAAATATAAGACAGGGTCTTATTTTCGGGGAAACACAGTATATGGAAGGACAGCAGGAGTCATTATCTGGGTATTGAACTATTGTCATCCAACATCACTTTCTGGATAAGACATGATAGGAAGGATCACAACCAGTAAACAACAGGGACCTTGGGGTTGGATTTGTGATCTCTCATTAAGATCCTCCTCTGCTCCTCTGCAAATGGAGAAATTTATGATTCCCAGAGGAGAAATTGCTTCTTGCTGTAATTTTCAAAATGGTGCTCTTTGAGACCTCTTCTCTCTTTGAGGTAAACATCAGACTGAAACAACATGGAAGGGATCTTGCATCAGAAAAGGATAAATGCCTCAGTCACACACATTGTGGCACAGGTTTTTGGGACAGGCAGGAGCTGTGCTTTTGAATGTACTTTCTCTTCCAGGTGAATCTTGGTTCGTCTCTGTCTGAATCAGGAAAGCCACTAGAATTTCTACATTGTGAAGGTGCTTTGAATTCATCTAATTCCTATCAGAAATAGGAAGAGGATTGATTAAGTCCCATAAATTAT
This sequence comes from Diadophis punctatus similis, assembly GCA_023053685.1. Lineage (NCBI taxonomy): Eukaryota > Metazoa > Chordata > Lepidosauria > Squamata > Dipsadidae > Diadophis > Diadophis punctatus. The sequence continues at coordinate 239,697,357 of JALIGW010000002.1, read as the reverse complement.
GGATCTTTTGCTTCTGTTTTTGATCCTGCTGATGTCCCAGCCAGTCAATGGGAAGCTTAGAATGAAGTGTCCACTAAATTTCGAGCACCAGGATGGAGACAAACCATGGAGCTATTACAGGCCAGGTGACCATCTCATTAGTATCATCACCACTGGAACAAAAATATTGCATAAAACAATGTTGCCTTTCAACACAGCTCCTCGTTGTCACTTTGACTCGTAAGTTATTCAGTGTGATGGAGTTGCATTCCCTCTATTTGCAGTTCTAACACTCTCATTCGTTTTTTTCTTATTTCACTCATGCCTGTATTATGATGGTTAATAATTGAATGATTTTGAATCCTGGTTACTCAGCAGATGAAGCTTGGAACTGCTGCAAATAATGGTTTATTTGTGATTCTTACACTTATAATCTCCCTCTCATCTCCCCAGCACTCATTAGAATGAAATGGTTATGGGTGACTGTCATTTGTGTTTGATTTTGGATCAGTATTGGCTTAAAACTCAGAAGGCTTGTGAAGACAAAAATGATTAAATTGGAAAAGATTTTGTAATGGTTATTAATGATGATGATGCTAACATGAACATTTTTTACGTTAGTTTATCTTTTGATAGCTTTAAACTACTACGCTACATTTTTAATATTCAAGTGGTCAACAATACTTCCAGGCTTCTGCAAAATCTCACACTTGGCTACAACATCCTTGACAACTATTTGAACACACTTCTGAGTTCAGATGCCTTGATGGACATGCTCTCTACTGGAGAAGCCAATGTTCCCAACTACAGCTGTGGAAGAAAGGACAACATTTTGGCTCTTGTTGACGCAGCTACTGAAGACATCTCCTTCCAGATGTCAACATTAGGAGACACCTACAAAGTCCCTCAGGTTTGTACGTTTTGTTTGCTTGTTTGTTTTTTGTAAATTGAATGGGGTGGTGGGTTGATATGTGATAAATCCAACCATATTTTCATATGGTTTTCACCATGTCCATTGTAGGTGTCATGGTTAGGGATTTGGATCCACAGTGTTTAGGAGGCAAAGCAGTGACATCACCTCATGATGTCATCATCATCATTGCTTTTGGTCTTTTGATTCATACTTGGGAAGGTAAGGAGAGGTTCTGTGTTCAATCGAAGGGTTTTCTGTACAAAAGGAAGGTGGAACAGAGATGGGAAGCTGATAAAACACATATGACTTATGAACTGTAGGAAACACTATCATTAGTCAACAATTTTATTTTTAAAAAAGGCAAGCATATTAGCCAACATGACAAATATTGTTATCCTAAAATGTTCATGATGGAATTCATCATAAATAGCTATAAAAAGAGCAATAAAGCCACTGTGAAAAATTTTCTGCCAGCTGAAGCATTCAAAAAATATCCCTAATGGTGGTGTTCCCTATTGGCAGGTTCATTTACACATATTAATAATTCCTACTATATTGTTAAATTACTACTATATGAGTTTAAGAAGGCAAAAGTATGTTAAAAACCAAATAAAAAGCATTTACAGTATAGGCCAATTGAGCTAATAAAAATTGTGGCTAAAATATATGCTAGAATCCTCCTGGGAAGAGCTGAGAGTGAATAGATGAAGAAATAATTTCTTGCTGAAGAACAAGTAGGCTTTCTAAACAGAGTTTTGGCTGACCAAGAGCCCTTAGGCTGCCATCCTCAACAAAACTAAACCTACGTGGAGGGAAGCATGCAGTGAGTTACCTCAAAATTCTGTCTTAGGCCCAATGCCCAATTATTGGTGTTACATTGGAAACTGACAAAGTCCCCAAAATCTGTCTTTTAGAAGAATTGGTTGATGGCAATAGTATTTATTTTGGCAGGCAGGCAGGCAGGCAGGCAGAGAAAGATGATAAATAGATGATAGATAGATGATAGATAGATATGAGAGAGAGAGAGAGAGAGAGAGAGAGAGACAGAGACAGAGACAGAGACAGAGACAGAGACAGAGAGAGACAGAGAGAGACAGAGAGAGACAGAGACAGAGAGAGAGACAGAGATTAAAAATGGAATAAAAAGTAATTACAGGCCCATAGGTCTAATAAATATTGTGGCTAAAATACATGTTAGGATCCTTTTGAGTAATATGAGAGTGGGTAGATAAACAAAGAATTTATTCTTGAAAAACGAGCAAGCTTTAGACAGAGTTTTGCCTGATCAAGAGCCCTCAGCATGTAGTCTTCAAGTTTACATGGAGGAAACCATGCAGTGCAGTACCTCAAGATTTCATCTTAGGCTCAGTGTCCAAGTATTAGTATTACATTAAAACTATGGAAACTAGCAGTCTCCCCAAATTCTGTCATTTAGAACAGACAAATTTTCAATTAAAGATTTCTTGAATTGTACAACTGACAAATTACATTAGAAGCTGTGGTCTTCCTGCCTTTTGTGCAACTGGAGAACAAACTAAACAGTTTGATGCAAAGACATCAGATATTGAAGCAGAGAAAGACACACAATCATGCTCAATAAGGGTGGTGCATTGAAATAGATGTGTTTCTACAAATGTACTTCCAAATTAGCAAGTATTTCAATGCAGAAATATCTAAACATCTTAAAATGATATTGACTCAAACAAGATCTGAGCATTGGGTACAATGGTTAAATATAGAAAATTTAACCAAGACTCTTATAATGAAGAGACTTGTATTTAATAATAATAATAATAACAGAGTTGGAAGGGACCTTGGAGGTCTTCTAGTCCAACCCCCTGCTTAGGCAGGAAACCCTACACTACTTCAGACAAATGGTTATCCAACATCTTCTTAAAAACGTCCAGTGTTGGAGCATTCACAACTTCTGGATTTGATGAGCTCCAGAGAGAGAGAGTGACAAAACACATCTATTAGTTAAATGTCAGTTGTATAAGAAAGAGATCAGTATCTTGGACCGCATATTAGACAAATGACTATTTGAAACCTTATATTAAAGCAACATATTTCCTGTTAAGTCAAAATTATCAAAATACAGTACATTCAACATGGCTCTTTATTTGAGCAAAACATTTTTTTTATTATTTTTATTGAACACACAAAACAAAACAAAACAAAACATATAACAAACAGGTGGGGCATTTGTAGCCCCCTATCCATCAAAAGCTGTTGTCGGATGATTACATTTTATACAGTATTTCATTTAATATTCATATTGCTCTCACATTACCTATCCTATTGTACAATATACCTTCTAAAATGTTTACAAGATTACTTGAGAATACACCTTTATACTTTTCTTTTACTCTATCTTACTGTTAACTAAGGCATTAGAATCCCCAATAGTAATTAAATTCTCTACTCCTAGTTCTGTAAATTTATCGTGTAATTTTTTATAAGATTCAAATTGTTTATCATTTGAGGCATAAATTGTTGTGAGTATAGCAAGTAGTCTTAAATTCTCTTTTTTGATATGTACTTCTTGGAGAGCAGTTACATTGATGTCAAGTTTTTCTTTTTTCCTTCTTCTTTGGTTTAAAAAATGTTTGAGTTCTTTACTTCCGGTTATTAAGTCCATTTATATTGCTGAATGTTATTTTTGTTTCTTCGGACATTATTATTTATAATATCTTTTAGTATGCTTCATCTCTCTTAGCACTCTGCCTTGCATTTTCTCTTGCTGTTTTTGTTTCTTAATGACCTCCTTTTGTGTCTTCTTCTACTAGATCTTCTTCTTGGCTTCTATCTTTTAAATCTTCTCTTCTTTCCCTACTTTCTCTTGAGCAAAACATTTTAATTGACCTATGGACCTGTGGGTCTGATGCCATAAGTTGTAAAGGTGATACAGAAATATCATCGGCATTCTTTATTCTTATTCTTTTAAACTTATAGGTTTTATACTATTGTTATATACAGTCTTGCTAATGTTATATTATCTTTAATTCTTTATTTTCATATGGGTTAATGACTAATCAACAATAAACTATTCTAATGTTAATGGCTAATCAACAATAAACTATTCTAATAAGTTCATGAGAACCAAGTTGGATTTGTTTAAAGATAATATTTTGGAACTGATCTGACCCCAAATATAACACAGAATTCTTCATTGCTTTTTCAGATCAATTTTGAATTATTTTCAGATTCGCTGCATGATAAGAGTCAATTGCCCTTTTATCACCAGCTTTATCCCAAAAAAGGGATCCTCTACTCAGGAATTGTCCAAGTGCTCCTCCATTTCAGATGGACCCTGGTTGGTCTCTTTGCTTCAGACACAGAAAATGGAGAGAATTTCATGAGGACTTTTACTCCTTTGCTTGTCAAGAATGGAATCTGTGTTGTTATATCACAATATTTCCCAACAGCCCGACTTACAGCACTCCGCGGCGATGCCCTCTCTAAGTGGAGACAAGTCAATGTCTACATTCACTACATAGAATATGGTGCTGTTTTGGAAAGAATTCTTCCTTTTCACTTAATACTTAGACGTTTGCCAGGACCCATTGAAGGGAAAGTCTGGATCACAACACTCCTCGGTTTATTTCCACTGAAAGACCACAGTGCTCTCAAATACGTGAATAGTATCTGGACTGTTGATTTTGAGAGAAAAAAGCAGCCAATAAAGGATGCCTTTATAAGTGGTTTCTATCTGGATCCACCCTCTGGACGTCAGTCATTTGTCTGTTCTTTTTCAAAACATGTCTTTTCTGTCAAAGGCCGGAAAAGATGCACTGAAAAATCACCACTGGAGACCCGAGAGAAAAAGAAAATGGCGTGGGCCATGAATTTCCACCATTATTACAGTCCCATCAAGACTCTGGCCCATGCCTTGAATGCTGCATATTCCTCCAGATCCAGGAGGAGAAGGAAGGAGGGCAAAGGGAGTTTGGGGGCTCCAAGGCTGCAGCCATGGCAGGTATGGGGTCCCAACAAGGACTTAGTTCTTTTGGTAAAGGAATTCAAAAGAAAAAGATGGAAACCATATCAACCTACTTGTGTTACAAGTAGGGCCAATCTAATCACTCAGGCAATAATGTTCACAAGAATGGGAACTATGACAGATAGATTGATATTAAACACTGTTAATTTTTAAATGATGTGTCCATTTGAAATACATCCTTACATGTTTGTGATTAGTATCATAGAATTTTACCTTCATAAATCTGAAGGAGCCCCTTAGATCATCTAGTCCAGGGGTTGGCAACCTTAAACAATCAAAGAGCTACAAAGGTCCTAACTGGAAGCCCCCCGTTCAATTCTGGAGCCGACCAGAAGTCCGGTTTCCCCACCATAGAGTCTCCTCCTAGCGTGGCATCCTTTTTCCTCTACCTGTCCTAACCGAAAGCCCTATCAATTGTGGAGCTGACCGGAAAACCCACTCCTTGCCATAGAGTCTCCTCCTGGCATGCCCTGCTTCCCCCTACCCTAACCGGAAGCTCCTCTCAAAATTGTGGTGGCGACCAGCGACGGAGCCACAGCAGAGGGATGAAAGAGCCACATGCGGCTCCAGAGCCGCGGGTTGCTGACCCCTGATCTAGTCCAACCTCTCCTCTCTGCAGGAATCCTCGTTAAATCTTTTCTAACTGATGGCTGCTCGGTCTTTGCATTAAGAAAATCAGTGAAGGGATGGCTGAATTTTTCTGCTTCTCTGGCTCAACACTAAAACTCCTTTTAAGATTTTTTCCCTCTTATTCAGAATTTTCTCTACTGTAATTGAATTCATTTTTTCCATGCCTACTGTCTAGAATAGCATTAAACAGATCTTAAGTGTTTGTGTAACATCTTTCAGTTATTCTCCATCTAAGAGCTTCTATTAGTTGGGAAATCAATTAATTAATTAATCAATCAGAATAGAGCTGGAAGGTATCTTAGAGGTTTTCTAGTCCAACCCCATGGTCAAACAGGAAACCCTATACCATTTCAAACAGGTGGCTGTCCAGTCTTTTCTTAAAAACCTCCAATGATGAAGCACCTATAACTTCTGAAGTTGTTCCACTGGTTAACTGTCCTCACTGTTAGGAAGTTTCTCCTTAATTCAAGATTGATTCTTTCCTTGATTTGTTTCCATCCATTGTTTCTTGCTTTGCCTTCTTTGGAAAATAAGTTGACCCCCTCTTCTTTGTGGCAGCCCCTCAAATGTCATCATGTCACCCTTAGTCCTTCTTTTCTCTAAACTAGCCATACCCGATGCCTGCAATCATTGTAGGTTTTTGTCTCCAGGACTTGGTTGCTCTTCTTTCCACTTTTTCCAAAGTCTCAACATCTTTTTTGTAACATGGTGACCAAAACTGGATGCAGTATTCCAGGTGTGGTTTTACTAAGAATTTATAAAGTGATACTAATACTTTGCGTGATTTTGATTCTATGCCTCTGTTTATACAACCAAGGATTGTATTACCTTTTTTGGCTGCTGCCACACACTGCTGGCTCTTGTTTAAGTGATCATCCACAAGGACTCCAAGGTCCCTATCACAGTAACAGAAAAGATGTTCCCAGACTCCTTCTGATTTTTTGCTCTAGTAGACCAACATGGTTCTTATCCCTGTTGTCTTTCTAAAATCAAGTTGTATCACCAGCATTCTCACAATATGTTAAAAATGTGTAATCATAGAAGGTGGGGGAAGAGTCCAGAACTGAATAATAGGCAGAGAGGGAAACTCAGACAGGATCCACCCTGATTTCTCAAGTGTAAAAAGAATTGGTGAGACATTTGTTCTTTCAGATATGCACGATTGCCTCGCATCGCGAGATGAGCAGCATACAAATTTGATGATAGATAAATAGATTGGATGGATGGATGGATGGATGGATGGATGGATGGATGGATGGATAGATAGATAGATATGATAGAGATACAGATGATAGATAGAGATAGATGATAGAGATATAGATGATAGATAGATGATAGATGATAGATAGATAGATAGATAGATAGATAGATAGATAGATAGATAGATAGATAGATAGATAGATAGATAGATAGATAGATAGATATGGATGGATGGATGGATGGATGGATGGATGGATGGATGGATGGATGGATAGATAGATAGATAGATAGATAGATAGATAGATAGATAGATAGATAGATAGATAGATAGATAGATAGATAGATGATAGATAGATAGACAGACAGACAGACAGACAGACAGACAGACAGACAGACAGACAGACAGACGGATGATATATATTCTCTTAACCTAGCCTAATTGCTTATTGTTTCCATGGAATTCATAAATATTATGTTGGTGCAATTTATTTGTGACCTGATTCAGAAAGTTTCCTATGATTGACAATTTTTGTCAATTATATTGTTTTCAAAACATATATTGACAATACATAATTGACAAACTTTGAAGTTTTCTTTTCTGTTTTTTGAAAATAGCGGCGTGTTCTCCCTACTAAGAATATTTGATGACTGTAAAAGAAAGATTCCATTTAGAACAGACAAAAAAGTGATAACTTACCAAATGTGTTGCTTTTGAAATTCTTTGATATTCCCATTGTAGTTCAACCCCTTTCTGGCGAAGAATGAGTTTTGCAATTTTTCCAATTACAAATTGTACTTGGACCAAAATGGGGATGTAAAGGCTGATCTGAAGCTCATTTGCTGGGTGTTTCTTCGCAAGGATAATCTCAGGAAAGACAAACTGGTGACTTTGGAAAGGCAGAGAATTATTATCAACCAAGATCATATATCATGGCTAAAGTTGCACAACAGGGTAGGAGAAATATTGATGTCTTCTCTCCACTTTCCAAAGGGTTCTGATCCATTTCATTGGGCTAAGCCTATGTATCGTGGCTTAGTGTTGAAATGGAGAAACTGCATGAAAATGATAAGAGATGCCTTCAAGTGCTAGGGATTATGGTTTGCTTCTTCCTTGTCCTCAAATACCAAACAAGAAGGCACATTTGTTGACCAGTCCCTGAGTTCAGGTTTGGACTGAATGGTTTTGATTCCAGTGAGAAATAAACTTTGGAATTAGGATTTACCTTGCACTGATTGGGGCCGGTGTCCCATGAAAGGGCAAGGAAAGACATTTTTAAGCAACCCAGACCTGACCAGAGGTACCCATTACAATCCCTCACTCCTCTGAGATAGTGAAATAGGCCTTCTGCTCCTATGAAGGAGGTCCAATAATTTTTTTGTTGGCATGGTGTCAACATGATTGGACTGCTGAGAGATAATGCCCTGACCCAGAAAACTGAAGCATTGAAACATGATTTTGACTCAAAGAAAAGCCTTTCCTAATACCTGAAGTAACTATGGACAATTTAAAAGGAAATATTACTTAGATTTGGGCTTTGGCTTGTAAGAGGGCACTTGAATGCAATTGTTGATATTCATTGTTAGCTATGTTAAGTCACTCTGGGGCGGGGGACGGAGACTCCAAATTTAACTAATAACAAATATGAGTTTGTTCTTCTATGGCAGTTGTTGTTACCTAATTGTAGTTCTTCAGCAGAAAGGACCTTCTCTTGGATGCCTAGCTGGGAATCAGACATTCCCACACGTGGCTCATGCGTGCTGCAGCAAAGGATTCCTAATTTACATTTTATGAGGGACACGTTCTCATGACCTCACCTCTATCTCACATCACTACAGTACTAGAAACTGAGCAGTCACTTTTACTCTTATTTCAAGAGCGTGTCAGCATGTCAGGATGGTTAGTGCGATCGTATTTTCTTTGGAATTCATTGTTTTTCTACTTAGTCTCTTCCTCAGTCCAGATGTGTGGGAAAATGTCATCCTGGATTTGTCAAGCAGAAGCGAGAAGGAGAGCCATTTTGCTGTTATGATTGTGTTCCTTGTCCAGAGGGGACCATCTCCACTCAGGAAGGTGGGTGATACCGGAGGAAAGGACAGTCCTTGTGGAAGTGGATTCATCCAGAACAAGTTTTCACTAAAGTAAAAGTTAAAGGACAAAATGAACTTCAACTGATGTTTTGTTTATTTTCAAACTGCACAATTGTTTATCAAAATGAAAAACAGTAAAGACCTTGATAGGGATTGGAGAACATGGCCTATTGGACAGGTTTTGCTACTGCCAAAGAAAATACCTCTTCCATTTTTTAGTTTGGATCTGTCTTTCCATATTTATCTTTCTAGGAACATTTAAGTTCTTTGAAACTGAGAGAATTGTCTTAGGTCCATTTCCTGGAAGAATTATTGCAATGCTCTCTAAATGGGCCTCCCCTTTTAGATCACTAGAAGGTATCAATGGTCCACAATGAGGTAGTCTGGACAATTATTGATGCATCTCATTACACTGATGTTACCTCTGGTCCCATAGTCATTCCAGATTATTTGCAGGACTACATTTCTCTGCCAGTCAACTACATTTCAGAAGATAGACATATCCTGAGCCCAGTACGGTACTAAGTAAGTACTGTCTGGAAGGACCCCAAAAGTGTGCCATAAAATAAACTGGTTATTTATAACTGATTATTTACCTCTAATAATCTGGGTTACTATGAACATTCTGCAGATTACACAGGAAAGCAAAGAAAAGGTCCTAGGATTTTCCCCAATTCCATAGACCTTAGCTTTATATGTTTTAGAAAATGATGTTGTTCCTACCTTCTTTCTGAGGAGATATTAAGAAATACATCTTGGAAAATGCTGCTGGTATCAGCTATTGTCCCAAGAAGGTATTCCTTGAAATGTAAAGGACAAAATTTTAATGAAGTATTGCCTTTTTATTTTCTCAGATACAGAAAAATGCACCAAGTGTTCAGATGATCAATATCCAAATGAGGACCGAGTTCAATGTATCTTCAAAGTAATAACCTTCTTGTCTTATAAAGAATATTTGGGCTTCATCCTCATCTCTGTTGTCCTACTCTTGTTCCTAACTACAGGCCTTGTTTTAATATTATTCATTAAATACCGAGAAACTCCCATTGTCAAAGCCAACAACCGGGACCTCTCTTACACCCTCCTGGTCTCCCTCCTGCTTTGCTTCTTGACTCCTCTTCTCTTCATTGGTCAACCAAAGAAAGCCACCTGCCTTCTCCGACAAGCGATTTTCAGCATCGTCTTCTCAGTTGCTATTTCTTCTCTTTTAGCCAAAACAATCACAGTCATGCTTGCTTTCCTGGCCAGAAAACCAGGAAATCGAGTCAAAAAGTGGTTGAAGAAGAGCTGGGCCAACTCCACCATCCTTTCTTCTGCTGCTATCCAAATTATCATCTGCTCCATCTGGCTTGGAGCTTTTCCCCCATTCCCTGACTCTGACTTCCACTCCAAGCCTGGAGTGATCATCCTGCAATGCAACGAAGACTCTGTGGTCATGTTCTACATCACCCTCAGTTATCTGGGCTTCCTGGCTGTCATCTGCTTCACAGTGGCTTTCCTAGCCAGGAATCTGCCTGGAGCTTTCAATGAAGCCAAACTGATCACCTTCAGCATGCTGGTCTTCTGCAGTGTCTGGGTGACTTTTGTGCCCACCTACCTGAGCACCAAAGGGAAATACATGGTGGCCGTTCAGGTCTTCTCCATCTTGGCCTCCAGTGCTGGGCTGCTGGGCTGCATTTTCATCCCCAAGTGCTACATTCTCATTCTGAGGCCAGACCTGAATACAAAGAAGCAGCTTATGGCCAAAACAAATGCAGAAATGTGAAACACAAGAATTTTCGCTCTCAAAATTTTCCAAGAGTCCTAACCTTGAATGTCATGCAAGATGTGTCCATACATGAGTGGGCCAATGATTTTGCTTGGAAAAATTAAAGGCCAATCAGAAAATGGTGTCCTCCATCCTTTTCCAGCATATTGCAAGATGGCCACTTGGCTCTTTTGAGTAGTTGAGTTATCATATCTATCCTGTACCCTTAGCTGAGCCCTGAAAATGCCCCACCTAGATGTTTTAAATATGACATTTGTACAATGGGAATCTTGTTGATATGTCAGAAACTAATGGCTGTAAAAATACCATTATTTTAGTTGTGTGATAGTTTATCTGCAGTTGGGGTTCTTTGTCCCATTGGACCCAAGATCTCAGCACCATCAACATAATCCTGAATTCTATCCACTGTGCCATCATGGCTCATTATTATAAATTATTATAAAGATGTTGGTTGTTATGAAGAACCAAGTGATTTCTCCTCTTGCAGATGGAAAGGTGGGCGGTGGGAGTGCTTATTATCTGCTCATTCTGCTCAGTCATTGCATCTCTTTCTACTCATCCCTACAGTGTGTGAAGATTGTGTGAAGCAGGACACAAAACATATGGACATACTTGTGGGATCTTGTAGGAGGCAAACAGGGAAGCTGTTGTCAGTCTCAGTCATATCCAACACGGCCTTCCAAGTCATTCTTGGGTTCAAATAATTGTCATGGAGAATCTAACCCAGGTGGATATTTGGAAGTAGCTGGAAATGCTGGTTGATCTCTTGGATGGCAAAAAAAAAAAAAGAAATGAAAAAGAAAAGAAAGAAGAAGTTGAGGTCTTTGCAGCACTGGGTGGATGGTCTCCTAATAAAAGCTAATGTGAATTAATTAGAATAGAGAGAACCAAAAAGAAAGAGAGAAATAACAGATCAAAGCTAAAAGGGCAACAAGAAAAGAAAATAAATTTAAAAAAAACCAGCTATAGAAATATAAAGAAGTAACATATATATATATATATAAAATATATTTCACAGCAATTATAAAAACAATTATATTTTAACCTGTATCTCTAAAGTTACATTGTAACTCTCTTATTTTTATAGTCTATCCTGTCTAATCATTAAAAGCATAAGTCGTAAGAGGATTTTTGTGGACTTTTTATGCAAAAAGACACAAAGGGTATTTCAGTCACCAATAAAGGGTACACTGCCCTTTCTCTGATTCAAGTAGTCCTTGACTTACAACAGTTCTGTCAACTGGTTCAGTTAATGACAATTCAAAGTTACAACAGCACAGAGAAAAGTGACTTATGGCCATTTTTCACACTTACGACCTTTGCAGCATTTCAATATACATTTTGATTTACATTCGGATGCTTGATAACTGACTCACGTTTATGAAGATTGCAGTGTCCCGGGGTCATGTGATCCCCTTTTGCAACCTTCTGACAAGCAAAGTCAATGGGGAAATCAGATTCACTTAACAATTATGTTATTAATTTAATCACTGTAGTCATCCTCTTAACAAATGGGGCAAGAAAAGTCACTTAGCGAATTTCTCACTCAGCGACATACATTTTGGGCTCAATTGGGGGCCTAAGTTGAGGACTACCTGTAAAAAAAATCCATTTGTCCATCTCAGCAAATTCCATCCATGTCACCAACCAATTCCTCCATGATTTATTTATTAATTTATTTATTTATGAGATTTATATACCTACCTCATAGTGCAAGCACTCTCTAAGCGGTTTACACCATTAAGCAATATATATTTACATTGCCCCCAACAATCTGGGTCCTCATTTTACCTACCTCGGAAAGATGGAAGGCTGATTCAACCCTGAGCCGGTGAGATTTGAACAGCTGAACTGCTGATCACAGTCAGCTAAAGTAGCCTGCAGTACTGCCCTCTAACCGCTGCCCCACCTTGGCTCTTGGTATGATGGGCAGTGCTGATTTTTCTTTCATATTTGTAGTCTTGCAACATTAATCAGAAATAGAAATACACTTCCATGTGGAATAGAAAAAAATGGCTGCTGCCAGATGAGATTCAAAGTTGACAGTTGCTGCAGCCAACTGTCACTGACCGGAATCTTTATTCTGTTGCTAGGCAACTAACCTAATGGAATCTCCCTTCTGCTCTCCTTTCTCCTGGGCCATGACCAGTCAAAATAAACACAAAGACCAAAATAAACAACAAAGAGGACAAAGGAGAACAGTGACTTGTCCCCTTCTAGATATCACATGGTTTAGTTAGATCACCATTAATCATAACTGCAGCCTCTGACATTAAATTCCTTCAATAAAATTCTCAGCAATGTTCATATCTTCCAGAGCGTGAAGTAAAAAGAAGCCGATTCAAATTCCAGGTTCTCCCCACAAACACACAAACTAATTTCTGGATGGTTCTGGCATGTCTTTTAGTCACCTCTCGTCCAAAACCTGACATTTCTAGGAACATTTTGGAAATGAAATTTCACTTCAGACACATGGAATTTTAAAATCAGCTGCAACTGAAGGTTCACCAACAAAGATTTAAAGTGAAAGAAAATCACAAACAGGCCCTAGTCTTAACTTTAGACAGGGTTGCCTCCATAGCTCTGGGTGAAGATACCTGTTAGCCCTGAAGCCATATTGGCAGCTACTATGGCCTAGAGGTGGAGCTCTTGCCTCACAATCAGGAGGTTGTGAGTTCAATCCTAGGTAGAGGCAGATGCAGGGTCTCCTGCATGGGCAGGGGGTTGGACTAGATGACCTGCAAGGTCCCTTCCAACTCTCTTAATCTGTTAATCTTCAGGGCTGTCACAGCAAGGCCGGTTGGAGCTGTGGGAATGGGAGGGGGGAATAGAGGCAGCTGGGGACTTGTAGCCAAAATAAAATTCTTCCTCCTGTGAACCGTTCCCACCAGGTGTTGGGGAGGTGTGAACTGAAGCCAACTGGAGTTGGGACTGTGACCTGATTGGACCATTTGACGGGTGTGTGACGTGGGGGAAAGAACTTTGGGTTTTGATTTGGGTGCGGAAAACCTCAGGTCCTTCAGAGTCAGGCTTTTACCAGCTTTGCCAGTATGACATGCCTAATAATTTTATTTATCTATCTATTTATCTATTTATTTATTTATTTATTTATTTATTTATTTATCTATCTATCTATCTATCTATCTATCTATCTATCTATCTATCTATCTATCTATCTATCTATCTATCTATCTATCTATTTATTTGTCAAATGTGTACAAGATAGTATGTATTGGTATAAAACATAAACATTAGCAAAGTAGGTACAGGTAAATTAGGCAATAGGACAGTATGACAGGGACAGTATGCACAATGGGTGCACTTATGCATGCCCCGTACAGACCTCTTAGGAATGGGGTGAGGTCGACTGTAGACAGTCTAAGGTTAAAGTTTTTGGGGTTTGGGGAAGAAAGCAGAGTCAGGTAGTCATTCCAGGCATTGATCACTCTGTTGCTGAAGTCGTATTTTCTGCAGTCAAGTTTGGAGTGGTTTACATTAAGTTTGAATCTATTGTGTGCTCGTGTATTGTTGCGGTTGAAGCTGAAGTAATCATTGACAGGTAGGACATTGTGGTAGATTATTTTATGAACTACATTTAGGTCAGGTCGAAGGCGACGAAGTTCTAAACTATCTAAGCCCAAAATTTCAAGTCTGGTGGAATAAGGTTTCCTGTTGCGAGCACAGGAGTGGAGGACTCTTCTTCTGAAATATTTTTGGACTCTCTCGATTGTATTGATGTCCGATATGCAGTGCGGGTTCCAGACAGGTGAGCTGTATTCAAGAATTGGTCTAGCAAATGTTTTGTATGCTCTGGTTAGCAGTGTAATATTGCCAGGGAAGAAGCTATGCAAGATTAGATTAATAACTCTTAGTGCCTTTTTGGCAATGTTGTTACAGTGGTCTCTGGCATGTAGGTCATTAGATATGAGTACTCCAAGGTCTTTAACAGAGTGAGGGTCATACTTCATATTTCATACTTTAAGGAAATCCCAGACCTCAGAGTTTTGATTGTGTTAGGTCTGTTACTTGGAATCCTGAGAATACCATTTTGAAGGACAGCAAAAGTTACCTGGTTGTTGATATGTCTTCATCCAGTATCATTTTCTGGAAGAGTCATGACAGGAAGGACCACAACCACTAGGGAACAGTGCCTCTAGGGGTGAATCTGTGATTTTTTTCCACTGACATCCTTTTATCCAGCTTCTCCTCTGCAAATGGGACCGAGAAGTAGTTTAGGATCCCAAGAGTAAAAGTTGTTCCTCAGTGTAATTATCACAATTCTGGGTTTGGTACATCTTCTGCTGCTTCTCCAGTGACTACCTTTGATGTAAACATTAGACTGAAGCAACATGCAAAGGTCTTGCCTCAGAAAAGAATATATGCATCAGATCACCGTCTCTGTGGCACAAGTTTTGGGACTGGCAGGAGCTGTGCTTTTGAATGTACATTTCTTTCCTTTCAAGATAAAAGTCAGTTTGTCTCTATGTGAATTGGGAAAGTCATTGGCATTTCCATTTTGTAGAGTGTTTTGAATTCTTCTAACTCTTCTTGTTCTTGTTTAGAAATTGGAAAGAGGTTGATTCAGCCCTATGAATTATGGACCTTTTTCTTATGCTTCTGATACTTCTGGTGTCCCAGCAAGTCTCTGGGAAGCTTAGACTGAAGTGCCCACTGAGTTTGGAGCACCAGAATGAAAGCCATCCATGGAACTATTATGGGCGAGGAGACCATCTCATTGGTGTAGTCCTCTGTGCAACAAGAATATCGCGTGAAATGTTGCCTTTCAACACGGCTCCAAATAAAAATTCTCACTCGTAAGTCATTAATGTGTGTGATGGAGTTGTGTTCCCTCAATTTACGGTTCTGTTCTTTTTATTTCCCTGTGTTACAGGACCTGTCTAATTTCCTGAATCCTTTTGATTTCCACAGCTTCCCTCTTTTGTCTTATTTTGCAAAAGAGACTCAAATCCAGAGATGGGGCAAAGGAAAACACCTGAAAGAATTCCAAATTGCTTCCCCTTCCCTGTCCAGTGCAGAGTTTATCACTTGAATGCTAAGTTTTCTTTAAAATAATGATGGAATGGGCTGTAGTTTCCTCTGCCCTTTTCCATATTTTTATAACATCTCATTGATAGCCATTCCCTGATTCTTATAGAAGGGGAGGACAAGTTGTTTGTAGAATTGCTTTTCCTGGCCACATATGAAAAAGCCTCTTCTTTTTATGGTGGTTCTATTCTAATTATTGAATTAGTTTGAGTTATTGGAGAAATGAAAATCAGCACTACTACAAAATGATATATGTGTAACTTTTAACCCTAGTGGAGGTTAATCTCAATCCCATCTTCTGAACAATAATAAAATGGGTGACTATTACTTGCCCATGGTTATGGATCAGTATTAGTGTATGGATCTAAAGAGAAATAAATAAACATGAACATTATTTTACAGTAAGACATTTAATGATATGAATAGAATCATCCGCTTCATTATGACCATTGAAGAGGTCAGCAAGAATCGACAGTACCTGCAAAATTTCACTCTTGGCTACAACATCCAGGATGACTATTTTAACACCATTGGCACTTCAGAAGCCTTGCTGGACATGCTCTCTACCGGAGAAGCCAATGTTCCCAATTACAGCTGTGGAAGGAAGGACAACCTTTTGGCTCTTCTTGATGCAGCTGCCAGTGATATCTCCATCCAGATGTCAACATTAGTAGGCACCTACAAAGTGGCACAGGTGTGTGTGTGTGTTTCTCTATCTCATAGAATAACAGAGTGGGAAGGGTCCTTGGAAGTCTTCTAGTCCAACCCTCTGCTTAGGCAAGAAACCCTACACCACTTCAGACAAATGGTTATCCAACATCTTAGAAACTTCCAGTGTTGGAGCATTCACAACTTCTGGAGGCAAGTTGTTCCACTGATTAATTGTTCTAACTGTCAGGAAATTTCTCCTTAGTTCTAAGTTGATTTTCTCCTTGTTTAGTTTCCACACATTGCTTCTTGTTCTACCCTCAGGTGCTTTGGAGAATAGTTTGACTCCCTCTTCTTTGTGGCAACCCCTGAGATATTGCAACACTGCTATCATGTCTCCCCTAGTCCTTCTTTTCATTAAAGTAGACATACCCAGTTCCTGCAACCGTTCTTCATATGTTTTAGCCTCCAGTCCCCTAATCATCTTTGTTGCTCTTCTCTGCACTCTTTCTAAAGTCTCAACATCCTTTTTGCATCGTGGTGACCAAAACTGAATGCAGTATTCCAAGTGTGGCCTTACTAAGGCATTAATAAGTGGTATTAACACTTCACGTGATCTTGATTCTATCCCTCTGTTAATGCAGCCTAGAACTGTGTTGGCTTTTTTGGCAGCTGCTGCTCATATTTAAATGATTGTCCACTAGGACTCCAAGATCCCTCTCACAGTTACTACTGTTGAGCAAGGTACCACATATACTGTACCTGTGCATTTTGTTTTTCTTGCCTACGTGTAGAACCTTACTTTTTTCACCATTGAATTTCATTTTGTTAGATAGCGCCCAATGTTCAAGTCTGTCAAGATCCTTCTGTATCTTGAGCCTATCTTCTGGAGCCAGTTACGAATCCATCTGATGGTTTCTACTTTTTCTAGTAGTAGGTTATGATCTACTTTATCAAATGCCTTACTGAAGTTCAAGTAAATTATGTCAACAGCATTCGTCTGGTCCACTAATTTTGTCACTTTGTCAAATAATGCAATAAGATTAGTCTGGCATGATCTGTTTTTGACAAACCCATGTTGGCTTTTGGTGATTACTTTGTTTGCTTCTAGGTGTTCGTTGATTCATTGCTTGATTATCTTTTCCAGAATCTTCCCTGGTATTGAGGTCAGACTGATAGGTCTGTAGTTTTCTGGGTCTATTTTTCCCCTTTTTGAAGATGGGAACTACATCAGCTCTTTTCCAGTCCTCTGGCAGTTCCCCGGTGCTGCAGTATCTTTGAAAGATATCGTTCAGTGGTTCTGAGATCTCGTCTGCCAGTTCCTTTAGAACCTTGGGGTGTAATCCATCCGGTCCTGGTGATTTGAACTCACTTACCATTTTCTTCCCTATTTTAACTTTTGTTCCCAATACGTTTTTTGTGATGCTGTTTTTGATAGGTTGGACTGTTTTTTCCCTTTGTGTAAAGAAAGATGCAAAAAATGAGTTAAGTAGCTCTGCTTTCTCCCTGTTGCTTGTCACCTTCTTGCCACTTTCTCCCAGCAATGGACCAATTGTTTCATTGACTTTTTTTCTTGTTTTTAACATGTTGGAAGAAACTTTTTTGTTATTTTCTACTTTTGTCGCAAGCCTTTGTTCATCGTGAGCCTTAGTTTTCTAAGTCTATGGCATCATAGCCATAGATGGCTATTTGATGGTGAGCCAATAGAGAAAGTTAACACTGTTCTTTAGCAGGGATAGTTTTCTTTGTGACCAGTTCTGGGCTCCCTCATCATCAAAGGAACTCGCTTAGAACAAGAGCACAATTGATTTTACTATTTAATTTTTTTAATTCATAACTCTTCAACTGATTTAGCCCTAATTATTAAACTAATCATAACAGACCAAGGTAACCCCATTCTCTTATATGGAGCAAATGGCCTTAAAAGCTTTGGGCTTGAAAGAGCAATCACTACTAGAACAAACACAATCAAAGCATCTGAGAATTATCTTGGGTGCAGATAAAATGACTTCAGATGCTGCCCTCTGAACTGAATTGGGAATTTACACACATTATTGGTGCAAAATGAAAGCTATAAAAACTGACCGATGCCCAAAGTTCTGTCTGTTAAAACAGACACAATTTCGATTAAAGACTTCTTGGATTGTTCAAATGACAAATCTCCTATGCAAATGGAGAAAAAGCTAAAAAGCTCCCTGTAGGCGGAATCCCTATGGTGAACACATTGAAATGGATGAGCTGCTACATGTGCCTTCCAAGTTGCCAAGAATTTAAACGCAGAAATGCTTAAATATCTTGCAGTGGTATTCACTCGAGCAAAATTTCAGCACCAGGAATAATAGTTAAATAAGTACCTCATAACCCTCTTTGTGGAGTTCCAGAGATAAAAGGTGTAACATATCTATTATTTGAATGTTAATTGTATATCAAGAGAGAGGAATCAGTATCTTAGATCGCAGATTAGATGAAGGACCTTTTGGAATCTATCTATTAAAACAGCGCATTTCCTTGGCAATCAGAATTTTAAAATGTACTGAAAGTATGACACTGTATTTGAACAAAATAGTTCAGCTGATATTTCCATATGTGGATCTCATGGTAGTAATTTGTAGGGGTGATACAGAAATATTATTTCTAGCCTTCTTCTTTTTCATTCTTATTAATTTGTTTTTATTCTATTTTATATAAGGTTCTGCTTATTATATTCTGTATCTTGATATGGTCTAATAACTGATCAACCATATACTATTCTTGTATGTTTATAAGAACCAAGTTGGATTGATTAAAAGCTAACCTTTTGGACTTGATATGACCCCAAATATAACATAGAATTCTTCATTTCTTTTTTCAGACCAATTATGAAATTGTTTCAGAGGCTCTGAATGATAAAAGTCAGTCCCCCTTTTTCCACTCAATGTTTCCCAAAGAAGGGATCCAATATCCCGGCATTGTCCAAGTGCTCCTCCATTTCAGATGGACCTTGATTGGTCTCTTTGCTTCAGGCACAGAGAATGGAGAGAATTTCATGAGGATTTTTACTCGTATACTTGTCAGGAATGGCATTTGTGTTGTTATATCACAACGATTCTCAACGACTCAACTTACAGCACCCCTCAGAGATGCCATCTCAAAGTGGAGACAAGTCAATGTCTTTCTTCACTCCATGGAACATGTTCCTCCTTTGGAGAGAATTATTCCTTTCCATTTAACATTTATGCAGTTGCCTGGACCTATAGAAGGGAAAGTCTGGATCCTCACAATCTTGGCGAAATATAACATGCGAAGGAATCGATTTTTCAAGTACATTCATAGTGTTTGGAGTTTTCCTTTACAGGAAAAAGAATGGACAAAAGATAACGCCATAGATCACTTCCACTTCGTGGAATCCCAATATCGAGATCGGTCTTTTCACTGTTCTTTTTCAAAGCATGCCTTTTCTGTCAAAGGTCAGAGAAAATGCACCCAGAAAGCACCATTGGAGAATAAAAGAAGCGGTATCCAGATTGAAACTGTCCCAAAGGTTTACAGTATCATTAAGACTCTGGCCCATACCTTGACTGCTGCATATTCCTCCAGATCCAGGAGGAGGAGAAAGGAGGGCAAAGAGAAGTCGAGGGCTTCAAGGCTGCAGCCGTGGCAGGTATTGGATCCCAACAAAGATCTATCAGACTTAGCTCCTTTGGAGAAGGGACTCAAAGGAAGAGGGAAGGGAATCTTCTCAACCTCCTTGTGCTACAAAAGATCTACAGGTTTGGCCAATCTAATTGCTTGCAGCATAAAGTTCCAAATCCAGAGACCCTGTAGCCTAGATCCTCATCTCTACAGGAATCTCAGTTAAAGCTTTTCTGACTGATGGCTGTTCAGTCTTTGTTCAGTTCCTTGTGTGTCCAATCACACTTGGCCAATAAAGAATTCTATTCCATTCCATTCCATTCCATTCTATTCCATTCCATTCCATTCCATTCCATTCCATTCCATTCCATTCCATTCCATTCCATTCCATTCTATTCTATTCTATTCTATTCTATTCTATTCTATTCTATTCTTTGCATTAAGACAATCAGTGAAGGGGAGACCAAACTTCTCTGGTTTTTTTGGCTCAGCTCTAAAACTGTACCTATTAAGTAGATTTCCTTTCATTTAGCCAGAATCTCCTTTCTTGTAGCTGAATTATTTTTTCCAGCACCAGCAACCTGTAAGAACATGAAAAGATCTTTATCAATCAATCAATCAATCAATCAATCAATCAATCAATCAGAATAGAGATGCAAGGAAATGGTGTAGAATCTCCTGCTTCAATGGGGGGTTGGACTAGATGACATACAAGGTCCCTTCCAACTCTGTTAATCTGTATCTGGATTTACCATGGGGGATGGGGTAGTGGTTTCTGCTTAATAAATGAAGAGAGAAGATGAGGTGGAGTTTGCAGCTGTTAAACAAGCAGAGTAAGAAACTTAGGAAGGATCCTAACTTTTTGGTCTAAAAATAGCTGGTGGAAGATTTCTACTTTCAGACTTCAGAATTATTTTAATGTAGTCTTATAATAAAGTAGAATTAGCTCATCTGGTCATTTTTCCCATCTGGTCTGCTTTGGAGAAGATTAGCCTGGCAACTTTCTTCTTGACAAAGTCATAATCACACTTCCATTTTTCAAGGAGTTTATGAATGTCTTTTTCCCCCTGTTGTTCAATTTATCTGTCATTTACTCAGGAATCTTCCCTATAATTGTCCAATTGTGTTAAGTATATTTTCTCAATAATATTTTGTCAGTGTGTGATTGACAATTTTGCTGAATATTTTTTGTTTACTTGTTCTAATAACACCTGTTCTAATCTATATATATAAAAGCGAAATCTCCAGAACCGTAAAGCCTACAAACTTGAAATTTGCCACCTATGTTCCTCTTGCCTTCTAAGTGCTCACTAAGAAAGGATTTTTCAAAATGACCATTGGAGCATTAGTATTTTCTATATTATTTTTATTATATAACATGCTCTGATGCTAAGGAGTTCTACTCCCCCTCCCCACCTGAAAAGAAATCTGATCCAAATGAAAAACACAAGCAGAGGAGAGGAGTTTCAAGTTCAGTTTTACTTTCACAGCACCAAGCAGGGGATAGGATAGGGGAGGCTTCTTTGGTGCAAGGTTGAGGGAGAAAAGGGGATAGCATAGGGGAGGATTCTGTGCGGCAAGCCTGAGGGAGAGAAGGGGATTAGGATAGGGGAGGCCCGCAGGCCGGATGCGTCATGTGCAGGCCACACCCACCCCGGCTCTGCAAAGACAAAAAATGTCACAATACGTTGCGATACATCATATGACACGATTGAGTTTAACACCCGTGATGTAGGATAAGAAACCATGGCTTCTGCTTTTAAAATTCATGGACTTTTCCATTCTAGCTTCATCCCTTTATGGAGAAGGATGCATTTTGCAATATTTCCTTTTGGAAACTGTATGTGGACCAAAATGGAGATATAGCCGCAGATCTAGACATCGAGAGCTGGGTGTTTGACCCCAAGTATTACCCCATCAAAGTGGAACTGGGGAGTTTTGAAAGAAAGGGAGTTTTTGTCAACCAAGATGCTCTTCTAGGGCTAAAGTTGCTCAATAAGGTGAGAAAGATATTTGTGTCTTTTCTCTATTGTCCAAAGATGTAACAGCCATTTCAAGCATGCTAAGCATGGCATAATGGTGAAATAAAACCATGTGAATCTGATGAGAGGGGCCATCAGGTGCTTGGATTGTGATTCTGATAGCCTTGCTTGTTCCTTAGCAAATAAGAAGGTGATTTTGTTTAGTAGTTTTTGAATTTGGTATCAGATTAAATCCAATGAAATTCAATTAAAACCATATGGAACTCCTGTTAGTCTCAGTGAGAAATAAGCTTTGGAATTAGAATTCAGCTTACTTTGGTTAGAGAAAGTGAAGGCTTATAGTCTGTAATGTTTTAAGCAGCCCAGACTTAGCCAGAGTGATGCATGCCTCTCGTTCATCCCACTGGGATAGAACAACATGCCTTCTGTTCCTAAAAAGGAGGTCCAAGGCTTTTAGTTCACATGAAATCATGATGACTGTTCTGATATGAGATAATGTCCTTGTCAGGGTTCCAACTAACACTCACACACCCTAACAAAATAACTCTTTGAGGTCTCTGCAAAGGACATTTTATTAGAGCATGTCATATAGGCACGATGCTGGTGAAAACTGATCTAAAAGTTCCTGCCGGTTTTCCCCCTAATTAAAAGTCAAAGTTTGTCACTTCCCCAAAGGCATCAGTCACATGGTCCAATCAGCGCACAGTCCAGATGTGACATGACCTTATTCTCCGCCTCCCAACCACCTGCACACATGACCTTGGTTCCCAGGGGAAAGAATGTTGTTATGGTTACAGCACTCCAGTTATCTCTATACCAGTAGTGGGTTTCACTTACCTTCGCTAACGGTTCGGAACTGTGAATGCACACGTGCGTGCTTGCTTTACTTGTGTATAGTGCTTTTGTGCATGTGCAGAACCTTCTGCGCATGCGCAGATCATCCGTGATGACGTCCGTGTGGGTGGGCGGAGCCTCCCGGCACCGCCACTACCGGTTCGTCAGATCCAGGGCGAACCGGTACCAACCCACCACTGCTCTACACCCCCCTCCCTATCCCTCAGCTCCAGTCTGTGTCAGCACTGAAGCTTTGAAGAAAGAAAAACACCAGTAGAATAGTAAGATGGCCACCATCTAACCAGCTTCAGGGTTGACAGCCCTTACCCAAAAGAATTGAAATAAGACTTTGATCCAAAGAAAAGTTCTTCATATCAAAAGTCATAAGTGACAATTTGAAAGGAAATGCTACTTAGATTTGGCCTTTGGCTTGTAAGAAGGCTTCCTGAAAAGTTTTTGAATGCAAATTGCATGTTGATTGTTAGATACTAAAGTCTCTCTGGGCAAAAATGGGGGCTCCAAATTTAATTAATAATAAATGTAGGTTAATTTTTCCATGCCAGTTGGTGTCACCGAACTGTAGTTATTAAACAGAAAGGATTTCTCTTGGATATCTAGCTGGGCCTTAGAAACATCTCCTCCTGACAAAAGAGTCATACTTATGTCCCACTTCCGGCAGCAAAAGATACTTGACTTACCCTGTTTGAGGGTTACATTCTCATGATCTCACCTCCATCTTACATCACAACAGTTCCAGAAATTAGGCAGTCAGTTTTAGTCTTATTTCACTAGCATGGCAGCCACATGAATTGAGCAGATAAATATATAAATAAAGGAGTGGTGTAAAAGGGAAAGCTTTGGTTTTATTAGTGGTTTTGTATTTGTATTTGTATTTGTTTTATTTGTCAAGCATATATGATTATAAGCAAAGTTTAAACAGTAAAACATGATTGAATATATATGTAATATTACAAGCATGAATAAGAGTAAAAGAGGTATGAATATATGGGTACATTAGGACAGGAATGGTAGGCACGATTGTGCGCTTATGCACGCCCCTTACTGACCTCTTAGGAATGGGGTGAGGTCGATGATAGATAATCTGAGGTTGAAGTTTTTGGGGTTTGGGGAAGAAACTACTGAGTCAGGTAAAGTGTTCCAGGCATTGACCACTCTGTTGTTGAAGTCGAATTTTTTGCAATCAAGTTTTGAGCGGTTTACATTAAGTTTTTGTGAGCTCTATGTCTGCAGCTGGTCCAATGAAAAACTGTACAAAAGAGATGGTTTGCATCTATCAAAGAAAGGGACTGAGTTACTTGGTATTAAATTCACAGATTTCCTGGATAAACATTTAAACTGAACAGCGGGGACAGAGAATTAATTGATACAGAACATTTCTGTCCCCAGCAATCTAAAATTAATAGGGTTATCAGTGCATGCAACATAGATGTGTGTGCGGTTAAGATTATCAGCCCTGCTGTCAAGCAAAACCAAGCATGAAATAGTGAGTGCCATACCATGTGCATTAATCAAACAGGCGGCAAGAAAGAAGGGGCAGTCAGGCACAACACAGGTTATGTAGACAGTAAACACAGGGTCAGTCAAGATGGACTCAAATGTCTATACACCAATGCACAGAGTATGAAGAATAAACACGATGAATTAGAAATTCAAGTAAATGAGGGAAGATATTGTTGCCATTACGAAAACTTGGTGGGATGAAACCGACAAATGAAATATATAGCTAGAGGGATTTAAATTATTTAAAAGAAATAGACCAAATAAAAGAGGAGGTGGCGTTGCACTAAATATAAGAAATAACTACATTTCTACAGAAATAGAGCACAACAATAATGAATTTTTTTGCAGATCCTACTAGTGAGAAGTTGTTTTTTCATCACTGTTTTTCTTTTTGAAAATAAATCTAATGGAGTAAAATTTTAATAAATTTATAAATTTAATATAAATTTAGAATTAAAATTTACAATTAAATTTTATTTCAAAATTTAATGTGAATAGATAATCATACTTTAATGTCATGGATATATGAAGAATGGAGGAATGCATGTTAACATGGCTTATAAGGAGGAAGCCACTGGTTGTCATTTAATGCTTAAATATTTTTTTCAGTTCAATCCTTCCAGACTTTATTAAGTAGAAAAGTATTTTATTGCAAAGTGATCTGCCAGAAGCAAAGGTGGGGAACTAAATGAAGAAACTACAAGTTCTTACAGTTATTTGGAATTAGTTAGAAATGTTATATTCATTTAAGTGAAGCCCATTGTGTACTGGACTAATGTTTACGTTGACATCTTTTCTCCATGGATGGTCAGTCCTGACATGTTTTCTTTGGCATTCCTTACTTGCCTGCTTTAGAGTTTCCCTCAATCCAAATGTGAGGAAAATTGTCATCCTGGATATGTCAAGCGGGCTCAAGAAGGAGAGCCAGTTTGCTGCTATGACTGCATTCCTTGTCCAAAGGGGACCATCTCCACTCAGGAAGGTGGGTAACTCTGGAGGAAGAATACAGTGGAACCTCTGGTCATGAACACTTCTGACCATGACCAAATCAGATTCTGACCAAAAAAATCCCAATTTTTTTTCCTGCGGCTGATTTCCCCTTCTGCGCCATTTTTTTTGTAAGTGCCAAACTTCCAAAATTAGGTTCGGGTTAGGTTTGGTCAAATTGGATTGCGACCAAAGTTATGGAACGAATTATGGTCGTGACCAGAGGTTCCACTGTACTGGATTCATCCAGAGCATCTAGATCAGGGGTTTCAAACTCACATTGTCACAGCAGTGTCATGTGACATATTGGAACTTTTTCCCCTTCACTAAACCGGGAGGGAGTGGGCCAGCACGTGACGCATCTAGCCCGTGGGCCGCAAGTTTGACACCCATGATCTAGGTAGAGATGCATGTTAAAGACACATTTAATTTTGAATATGTTGCTGTTTTTCTTCCATAATGGGAGGAGTAAGAAAAAGATGAGTTTGGAAGAGGTAGGAGAACTTGTTGGATTCTGCAAGGTTACTTCTGTCAGGGAAAATCTCTCTTCTACTTGTCACTTTAGAAATGTCCTCGCATCTTATCTTTACTAGGAACATCTGAATTCTTTGAAATTTGAGAAATAGTTTCAGGTGAATGGCTTTTTCTCATCCAAACTAACTTTACATTATAGGCCAATGGTACATCGATCAATCATTCAAGCAATATTTCAATCAATTAATCCATCAGTCTATCTTTATTAAGTTCATAGGGCCACATAAGCAGAAAGAGCTAATTGAGAAGATCACAGAGAGAGACCCGTTGGGTTCAAGAAACAAGAGAAAACCAAATGGAGGACTCACCATAAAATCCATCAAGGGGATATCAGTGTGAGGGGAGATGTGAATTAAATTTACCATTATTAGGCATAAAATCTGCCTCTTTCCTCTCAAATAATTTAACTTGTGGTTTAAGAAGTAAAAGACAAATATTGTTTATAGCCCAGTTCAACCCTCCCAGGTTCAACAAAACCACCATAATGGATTCATTAATAGGATCCCCATTAAGCCTGTCCATCTGATAATTTCAATTTTATTGGATATTAAACAGTGAAATACAAACAATTACACACACACAAACGCACACACACGAAATCCAGTTGTGATTCGAAAAGGAAAAAAAACTTTAAATTCACTTTTGGGATTAAAAGCAACCAGATATAATAGAAAGGAAGAGGAAAAGATAATTAATAAAGAACAATCCACATAATATGCATTTATACCAATCTGAAGTTTATTAAGTCTTTAAAAGTACTATTCAATCTAGAGAGTATGGAAATAGATTCATTCATCTTTTCATTTTTAGAAGCTGAAGTCATTGCAGAGAGAGGTCACAATCTCAGTTTCTGTTCTTCTATTAGTTCAGGAATCGATCTTTTTTTTTTACATCAAAATATTTTGATATGAAGTGACTTTGGGCAGAATGCGGTTAAACCAACAATGAAATGTTTTACAAAACCAACCTAAAGCATGTAACAGAAATAATAAAGATTGAAAGAGGCAACTACATTGGCATGTTACATGTGATGCAACCAGTGCACGGGATCCAGTAGTGGGTTTCACTTTCCTTTGCTACCGGTTCAAAACTGTGAACATGTGCGCGCGGTGCTTCTGCGCATGCGCAGAGCATTCTTTATGATGCCCAGGCAGGTGGGTGGAGCCTCCCACCGCCACCGCTACTGGTTCACCCGAACCGGGGCAAACCAGTAGAAACCCACCACTGACGGGATCCCTATCATTAGAGGGTTCCCAGTTCTGTTGAAGGAATCACATATTAAGGAATTTCCAGAGGGGCTCAAGGATTGCAGCAAATTTCAATCTTGGAGTACTTAATGCCTATTTCCAGCAATGAGCACACACCACCTTCTATCTTGAAAGAGGCCCTCTTTTTATGAGGCTCACCGTGGACCTAAGCATGAAAGGCCAGAGCAGATATGATAGACATGCCCCAAATTGGTTCCGTAAAATATGGCCACCTTATGGGTCTTTGGAAGCCTGCTTTTTCTGTTGGAACTCCTGCCCTATTGCACACCTTCTTCCTTGAATTCCAACAGGCACCCAGCCTTCTGAAATTCTGTAGATGTATGTTCTTCCCCCGATTGTTGAGATAAAATGAGGTTAGTGTAGGATGAGAATGTGGTGTGTTGCATCAGTTAAGGTGGTTGTGATTCCAAGAATTTCTCTTTTGGATCTTATTTCTTCTTGTTGTTTTTATAGCTGTATATATTGGGGGGATTTTTGCTGGTTGCAAGCTGCCCAAAGTTTGCTTTAAAAAGATCAGCCAGATGAATGTTTTATATATCTATGCAGTCTCCTATTTACAATTTGCTATGGTGTTCCTGTCTCTCAGTATCAGCTGTCATCCAAAGAAGGTCTTTCTTGAGATGTGAAAGGAAAGACTATAAAAGCAATCTTACTTTCTATTTTTTCAGACACTGAAAAGTGCACCAAGTGCCCAGATGATCAATATCCAATCGAGAGCAGAGTCCAATGTATCCCCAAAAGAATAACCTTCCTCTCCTATGAAGAACATATCAGCATCATCCTTGTCTCCTTTGCCCTAATCTTGTTCCTAACCACAGGATTCATTTTAATCATATTCATTAAATACCTAGAAACTCCCATTGTCAAAGCCAACAACCGGGACCTCTCCTACATCCTCCTGGTCTCCCTCTTGCTTTGCTTTTTATCCTCCTTCTTCTTTATTGGCCGACCAAGTAAAGCCACCTGTCTTCTCCAAAAAACAGTGTTCAGCATTGTCTTCTCAATAGCTGTGTCTTCTGTGTTGGCCAAAACAATCATGGTGGTGCTGGCATTCTTAGCCTCAAAACCAGGGAACAAAGTGAGAAGATGGTTGGGGAAGAGCTTGGCCAACTCCATCATCCTTTCTGGTTCTGCTGGCCAAATTTTCATCTGTGCCTCATGGCTGGGAATTTCTCCCCCATTCCCTGACTCTGACCTATACTCCCAACCTGGAGAGATCCTCCTGCAATGCAATGAAGGCTCTGTCACCATGTTTTATGTTGTCCTTGGCTATATGTGTTTCCTAGCTGCCATTTGCTTCACTGTAGCTTTCCTGGCCAGGAACCTGCCTGGGGCCTTCAACGAAGCCAAGCTGATCACCTTCAGCATGCTGGTCTTTTGCAGTGTTTGGGTCTCCTTCCTGCCCACCTATGTGAGCACCAAAGGGAAGTCCATGGTAGTCGTGCAGATCTTCTCCATCTCTGCCTCTGCCTCCCAGCATCCATTTGGTATTAGAATAGAATAGAATAGAATAACAGCGTTGGAAGGGATCTTGGAGGTCTTCAAGTCCAACCCCCTGCTTAGGCAGGAAACCCTACACCACTTCAGACAAATGGTTATCCAATATCTTCTTAAAAACTTCCAGTGTTGGAGCATTCACAACTTCTGGAGGCAAGCTGTTCCACTGATTAATTGTTTTAACTGTCAGGAAATTTCTCCTTAGTTCTAAATTGCTTCTCTCCTTGATTAGTTTCCACCCATTGCTTCTTGTTCTACCCTCAGGTGCTTTGGAGAATAGTTTGACTCCCTCTTCTTTGTGGCAACCCCTGAGATATTGGAAGACTGCTATCATGTCACCCCTGGTCCTTCTTTTCATTAAACTAGACATACCCAGTTCCTGCAACCGTTCTTCATATCTTTTAGCCTCCAGTCCCCTAATCATCTTTGTTGCTCTTCTCTGCACTCTTTCTAGAGTCTCAACATGCTTTTTACATTGTGGCGACCAAAACTGAATGCAGTATTCAAAGTGTGGCCTTACCAAGGCATTATAAAGTGGTATTAACACTTCACGTGATCTTGATTCTATCCCTCTGTTAGAATCAAGATCACGCGAAGTGTTAATTAATTAATTAATTTATTTAGTGTTCTTCTATGGTGCCCTACTCCCTGAGGACTCAGGGCAGCATACAACATTTTGAGGAACAACTAAACAATAAAATTATAAAAAAACAATTTAAAAAGAGTTTAAAAAAAGACATACAAAACCATGAATACATGGGGGAAAGTTGTCTCAAAATCACCCCGCCTGCAGGAAGAGCCATGTCTTAATGGCTTTTCGGGAGGCCAGCAAGGTGGGGATAATTCAGTTCTCCGGGGGTAGTTGGTTCCAGAGAACAGGGGCCCCTACAGAGAAGGCCCTCCTCCTAGGCCCCGCCAGCCGGCATTGTTTGGCTGACAGAACCCGGAGGAGACCCACTCTGTGGGACCTAACTGTTCGAAGGGAAGTATGAGGTAGAATGCGGTCCCGGAGGTAACCTGGACCTAAGCCATGTAGGGCTTTAAAGATGATGATCAACACCTTGAATTGCACCCAGAGACCAATGGGCAACCAATGCAGCTGGTGGAGTATGGGTGTTATGTGAGTGTATCTTGAGACACTCACCAGAGCACGCGCAGCCGCATTTTGCGCCAGTTGAAGTCTCCGGATACTCTTCAAGGGTAGCCCCATGTAGAGCGCATTACAGTAGTCCAATCTAGAGGTGACAAGGGCATGAGTGACCATAAGTAGAGCCTCCTTCTCCAAGTATGGTCGCAATTGATGCACCAGACGAACCTGTGCAAAGGCTCCCCTAGCCACGGCTGTGAGATGTTGATCTAATTTTAGCTGTGGATCTAGGAGAACTCCCAAATTGTGGACCCGTTCCAAGGGAGTTAATTTTTCTCCCCCAAGAACCAAGGCGAGACAGTCGGAATAGTCCTTAGGAGGCAATATCCAGAGCCACTCAGTCTTGTCAGGGTTAAGTTTGAGCCTGTTCCTCCCCATCCAGATCCTGACATCATCCAGGCATCAGCACATTACGTCCACTGCCTCCCTGAATTGAAATGGGGTGGAAATGTACAGCTGGGTGTCATCAGCGTAGTGTTGAAAACTCACCCCGTGTCGACGGATGATCTCCCCCAGCGGTTTCATGTAAATGTTAAACAGGATGGGCGAGAGGACCGAACCCTGTGGCACCCCACAAGTCAGGGGCCTAGGAGATGACCTCTGTCCTCCTGTTAACACCGACTGCATCCTATCGGCGAGGTAAGAGGAGAACCACTGTAAAACAGTGCCTCCCACTCCCACCTCGCCGAGACAATGCAGAAGGATACCATGGTCGATGGTATCAAAAGCCGCTGAGAGGTCAGGTAGCACCAGGATGGAGGAGTTACCCCATTCCCGGGCCCGCCAGAGATCATCCATCAGGGCGACCAAGGCAGTTTCTGTACTGTAGCTGCACCTGAAACCCGATTGAAATGAATCTAGATAATCAGTTTCCTCCAATAACCGAAGAAGCTGAAAAGCTACCACCTTCTCAACAACTTTCCCTATGAAAG
The DNA here is from genome assembly GCA_023053685.1 of Diadophis punctatus similis. Lineage (NCBI taxonomy): Eukaryota > Metazoa > Chordata > Lepidosauria > Squamata > Dipsadidae > Diadophis > Diadophis punctatus. The sequence continues at coordinate 239,666,771 of JALIGW010000002.1, read as the reverse complement.
GTAAGTTGGAGACCGGATGAAAGTTCTTCAAATCCGCCGGATCCAGGGAAGGCTTCTTAAGGAGGGGTCTCACCACCGCAACCTTTAAAGGCTACGGTATGGATCCCTCCCTAAAAGAAGCGTTGATCACCGCTTGAATCCAGCCGCGTGCCACCTCCATGCTGGCCGAAACCAGCCAGGAGGGGCACGGGTCCAATAAACAGGTGGAAGAGCTCATCGCACCCATGGCCTTGTCCACGTCATCAGGAGTGGCTGGCTCAAACTCTTCCCACAACGCTGGACTAAGACTTGCCCCTTTATACCACTTTATAATGCCTTGGTAAGACCACACTTGGAATACTGCATTCAGTTTTAGTCACCACGATGTAATTTGTTTGTTTGTTTGTTTGTTTGTTTGTTTGTTGTTTATGAAACGTATTAACCATACTTTGTCATTGTAAAATGTTAATCACTGCTATTTCCAAGACAATTTTTTATTTGCATTTTTATGATTTGTAAGCCACCCCAAATTCTCTAATTGGGGGGGGGATGTGAGGCATATATGTTTAATAAATAAATCAATATCAATATCAATATCAATATTGATTTATTTGTAAATGATGTGCTACTAACTATTACTGCATTTTGTTTTGTAGGATTAGGGCTGTTTCTGGAGGGGCAGAATGTCATTACAGATTACAGATTATCAGAGTTGGAAGGGACCTTGCAGGTCATCTAGTCCAACCCCCTGCCCAAGCAGGAGACCCTACATCTGCCTCTACCTAGGATTGAACTCACAACCTCCTGATTGTGAGGCAAGTCATGGTTGCCTCTCTCCTATCCAAGCTTCATGAGCTGACAGCCTGACATGAACAACAGAGGGAGGGAAAGAAAGAGTTGAATGTAGGGAGGAAGTACCAGGGGAAGGCAGCTCAGCTGAGCCGGCCACATTGTGAGAAGCTTCAGCCAGCCAAGGTCAGCCATCAGCATGTAGAGCTGAGAATCAAGAGCCTGTGTCCTAAACAATATAAAGCACCTAACTGGACATTTACAATCAAGGACCAGAGAGGTTCTAGTACCACTCTATATGACCTAAGAGGTCAGTAAGGGGCGTGCATAAGTGCACCAGCGTGCCTACCATCCCTGTCCTAATGTTCCCTCTTTTCAGTACCCATCTTATGTATATAAACAATGTTATATCTATGTATATTACCAACACGCACTTGACAAAAATAAATAAATAAAATAAAATAAAGCCTTGGTTAGACCACACCTAGAGTACTGCATTCAGTTTTGGTCACCACACTACAAAAAAGACATTGAAATTCTAGAGAAAGTGCAGAAGAGAGCAACCTGGATGATAAAGGATCTAGAAAATAAAACATACAAAGAGTGGTTGCAGGAACTGAGCTTGGCCAGTCTGGCGAAGAGAAGGACCAGGGGTGACATGATAGCAGTGTTCCAATACTTGAGAGGATGCCACAGAGAGGAAGGGGTCTCTATGGCACCAGAAAGCCAAACAAGGAATAACGGATGGAAGCTGACCAAGGAGAGATTCAACCTGGAAGTGAGGAGAAACTTTCTGACAGTGAGAGCGATCAACCATTGGAACAGCTTGCCAGCGGAGGTTGTGAGAGCCCCAACACTTGCGACCTTCAAAGGGAGACTGGACTGCCATCTGTCTCAAATGGTGTAGGAACTCCTGCTTGAGCAGGGATTGGAATAGATGACCTACAAAGTCCCTTCTAACTCTAATAATAAAAATAAAATAATAACAGGGGGAGGGGAGAGATGAAAATTTACTTTGTATTGTTTGTGCAGGACACCCTCAGATTCAGCTTCACTACTTATGTAATCACTTAAGATTCGGTAAAGTATATTTTTGGTGAAAACAATGGGCTATATGACTGAGTGGAACATTGCTCTAAGAGGCTCACAGCAACAGTAAAAAAGGAGTAGGAGTAGAGGGGAGTGTTGTCTTCCTGGTTCCTGCTAGATGTCAACATTTGACAGAAGGGACTGCATGGTGGGACAGGTGGAAACCTTCAGGGAGAGGGGCAGATGACCTGTCACTATCTGATATAAAGTTTTAAAGGTGATAACCACACTTTAAATGGCATCTACAAGTTTGCACAACAATCACATAATATGGATTAACCGAGGGAAACCCAAAGCTGCACACATCACTGCATTCTGGACCAGCTGTAATTTTCAGATGGTTTTCAAGGACAGCCCCATGTATAGCACTTTGTACTAACGCGAGCAGACCAAGATTACTTGGTTACACAAGCAGGAAATACATCCATTTGCGCAAAAGTAATTAAAAACCTGAGGTAGCTATAAAGTTGTTTTTCATCAAGTGCATTTAGAAAGAAGCGAATGTAGCAAGCTTATTGTGCCCTATCTGTGGTTTCCTGTCATGCCTCCCCTGAGTATATGTTTTTACTAATTTTTATTTATTTATTTATTTATTTATTTATTTATTTATTTATTTATTTATTTATTTATTTATTTATTTATTTATTTAGTCAACATGTGTACAAGATAACAAGTATGGTATAAATATAAACAAAAGCAAAGTAGGTATAGGTACATTTGGACAATAGGGCAGAAGGACAGGGACGGTAGGCACGATGGTGCGCTTATGCACGCCCCTTACAGACCTCTTAGGATTGGGTGAGGTCAACTGTAGAAAGTCTAAGGTTAAAGTTTTTGGGGTTTGGGGAAGAAACCACAGAGTCAGGTAGTGCATTCCAGGCACTGAGCACTCTGTTGCTGAAGTCGTATTTTCTGCAGTCGAGTTTCGAGCGGTTTACATTGAGTTTGAATCTATTGTGTGCTTGTGTATTGTTGCGGTTGAAGCTGAAGTAGTCATTGACAGGTGGGACATTGTGGCAGATGATTTTATGAACTACATTTATATCAGGTCTATTCATTTGTTCTCTTTAACTATTAAATATTAACTATTAAATATTTTTAGAATAGAATAGAATTCTTTATTGGCCAAGTGTGATTGGACACACAAGGAATTTGTCTTTGGTGCATATGCTCTCAGTGTACATAAAAGAAAAGATACATTTGTCAAGAATGGTTGTCATAGGTTTCAAGTAAGCAATCAGGAAACAATCAATATTAATATAAATCGTAAGGATACAAGCAACAAGTTACAGTCATACAGTCATAAGTTTAATTTAATTTAATTTAATAAGCGTTCTTATAAGCCGCCCAATCCCGTGGGAGGATTGGGCGGCTTATAAGTGGGAGGAGATGGGTGATAGGAACGATGAGAAAAACTAATAGTAATAGTAATGCAGCCTAGTGAATAGTTTGACAGTGGTGAGGGAATTATTTGTTTAGCAGAGTGATGGCGTTCGGGAAAAAACTGTTCTTGTGTCTAGTTGTCTTGGTGTGCAGTGCTCTATAGCGTCGTTTTGAGGGTAGGAGTTGAAGCAATTTATGTCCAGGATGTTATTATGTCCAGGATATTAACTATTAAATATTAACTATTCATTTGTTCTCTTTAACTCAGCCATTTCAATGCAAGAATCTTGATTAAACCTGATTTTAAAAAAATCTTCCAAGTTTGGCTTGAACTCTCATTGTCCAACATTCATTTCCTAACACGTCTTAGAATAAACAGCCAAAACTACTGCAAAACAATACCTTTAGGGGCATAGCTGCGATTTTTTTTCACTAACATGCTATTCCCAGCTCTTCTTCTGAACACGGAAACCCAGAAGAATTCAAAGGTCCTCAGAGGAGACGTTGCTTCTCACTATAATTATCACCATCCCGATATTTGGGACCTCTTGTGCTATTTCTCCAGTCATTGCCTTTTATGAAAAACAAAAAACAGACTGAAGTAATATGGAAGAGATCTTACACCAGCCTCCCATGATGCTGAATGTTGTGCACAACATATAATGACTGGCAAAGACCATGCTGTTGAATGTGCCTTTTTCTCCTTTCCATGTAAAACTTACTTTGTCTCTGTCTGAATCAAGAAAGTCACTTGCTTTTCCATGTTTTGAGTGTGCTGTGAATTTTTCTAAGTCTTCTTGTTGTTTAAAAACTGAGAAATGGCTGATTCAACCCAAGGAGGAAAGGAATTCCTGCTTATGTTTCTGATGCTTATGCTGAACTGGACAAAGTCGGGGATTCTCAGAACCAAATGCCCCCCCCATTTTGAAGAAGCAGGACAGAGGAAATCCATGGAACTATTATGGGCCAGGAGACCATATCATCACTGTGCTTGAAACTGCAACAAAACCTTCTCTTGAGCTGTTACAGTTTAATGGGGCTCGTTATATTTCTTCTCCGTAAGTCATTCAGTGTGTTGAAGATGCATTCCCTCCATTTCAATTTATAATACTCTTTTCCCTTCTTTGCCTTCCAGTTATTTCTACATTGTAGAATATGTGTAAGTTCTTGGATCATTTTGATTTATAGGGCTCTCCTCTTTATTATTTTGTACAAGATAACTGTATATAATTTTTGTTGACATGAGAATAAATCTCATAGAGGCGATTTAGATCTTTTCTTGGAATTCAGACAGTTAGAAATAAAGCCGAGATTAAAAGTCTAATAGAAAATATTTATTTCAGTACAAAAACAACAAATCCTGAATAGTTACATCTTTGCTATGAAAACACGACCGTTCAGGTCAACAGCTAAGGCAGAAGAGAACAATGGTGACTTAGGAATGCACACATGTGTACAACTCATATCACTTGTTCTGCTTATATTAAAATGTACCATAATATTAGAATAGGGGTGCATCACCCTGCATAGACATACAACTGACAATATTCACTACGTGACAATTTTGTACAAGATTCAGAATCAAGGATGGGGCAGAGGAAAACCAAAAAGAACTTGAGAAAGAGAGACACAGAATTCAGAGGATATTCTCATCCTCTTGCAGTATTGAGTTCATTTCTTAACTATTGACTTTCATTTTCTGTAGTTGTTGAAAAGATTATAGTTGCCTCTGCCTGTCCATATGAATTGCATGCTTCTTATAGGAAAAAGGATGACTTATATTTTAAATTGCTTTGCTGGCTCGCTTAATCATCCATGTACTTGCTTTTATGGTAGCTCTATTTGATTGAATGACCATGAATCATGGCAATTGGATATAGGAAAATGAGCATTAGCACAAATAATGATGTATTTGAGACTCTGATTGAAGATTCTGTCCAATCCCATCTTCTCAACACTCTTGGAAAATTAAATGGTGACGGGTGACTATCATTTGCCTCTGGTTTTCAATCAATATTAGCTTATTTTGTTGCTTCTGTTGTTGTTGTTGATGATGATAACATAAACATATTTGTACAGTACTAGATATAACAATCTGCCAGGAATACTACCCTACATTTTGGTCATTCAAATGGTCAACAAGAATTCCCAGTTCCTGCACAATTTCACACTTGGCTACAGCATCCATGACAACTATTTTAATACATTCGCAACTTCAAATGCCTTGATGGACACACTGTCTACTGGAGAAGCTAATGTTCCCAACTATAGCTGTGGAGGAAAGGGCAACCTTTTGGCTCTTCTTGATGGAACGGAAAGAGACATCTCCATTCAGATGTCAACTTTAGTATTCACCTACAAAGTCCCCCAGGTTTGTGTGTGCATTTCTCTATAAATAAAGTGAGTGAGATGGTGGTGGATGAGTAATAGATCTAGCCATATCTTCTGTATGAAATTCAAGAACTTGCTTTTCACCATGGTCATTGTAGGTGTCATGGCATTGGCTAGAGACAGGGATCAACAGTCGGGAAGGGGCATGGAATAAAGCAGCCCTATCCTTTCATGACACCAGCTCCACTGTTTTGCTACACAATTGTGAAGGTGAGGAAAGTTTCTGCATCCAATCAAAGGGTCTTTGTACAAAGGGAATGTCACGAGGTGATTTTTGATTGTCAGCTGTACTCATATGTCAGACTTTATGACCCAGAGGTTCTTAACAAAGTAGAGCAGTCACAAGAGCTGAGATGGCGCAGTGGTTAAATGCAGCACTGCAGGCTACTGCTAGTTCAGCAGTTCAGCTGTTCAAATCTCACCAGGCTCAAGGTTGACTCAGCCTTCCATCCTTCTGAGGTCGGTAAAATGAGGACCCAGATTGTTGGGGGCAATATGCTGAACTCTGTAAACTGCTTAGAGAGGGCTGTAAAGCACTATGAAGCGGTATATAAGTCTAAGTGCTATTGCTATGATGAGTGAACTGCGCAGATGCTACATTCCATTCTCATCCTCCATTTTTTTTCTTCACTGCTTTCCTCCCTGGAAGGAGGTCCTCTTAGATTGTCAAGATGTAATTATTAAGATTTAGTGTTTTTTATATTGCTTTTGTACTGAAATAAATATCTTGTTATTTAGACTTTATACTCGCGTTTCATTTTATTAAGGATTGGTTTCCAAAGGAAAGATTCATCTCCTCTAAGATTTATTTTCTAATTGCATCATGGTAGCAATTGGACGGCTTGAACTTCATCTTATCCTAACAGGGAAGTTGTTGTAGAGATAGGATTCTAATATTTTCTATATGATCTAGTTAAAGTAATGATGCTTTTAATGGTGAACCAATCCCAGATTTGTGAAAAGAACCCAATGGATTATCTTACCTATATTTGATAAAACAGGGCTCACTAGAAATTAATTAACAATTTTATCATCAAAATTTGTAGCATATTAGCCAACATGTTAACTATTTTTTTAAAGTGTAATCTGTTCATGAACAAACTCATCAAGGCTTGAAGAAAAGTAAGACTCTGGTGAGTACTTTGTACTGGCTGAATTATTCAAAAAAATATTTGGACATGTGAGGCTCTTTACAGGTAGCCTCATTTACACAAATAAATAATACCTGCCCAATTGGTTGGAATATGACAATAGTAGTTCCTATACAGGGGTGGGTTTCTACTTACCTCGCTGCCGGTTCGCTTCCACCCACGCCGCATGGGTGCGCCTCGTGGGCACGGCCGTGCTTTGCATGCGCGCGCATTTGCAGTGTCAAAAAATCCAGGAAAATTTTTTAAAAAGCCAAAAACAAGATGGCAACCACGTGCACAGTGCCAGAAACTTGGCTTCTGTGCATGCTCAGAAGAAAAAGGAAAAAAAAAGGAAAAAAAGCAAAAAAAAAAGCAAAAAAAGAGATGGTGGTGCCTACAGAACAGCACCGATTGAACCAGGTCGGTGACATTATCATGACATCACCAGTGGGTCGCTACTGGTTTGGGTGAACCGGTTCAAACTGGTCTGAACCCACCCCTGTTCCTATATCTAAAATAAAGAATAAAAAGTTCTTTGGAAAATGATCTCATAGTCATAGTAGATGGTTATTATTATTATTTTTTAATAAAAGTTTTTTATTTTTCTCCACCCATCCATATACCATAAATCATAACAAAGTATACATAATTATACATTTATATTCAATAAACCATAAACACACATCCTAATTTTGCACCTTTTATACTTTTATTGCCCATCTGTTTCCCCCCCATTTCATATCACTCCCCTCCCTCTATCTCCCTCTCTTCCCTCTACCTTCTTTCTCCTCTCCCACTTTCCTACTTCCCTCCTCTCCCCTTCTCCCCTTCCTTCTCTACTTCCTCTTTCTCCCTCTTCTCCCTAGTAGATGGTTATTAGATGGTTAGCTAATATAGGGAAATAACTCCTTTCCTTACCTAGGAGTAGTTTTCTCTGAGACAGGATCTTGGTTCTTTTATCATCAATGAATTCACTTACAGCAAAGGCATAAGTGAATTTACTGCTTAAATTAAAAAAGACATAGCTATCTTAAGGTGACCAGACATCCTGCTTTTGGCGGGACAGACACGCTTTTCAAGCGTGTGTCCCGCATCCCGCATTCTTTCCAAAAAGTCACGCTTTTTGGAAAGAATGCCGAAACAGCGGGACGTCTGGTCACCTTAGAAGGGGAAGCACAAAAGAGAGGTACTACCACAGAAATAAAAACCGGAAGCAAGTCGGGCTCTTTGAAAGCAGGGGACAGCATCAGGGAAGGTTTCCCTGACGGAGGTGCCAGCGAGTCCTTCTCCTGAGCCGCAGTAATTTCAGCGGGCTGGCTGCCTGCTGGGGGGAGGGGGAAGGGGGGCTGCTCCTCCTCTCCTTTCCCCGCCCCATCCGTAGCCCCGCGCTCAGAGGTGCCGCTGCTGTTGGGATGTGGGTGGAGGGGTGAGGGACGAGGAGCCGTCGCCGCTGCCGTCGTCTCAGAAAAAGGGGGTTGAGGCGCTGCTGCGGACTCGGAGTGGCGATTTGAGCTCACGAGCGGCCCAAACAGTGGCGCAAACAGCCCTTCCTCATCCCCCTCCCCTTCCTTCCCCCCATCGCCTCGCTACCGCCGTTGCTCTGGGCGACTGGGAGACCGCAGTGCTTGGATGCCTGGAGCTCGTGACAGAGACCTAGCCCTGAGCCCGCCATGGGCTGCTGCGGGAGCGCCGCCTCGTAGGTAAGCTGCCGGCTGCCTCCTTTCCTCGCCTCCCGCCTCCCGTTCGTTGCTTGCCAGCCCAAGCCACTGCCGGCTCCCGAAGGGGAGGCGGGAGGCGAGGAAAGGCCTCCCGCCTCCCCCCCACCTGGACGCCGACATTTGCGTTGTTTTGCCCTCTGCGCATGCACAGCGTTCTGCGCATGCGCAGAGGGCAAAACTCAAATGGCGGCGCCCAGGCGGGCCGGCCCCCCATCCCGCTTAAAAAAAATCTGGTCACTTTAAGCTATCTAGCATCATGAACTCCCAGTTATTAAAACATATAAGGTCAAAGTTGCCTCCACGCTCACATGGAACTGACATTTGGGGTTTAAAACAGGTATCACTATTAGAACAAACACAATAACAGCATATGAGAAATATTGAAGAAAAAAACTGCCCTAAGGTTAAAACATACTGGAAGAAAATTAGAAACTGGTTAGAGGAGATTATAAACCAGAAAATTGATCTAAAACCCGAAATGTTTTTACTGGGAATCTTTTGGACAAAATTTACTAGAGAGGAAAGCTAGTAAATTTTGTCCAAAGGATTCCCAGTAAAAACATTTCGGGTTTTAGATCAATTTTCCTACTAGAGAGGAAAGCTACTTAATACTACATATAACAACTGCAGCCAGATTATTGTATGCGCAGAATTGGAAAACAGACATCATCCCTACCTCCAATATGGTAATTAGAAAAATATTAGAATGCTCAGAAATGTGTAAATTAATGATGGAGATACATGGAAAAGAAGACTCCAAATTCTATGAAATATGGAGGAAATGGTACAGCTGGTTGAAACAAAACAAAAACTTAAAAATCTGGTCATAAAACAAGATTAAGAAAAAAAGTAAAGGTTTATATCCCTTCTTCATAAGAACAAAATGAGAATTATTTGTATATATGTTATAGATATGGGACATATAGTAAGAGTTTAAATAGATTTAGACTAAGATTAATAAAGGTTAAAAGAAACCAAATAACAAGGTAACATAAAACTGAATATAGTAATACTATGAAAAAGCTGTTAAAATGAATAAGTATTCCATGTGTAACTGTACAGTATGTAATCTCTGTTCTATTTTGTGTTTGTTCTGTCTTGTTTGTTGTGTATGTCTGTTTTCTTTTTTCTGTATTCTTTTAACAAAAAACCGAATAAAGATTTTTTTTATAAAAAAAAGAGATGTATTGAAGAAAAGGATGTCAGTTTCTTCAATAAGAGCTGAATTGGGAATTTATACAATATGTTCTTTGTCTAGAATCAGGGCATATAATTATAGGCATAAAATAATACTATGCAAACTGTCAAAGTTCCAAAACTCTGCCTGTTAGAATAACTAAATTTCAGGTAAAGACCTATTGGATTTATAAAATTCAGGGGTGAAATCCAGCAGGTTCTGACAGGTTCTGGAGAACTGGTAGTGGAAATTTTGAGTAGTTTGGAGAACCAGTAGTGGAAATTTTGAGTAGTTCGGAGAACCGGCAAATACCACCTCTGGCTGGCCCCAGAGTGGGGTGGGAATGGAGATTTTGCAGTATCCTTCCCCTGGAGTGGGGCGGGAATGGGGATTTTGCAGTATCCTTCCCCCAGGAGTGGGGAGGGAATGGGGATTTTGCAGTATCCTTCCCCTGCCATGCCACCAAGCCACATCCACCAAGCCACACCACACCCACCAAGCCATGCCCACAGAACCGGTAGTAAAAAATTTGGGATTTCACCACTGTTACAAATTATATTAGGAACTATTATGAGCCGAGGTGGTACAGTGGTTAAAAGCAGCACTGCAGTTCAGCTGTTCAGCTGTTCAAATCTCACCGGCTCAAGATTGACTCAGCCTTCCATCCTTCTGAGGTCGGTAAAATGAGGACCCAGATTGTTGGGGGCAATATGCTGAACTCTGTAAACCGCTTAGAGAGGGCTGTAAAGCACTATGAAGCAGTATATAAGTCTAAGTGCTATTGCTATTGCTAACTCTGGTTTCCCTGTCTTTTATATAATTGAAGAACAAGTTAAAAAGATTGTTCCACAAAGAATCTGGGATATTGAATAAGAGAAATATATAGTCATTCTTAGTAAGTTTGCCACATTGAAATGGATGAATTACTACAAATGTATTTCTAAATTGCCAAGTATTTCAATGCAGAAATGATTTAAAAAAAATTGGGGCAGTATTTACTTGAACAAGATTTGAGCAGCTGGACACAATGATTAAACGGAAGATTTAACGAAGTAACATACAATGAACATATTTGTATTTTTAAATTCTTTTTTACTTAATATGTTTCTTGTACTCTAGTTTTAATAGACTTACCGCATTTTTCAGAGTATAAGATGCACCGGAGTATAAGACGCACCTTAGTTTTGGGGGAGGAAAATAAAGGGGGGAGAATCTACCTACCAGATATTCATCTGGCTAGCGTCCTTAGTCTGTTCAGCTTCAGCACATTATTTTATCCTCTGGTTAGGGCTGAAAAAGCCTTTTTCAGAGGGAGTAGGAATGAAAACAAGCCTGCAAAGACTTAGGGCAGGAAAAACTGCTTCGGAGGGAGTAGGAATAAAAATAAATGCAGCAAGCCAGGAAGATTGTTAGCACTTCGTTAGGGCTGGAAAAAAAAGCTTCTAAACAGCTACATTCGAAGTATAAGACACACTCAAATTTTCAGCCTCATTTAGGGAGGAAAAATACTCTGAAAAATACGGTATTAATATCCTGTATTTTATATTCTGTATCTCATTATTTATTCATTTATTAGTTGCATTTGTATGCCGCCCACTCCACAGAGACTCTGGGCGGCACACAACAGTAAAAATTCACATGCAACAACAAATATAAAAAGCATTAAAACAATAGATATTAAAACATTAAAAAACATTAAAAATCACAATTTAAAAACCCATACAATAAATCATCCATGGGACCAAGAGTGATCGGTGTTGTATTAAAATCATTGGCTCCAGGCCTGTCGACAAAGCCATGTTTTTAATGCTTTTCTGAAGGCTGGCAGGGTGGGAATAATGCGGATCTCGGGGGGTAGTGTATTCCAGAGAGCTGGTGCTGCCACAGAGAAGGCCCTCGTTCGTGGGCCCGCCAGCCAACATTGTTTGGCTGACGGGACCACCAGCAGACCAACTCTGTGGGCTCTAATCGGTTTTAGGGAGGTATGTTGGAGAAGGCGGTCTCGGAGGTAAACTGGTCCTAAGCCATGTAAGGCTTTAAAGGTAATCACCAACACCATGACCTATAGGTAGCCAGTGCAGTTCGCGAAGGATGGGTATCACATGGGTGTATCTAGGGACTAGGGTGTATCTCACGGCTAATCAACAAAAAATTATTCTATTATGCTCATCAGAGCAAACTTGGATTTATTAAAAGCTGGTATTTTGGACTTAATCTGACCTCAGTTATAACACAGCATTCTTCATTGCTTTTTCAGGTCACTTGTAAATTTGTTTCAGAGGCTCTGAGTGATAAAAGACAATTTCCTTTTTTCTACCGAATGGCCCCCAAAGATGGGATCCAGTACCCAGCAATTGTCCAACTGCTCCTCCATTTCAGATGGACCTTGATTGGTCTTTTTGCTGCAGACACAGAGAAGGGAGAGGATTTCATGAGGACTTTTACTCTTGCACTTGTGAGGAATGGAATTTGCGTTGTTATAGCACAACGATTCAAAACGACTATGCCTACAGCACCCTTCAAGAATGCCATTCATAAGTGGAGACAAGTCAATGTCTTTGTTTTCTTTACAGACCATAATACCATGATTGATGGATTTCATGCCGTCCATTTCACACTGGAAGTTTTGCCAGGACCCATTGAAGGGAAAGTCTGGATCACCACACTCTTTGGCGCATTACTAACGAAAAGTCACAGAGTTTACCACCACGTCCATAGTATTTGGCACTTTGATATTCAGGGAAGAGAGGCTGACAATACTTTTCAATCATCGATCTTTGTGAAACCCCTACACAAGTGTTTCCACTGTTCTTTTTCAAAGCATGTCTTTTCTGTCAAAGGCCGAAAAAGATGCACCCAGAAAGCACCACTGGAGACTAAAGACAAAAAGAACAGGCACAAATTTGGAATTGATGTCCGTGTTTACAGTGTTGTTAAGACTCTGGCTTATGTCTTGGATGAGGCATATTCCTCCTTAACCAGGAGAAGAAGGAAGGAGGGTGAAGAGAGTTTTGGGGCTCCAAGGCTTCAGCCATGGCAGGTAGGGGATCCCAACATGGATCTATCAAACTTAATTCTTTTTAGAAGGAATCCAAAGGAGAAGCATGGGAACCATCCCCATCGCCTTTTCCTACAAGAGCTGATTAGGTTTGATCAATCTAATCACTTGAGGCATAATGTCCACACAAGTGATTAATTACAGAGAATTTTACCTTCATAACTTTGAAGAAGGCCCTGAGATTATCTAGCCCAATCCCTCCTCTCTTCTCTCTTCTCCAAAGCACCTGAGGGTAGAACAAGAAGCAATGGGTGGAAACTAATCAAGGAGAGAAGCAACCTAGAACTAAGGAGAAATTTCCTGACAGTTAGAACAGTTAATCAGTGGAACAGCTTGCCTCCAGAAGTTGTGAATGCTCCAACACTGGAAGTTTTTAAGAAGATGATGGACAACCGTTTGTCTGAAGTGTAGGGTTTCCTGCCTAAGCAGGGGGTTGGACTAGAAGACTTCCAAGATCCCTTCCAACTCTGTTATTCTATTCTATTCTATTCTATTCTATTCTATTCTATTCTATTCTATTCTATTCTATTCTATTCTATTCTTTGCATATTTTTCACATTTTTCTGATTGATGGCAGCTTGGTTCGAAGGTGAGGCTGACCTTCTGTGGTTCACTGGCTTTAAAACTTTCCCTCCTTTAAAGATGGTTCACCTTTCATTCACCCAGTATCTCCTCTCTTGTAACAGAGCTCATTTTTCCATGTCCCACACTCTGGAATAACTGTGAAAAGATCTTAAGCTTCTGTGAAACATCTTTCAGTAATTGGAAGAATGCCGTATCCTGCCTTTTCCAACTAAGAGATTGTGTTAATTTGAAAAGTGCTCCCCTCAGCATTCCCTCTCCCCTCAGCAGCTCGAGAAGCCTCAAATGTGCGAAAATGCCTAGGATCATCACCGCACGTTCGTGGCTTCTCGGACTGCTGAAGGGAGGGGAATGGAGATAGCTCCTGCCGCCCGTTCTTTCAACATCTCATGAGCTCCCTCAGCCATCCTCCCCTGCTTGGACTCACTGTGGGGTAGGAAGGCAGCGCATGCACAGTGCCGGAAGCTCGGCTTCTGGGCATGCGCATAAGAAAATTGAAAAAAATAAATAATTTTTTTTAAAAAAATGGCAGCGCCCAGGCACCAGCAACCGACCGCACCGGTACTCTGACATCAACAGTGGGCCGCTACCGGTGCTATAGAGTGGACCGCACCGGTAGGAACCCACCACTGCCACATACGTATGGCTTGTCTAGAGAAAAGGGAGAGACATAATAGCTGTATTCCAGTATTTGGGAGACTGCCATAAAGGAGAGGGGGGTCAACGTATTTTCCAAAGCACCTGAAGACAGGACAAGAAACAATGGATGCAAACTAATGAAAGGGAGAAGCAACCTGGAATTAAGGAAAAACTTCCTAACAGTGAGAACAATTAACCAGTGGAACAGCTTGCCTTCAGAAGTTGTGGGTGCTTTATCTCTGGAGGTTTTTAAGAAGATATTGGACAGCTGCTTGTCTCACATTGTATAGGATCTCCTGCTCAAACAGGGAGCTGGACTAGAAAACTGCCTAGGTCCTATTCTATTCTATTCTATTCTATTCTATTCTATTCTGTTCTATTCTATTCTATTCTATTCTATTCTATTCTATTCCATTCCATTCCATTCCATTCCATTCCACTCCACGCTACGCTACGCTACTCTACTCCTATTCTATTCTATTCTATTCTATTCTATTCTATTCTATTCTATTCTATTCTATTCCATTCCATTCCATTCCATTCCATTCCATTCCATTCCACTCCACTCCACGCTACGCTACGCTACTCTACTTCTATTCTATTCTATTCTATTCTATTCTATTCTATTCTATTCTATTCTATTCTATTCCATTCCATTCCATTCTATTCTATTCTATTCTATTCTATTCTATTCCATTCCATTCCATTCCATTCCATTCCATTCTATTCTGGAATGATTTGGGGGTTGGGGGAAGAGATGTTTCCTGTGGAATAATTTGATATGAGGGGGCACAGCTGCTAAATGGGCAGAGAAAGAAACTTTTCAGGATGTCAGAAGGGTTGGTGGGAGATTCATACGTTCAAACTTGAAATATTCTTTTAATGTAGCCTTATAATAAAGTAGAATCAGCTTATTTGGTCATGTTTCCTATCTGGACCAGCTTAGCCTAGCAACTTTCTTCTTGACAAATTTTTGAAGGACTTAATAATCTGTTTATTTTTGTTTGTTTGTTTGCTTGCTTTGATTCAATTTAACTTTGACCTGTTCTAGAATGTTCCCTGTCATTGATAAATTTTGCCAATTATTTATTCTGTCAATATATGATTGACAAATTTGCTGAACCTTTGTTTCTTAGTTTTCAAGTAACACAGTTTAGTTTCGAAGAGTACCAGCTTATTTCTTCCTTTCTTCAATTTAATTGGGATCTATAGAACGTTCCATATAATTGACAAATCATATTATGTTTTGTCAATATATAGCTAGTCAATATATGACTGAAAAAAGTTGTTGAACTTTCATTTTCTATTTTGAAAATAGCACTGACACTTCTTCATCTAGCAAGAATATTTCCAAGTTAGACAACTGTAAAAGAAAGGTTCAAATGTGAAAAGATCATATGGGATAACAAATGAATGTGCTTACATTTAAAATTCCTGATTTTTCCATTCTAGCTTCATCCATTTCTGCGGAAGAATAAATTTTGCAATCTTTCTGAGATGAAAATGTACTTGGACCAAAGCGGAGATCTGGTAGCAGATATGATCATATTGAGCTTGGTGGTTCTCCCGGAGCAGACTTACTTCACAAAGAAACTGGGGAGTTTTGAAACACAGAGACTTTTTATCAGCCAAGGTTTTCTTTCGCAATTAAATTTGATCAATAAGGTGGGCAAAATATTGGTGTCTTTTCTATGTTTTCCAAAGCCTTAGAACCCATTTCAGGTGGGCTAAGCCTAGTCACCAAGAAGGATGATTTCACTGAGATTTTAATGCTGGTATAGAACAATTAAAGATTTCTTAGACTGCTTGGGAGTACTATTGTCCAAGATGTCTTTCAGAGGTTATAATATGGAACACTGTTTTAAGCTGATTCAGCTATATCTAAAAATGAGATTTTGGGTCATTATTCTTTAGGACACAAGCCATGGCCCCTTTGTGTCCCCTCTGCAATGAAGTATATCTGTAAAATTGGTAAGAGAGGCCCTCAAGTGTTGTGGATGGCAATGCTGATGGCTTCAGGTTTACTGGTTTCTTGTTTCCAAACAGCAAAGAAGAAAGCAATTCTATTCACCAGGGCCCGAGTTCAGGTTTGGACTCATGTTGGAAGACTGTCTTGGGATTGGAACCAGGGTGGGTCATCCAAAGAACACACAGGGCAAGTTGCTTGGAGAAGAGGCATAGTATGTTTGAGAGCTAAAATACAGCAATTTAAAAAGTTGCCACAAACCTTGAGGTTGTTGCCTTTACAGAGGTATCTTTCCATTTACTCCTCCCAGGGATAGAGCCCAGCCTCTAGGAATTATTGGAAATTGTAACCAGCTGCATGGCCACAAGGGGGCACTTGGTGATGAGGCACTCTGCTGAACTTGTGGGATTTTTCATTTATTTACCATATCAACTGGCTTCCTGCTTAATTAACACCAAGACTGGAGGTAGCAATTTCACAGAGGAAGTGATCTTTTGCTCATCCTGAAATAATATTTACCAGAATGGGCTATCACTTCATTTAGAGTGTAAAAGATTTCCATGTCCTAAGTAGTAATGGGTTTCATTTACCTTTGCTACCGGTTCTTAGAAGCTTCTGCACATGCGCAGATCATCTGTGATGACGTCCGGGCAAGTGGGCAGAGCTTCCCGCCACCCCCACTACCAGTTCGCCCACCATTGGTCCTAAGGGATTTCTTATAGTTTTAATTGAGTTTGTTTGTTTGTTTGTTTGTTTGTTTACCGGATGTTCCGGCGTATAAGATGACTTTTTACCCCTTGAAAATCTTCTCAAAAGTCAGGGGTCGTCTTATACGCTGAGTACTAAAATTTCCGAGCCAGGGGGAGCTCAAAAATGACCACGGCTGCATCCCTGCCATTCTCCAGCCAAGCGACCGAAGGAGTCCCGGAGCCCCGACGCTGCCCTGCGGCTCGGTCTCCTGCCACCACCTGCAGCCTTCCCAGCAGGTGTGCACACGCGGGAGGGACCGCGGAGAAGAGGCGCCCGGTGGCTTAAGGCAAGAGGCAGGCGGGAGACACGGGCAGGAGCCTGCTGCCGCAGATGCCACTTCTGGCATTCCTGCGCCTCTCGCACCACTCGCCGGGCACCTCTGCTCTGTGGTCCCTCCCCTGTGTGCCCACCTGCTGGGAAGGCTGCAGCTGGCGGTGGTGGCAGGAGATCGAGACACAGGGCAGCATCGGGGCTCTGGTGCTCCTTCGGCCGCTTGGCTGGAGAATGGCAGGGATGCAGCCGTGGCCATTTTTGAGCTCCCCCCCAGCTCAGAAGTTTCAGCATGATAGCAGTGGCAGCGGCAGTAGTGCACGCTCTCCTTCCCTCCCCTGTGCGTTAACCCTGCCGGCGCAGCGGTCGGGGACTCAGTCGGGTGGCTGTAGTTCGGCGGGAGACGGTGACAGCGGCTCCTTCTGCCTCCGAGTGGAGGGGAGGGGAGACGTCTTGGAAGAGCTGAAGTGGTGCAGTGGTTAAATGCTGCTACTGCAGGCTGACTGCTAGTTCAGCAGTTCAGCTGTTCAAATCTCACTAGGCTCAAGGTTGACTCAGCCTTCCATCCTTCCGAGGTGGGTAAAATGAGGACCCAGATTGTTGGGGGCAATATGCTGAACTCTGTAAACTGCTTAGAGAGGGCTGTAAAGCACTATGAAGCGGTATATAAGTAAAGTGCTATTGCTATTGCTATAAGAGGGCTGGGCGAGGGAAAAAGGAGCCATAGTGGGGATTGGTTTGCATGGAGAAAGAAAGAAGGAAGGAAGGAAGGAAGGAGGGAGGGAGGGAGGGAGAAAGAAAGAAAGAAAGAAAGAAAGAAAGAAAGAAAGAAAGAAAGAAAGAAAGAAAGAAAGAAAGAAAGAAAGAAAGAAAGAAAGAAAGAAAGAAAGAAAGAAAGAAAGAAAGAAAGAAAGAAAGAAAGAAAGAAGTTAGGAAGGAAGGAAGGAAGACAGACAGACAGAAAGAAAGAAAAGAAAGAAGTTAGGAAGGAAGACAGACAGAAAGAAAGAAAGAAAGAAAGAAAGAAAGAAAGAAAGAAAGAAAGAAAGAAAGAAAGAAAGAAAGAAAGAAAGAAAGAAAGAAAGAAAGAAAGAAAGAAAGAAAGAAAGAAAGAACTTAGGATGGAAGGAAGACAGACAGTCAGACAGACTTTCAGACAGACATTCAGACAGACAGATAGACAGAAAGAAAGAAAGAAAGAAAGAAAGAAAGAAAGAAAGAAAGAAAGAAAGAAAGAAAGAAAGAAAGAAAGAAAGAAAGAAAGAAAGAAAGAAAGAAAGAAAGAAAGAAAGAAAGAAAGAAAAAGAAAGATGTCAGGAAGGAAGAAAGACAGAAAGAAAAAGAAAGATGGTAGGAGGGGTAGTCTTATACGGCGAGTATATCCTGAACTCTATATTTTAACTGGAAAAGTTGGGGGTCATCTTATACGCCCAGTCGTCTTATACGCCGGAACATACGGTAGTTTGTCAAGCATGTATGAGAAAACAATTATAAGTATGAACGTAACATATAAACATATAAGTATAAACAGGTAAAGTATATGCATAAGAAATGAGTACGAATAATGGGAACAGTAGGACAGGGATGGTAGGCAGGCTGGTGCGCTTATGCACGCCCCCTTACAGACCTCTTAGGAATGGGGTGAGGTCCACGGTAGACAGTTTTAGGTTAAAGTTTTGGGGGTTTGAGGAAGTAACAACAGAGTCAGGTAGTGTATTCCAGGCATTGACCACTCTGTTGCTGAAGTCATATTTTCTGCAATCGAGTTTGGAGCGGTTTACTTTGAGTTTACTTTGGGAGGCACAACTAATTGTCCCATGCAGCAATTCACCTGGACACAAGTGTCCCTGGGTGAATCTCCCAGGGAAAGAGAGGGGGAGAAAGGAGTGCCAGCAGACCATTGCTGGGGGAGGAGTGCCAGCTAAAGATGAAAGCCTGCGGTGGGTTCGCTGTGGTGGTGGGCCTGCAGTGAAGTGGGCGCAGAAATGTGGCTGCTATCAATTGTCCCATTCCGCACCAGCATGGCAACCATATAAATTGAAGAAATAAAAATAATAGAATAGTATGGAATAGAATTTTATTGGCCAAGTGTGATTGGACACACAAGGAATTTGTCTTGGTGCATATGCCCTCAGTGTACATAAAAGAAAAGATAAGTTCGTCATGAATCATAAGGTACAACACTTAATGATAGTCCAGGTACAAATAAGCAATCAAATCATATTAGGAACCAGTCAATATAAATTTGTAAGGATACAAGCAACAAAGTTACAGTCATACAGTTATAAGTGAGAGGAGATGGGTGATGGGAACAATGAGAAGATTAATAGTAGTGCAGACTTAGTGAATAGTTTGACAGTGTTGAGGGAATTGTTTAGCAGAGTGATGGCTTTCGTGAAAAAACTGTTCTTGTGTCTAGTTGTCTTGGTGTGCAGTGCTCTATAGCATCGTTTTGAGGGTAGGAGTTGAAGCAATTTATGTCCAGGATGTGAGGTGTCTGTAAATATTTTCACGGCCCTCTTTTTGATTCGTACAGAATATACAGGTCCTCAATGAAAGGCAGGTTGGTAGCAATTGTTTTTTTCTGCAGTTCTAATTATCCTCTGAAGTGTGTGTCTGTCTCTTTGGGTTGCAGAACCAAACCAGATAGTTACAGAGGTGCAGATGACAGATGCAGATGCATCTGTTATAATAACAAAGAAAGAACATCTCCTTTAAGATTGACGGGGCTAAGTTGTAAGGACACTGTCATTTGTATCTTAATTGTTAAGACAGTTTTGGACTACTTTCAAAAGGGAGCGGCTTTTCAATGTTTTATGTAGCCATGAAGAAATGTTTCCATATGCTACTGGCCAGAAGTTTCTTTCTTCATCACAGTTTATTCTAATTTAATAAATCTAATAGAATAAAAAAAACCTTTAGAAAAAATATTCTAAAATTGAATATGCATTGAATATCCCTACTGGTCAGAGCAATCATCATCAAAGTTTAAATCCATGACTATATGAAGAATGGAGGAACTGTTGTTAATACAGCCATAAGGAAGAGCCCACTGGTTGTCACTTAATGCTTAAATCTTTTCTCAATTCCATCCTTCTAGAATTTATTAACTAGAAAACTCCTTTATTGCAATGAGATATGCCAGAAGTAAAAGGTCGGAAATAAATGAGTAATCTGTCGGTAGTTGTATCTGTTAGAATATTCATAACTGGGAGAGCCATGTGAACAAAGTCAGCCAATGAATAGGCATAGTAACAAGATCAGCCAATTAGAGAAAAGTGCTTCTGAGCATGTGCAGGAAACTAAGCTTTGAGCTGGGCTGTATTTTTCCAGTCTACATTATGTCTCCATTGTGTGTGCTTGTCTACAGAAAGTCTCTGTAAGAAGTATATTTTTCAACTTAATGAAAAGAAGAACTTGTGGTACTGTAAATATCTGTTATTATGTTTATAAAGAAGTTATTTAATTCAGCTAAATGCAGTCAATTGTCAAAGCTTCTGATTTATTTTTCAACTGAGAAAATCTCCAACAATATCTCTTTGGAACTGATTAGAGATTTCCTATTTCCCAAAGGGAATCCAGTAGCCTACTTAGCTAATGTTACTTTTGAGCACCATTTTTTCGTGGATGCTAACATATTTTCTTTGGTGTTTGTTGTTTTTCTTATTAGCCTCTGCCTCAGTCCAAATGTGTAGAAATCTGTCATCCTGGATTTTTCAAACAGACTCGGGAAGGAGAGCCAGTTTGCTGCTACGACTGTGTTCCTTGTCCGGACGGGACTATCTCCATTCAAGAAGGTAATTGACACCACAGGAAAGAGTATTAGATTCATCCAGAGCATTTTGATCAATGTGCCTGTTAAAGGAAGCACATCTAAGCTTGATCATTTTGTTGTTTTTACTTTTTAACTTGCCCAATTTCTTTATGGGAGGAGTAAGAAAAAGATCTTGAAGGACAAGATAGGATGAGATAAAAGGACATGGGGGATTGGGCAAGGTTTCTTCTATCAGAGGAAATCTCTCTTCTATTTGTCAGTTTGGAAGTGTCCTTCCATGTTGCCTTTCTTAGGAACAACTGAATTCTTTGAAACATGATGAATGGTTTCAGGTAAATGGCTTTTATTTGTAATGGATTTGACATGCTGTGAGCTGCCCAGAGTCCCCCGGGAGTTGGGCGGCATACAAATCTATTAAATTAAATTAAATTAAATTAAATTTTCCTTGCCCATACTAAATTTACTTTAGAGGGCAAAAGATACCCCCCTCTTCCCCCCATCTTGCTAATATCACAGAGATACATAAGCAAAATATCTGTTTAGGAGGACCACAGAGGGAGAGAAGTTTGGTTCAAAGGACATGAGAAAACCAAATGGAGGACTCACCATAACATCCATGGAGAGAATTCGAGAGGAGAGGTTTAAACTAGATTTACCATTATTGGGAATAAAATCTTTCTCTTTTCCACTCCAGTGTTCTAATTGCCTGTGTTATAGTTTGAGAAGTAAAGTACAAATATTGTTTGTAGCTCAGTTCAACAACCCCAGGTTTGGTATAATTATTATTTGTTATCATTCCTACTGAGCCTTCCCAGTTCTTCTTATCTTTCCAGTTTTCATGGCCATTAAATAGCGAAATAGAAACAATTGCATCACCAAGAAAAAAGGATTATATCTGTATTTCTCTATGAAAAGAAAAAATAAATCTTACATCTACTGTCGGGATTAAAGGGAACCAGACTTGCATAATATCCATTTTATATCTTTGTGGAGCACATATAATAATAATAATAATAATAGTAATAGTAATAGTAATAGTAATAATAATAATAATAATAATAATAATAATAATAATAATAATAATAATAATAATAATAATAATAATAATAATAATAATAATAATAATAATAATAATAATAATAATAATAATAATAATAATAATAATAATAATAATAATAATAATAATAATAATAATAATAATAATATAGCAAGGTCGATGAAAAGGAACACGAAAAAATCGCAAAATACCAGGACTTAAAAATCGAAATCCAACGATTATGGCACAAACCAGCAGTGGTAATTCCAGTAGTGATTGGAACACTGGGTGCTATCCCAAAAGCACTGGAATTACATTTAAAACAGCTCAAAATTGACAAAATCACCATCAGTCAAATGCAGAAAGCCGCACTGCTCGGTTCCGCACATATACTTCGAAAATACATTACGACGTCCTAGGCCCCTGGGTGGGGCTCGACTAGTAATCAATGCCAAATCCGGCGAAACAACTGGCCGCTGTGATACAATTGTATAATAATAATAATAATAATAATAATAATAATAATAATAATAATAATAATAATAATAATAATAATAATAATAATAATAACAACAACAACAACAACAACAACAACAACAACAACAACAACAACAACAACAACAGAGTTGGAAGGGACCTTGGAGGTCTTCTAGTCCAACCCCCTGCTTAGGCAGGAAACCCTATACTACTTTTGACAAATGGTTATCCAATGTCTTTTTAAAAACTTCCAGTGTTGGAGCATTCACAACTTCTGGAGGCAAGCTATTCCACTGATTAATTGTTCTGTCAGGAAATGTCTCCTTAGTTCTAAGTTGCTTCTCTCCTTGTTTAGTTTCCACCCATTGCTTCTTGTGTATGTACAGGTATTTTTTTCACTATTTATTAGGGCTTTCCTATCTCTTGGTAAAAGCTGTCATTCCAGTAAGCTCATTCTTGCAATGT
Organism: Diadophis punctatus similis; assembly: GCA_023053685.1. NCBI lineage: Eukaryota > Metazoa > Chordata > Lepidosauria > Squamata > Dipsadidae > Diadophis > Diadophis punctatus. The sequence continues at coordinate 239,644,097 of JALIGW010000002.1, read as the reverse complement.
GAAAAGAGAGACTATAAAAGAAATACCACTTTCTATTTTTTCAGACACTGAAAAATGCACCAAGTGCCCAGATGATCAATATCCAACCGAGAGCAGAGTCCAATGTATCCCAAAAAGAATATCCTTCCTGTCCTATGAAGAACATCTGGGCATCATCCTGGTCTCAATTGCCCTACTCTTGTTCCTATTCACAGGATTCATTTTAATCATATTCATTAAATACCTAGAAACTCCCATTGTCAAAGCCAACAACCGCAACCTCTCCTACATCCTCCTGGTCTCCCTCTTGCTTTGTTTCTTGTCCTCCTTTTTCTTCATTGGACGACCAAGGAAAGCCACCTGTCTTCTCCGACAAACAGTGTTCAGCATTGTCTTCTCAACAGCTGTGTCTTCTGTGTTGGCCAAAACAATCACAGTGGTGCTGGCATTCTTAGCCTCAAAACCAGGGAACAAAGTGAGAAGATGGTTGGGGAAGAGCTTGGCCAACTCCATCATCCTTTCTGGTTCTGCTGGCCAAATTTTCATCTGTGCCTCATGGCTGGGAATTTCTCCCCCATTCCCTGACTCTGACCTGTACTCCCAACCTGGAGAGATCCTCCTGCAATGCAATGAAGGCTCTGTCACCATGTTTTATGTTGTCCTTGGCTATATGTGTTTCCTAGCTGCCATTTGCTTCACTGTAGCTTTCCTGGCCAGGAACCTGCCTGGGGCCTTCAACGAAGCCAAGCTGATCACCTTCAGCATGCTGGTCTTTTGCAGTGTTTGGGTCTCCTTCCTGCCCACCTATCTGAGCACCAAAGGAAAGTCCATGGTGATTGTGCAGATCTTCTCCATCTTGGCCGCCAGTGCTGGACTGCTGGGTTGCATCTTCTTCCCCAAATGCTACATTATCATCCTGAGGCCAGATCTAAATACTAAAGAACATCTAGTGATAAAAGTAGGGAAATAATAGTGAAACTGATTTTAGGCTCATAACGTTTCATTTCTCATTGCAGTTTTTATTGTACTTCTATGCTTCCTTTGCATCAATTTGACAATTAAGGTTAATAAAAAATGGAATAGAAATATGAAGAGTTTAAGCCTAATCCAATTACAATGCAACATAATCATCAAACGGTAAATATATTAAGAATTAAAATTGTCATTCAGCTAGAATGGATATGCTAAGAAATGAAACAGATATAGCACCATGAGACAAATGCAGAGGAGAAAAGATTCATAAAAGAAAGCAAGAAAGAGTACATTGCCTAAAGTGGGATATATATCAAAATTTAAATCTCTTTGAACAGACTGTCTTTCTCTCTTTATGATTTATTATTGAATGTAGATGAGGGCAGTAGAGCTGGATGTCAAGAACATGCAGATGAACCCCAGTGGCAACACTCTGTATGACCTACTCCAGTTATTTCTGCAGGCATTATGAGACATCATAGACTTTGTGGGATCTCAGAAGTTCAGGACTTTGGTGTCCTAACACCCTTTCTGGACATAAGGACATAAGACATAAGATCAAAGGAATGACCCAATGCAAAAATGCACTTGGAAGGTTCAACAACCTCCATGAAGACTTGATCCAGGGAAGAAAAAAGAGATCATCTTCAAATCAGATTGGTCTTTTATCTAAAGAAACCACACAATATTCTGGTTCCCAGAATGGAAAGCTTTCAGCATTGTGCCATGTGAACGGGAAAAGAATCTATGATGGGAAATGTCAGGAAAACATTCCTGAAATGTCACTCATCCAGACTTAACTAGGGAGCTGCAGGGAGAGCCCACCTTCTCCAGAAGCTGCCTAGAGGAGAACTGTCTTTGTCACATCCAATGGTGGGGAAAGAATCTATGATGGGAAATGTCAGGAAAACATTCCTGAAATATCATTGAAATGTCACCCCAAACAGAGGAGCAAGGGAAGCTGGTGATCCATTCCTGACCTTCTTTAGATTTATTTATTATTATTAGAGTTGGAAGGGACCTTGTAGGTCATCTAGTCCAACCCCCTGCTCAAGCAGGAGTTCCTACACCATTTGAGACAGATGGAAGTCCAGTCTCCCCTTGAAGGTCGCAAGTGTTGGGGCTCTCACAACCTCCACTGGCAAGCTGTTCCACTGGTTGATCGCTCTCACCGTCAGAAAGTTTCTCCTCACTGCCAGGTTGAATCTCTCCTTGGTCGGCTTCCATCCATTATTCCTTGCTTGGCTTTCTGGTGCCATAGAGAACAGCCTGATCCCCCTCCTCTCTGTGGCATCCCCTCAAGTATTGGAACACTGCTATCATGTCACCCCTGGTCCTTCTCTTCGCCAGACTGGCCAAGCTCAGTTCCTGCAACCGCTCTTTGTATGTTTTATTTTCCAGACCCTTTATCATCCTGGTTGCTCTCTTCTGCACTTTCTCTAGGGTTTCAATGTCTTTTTTGTAGTGTGGTGACCAAAACTGGATGCAGTACTCTAGGTGTGGTCTGACCAAGGCTTTATAGAGTGGTACTAGTACCTCTCTGGTCCTTGATTGTATCCCTCTATTTATGCAGCTCAGGACTGCATTGGCCTTTTTGGCTACTGCTGCACACTGCTGGCTCATATTTAGTTGGCTGTCTACCAAGACTCCAAGATCCCTCTCGCAATCGCTGCTATTGAGTGTGGTTTCACCCAGTTTGTATGTGTATTTTTGATTCTTCTTACCTAGGTGTAGAATTTTACTTTTCTCTATGTTAAATTTCATTTTATTGGTTTGGGCCGAGTGTTCGAGTCTGTCAAGGTACCTCTGGATTTTGAGTCTGTCCTCTGGGGTGTTTGCTACTCCCGCCAGCTTGGTATTATCTGCGAATTTGGTTAGTTCTCCTGCTATTCCCTCATCTAGGTTATTTATGAAGATATTAAAGAGTACTGGGCCTAGGACGGAACCTTGTGGTACACCACTGCTTACTTCTCTCCATGTGGACTTAGAGCCATTGAGGACTACTCGCAGGGTACGGTTGGTTAGCCAGTTGTTAATCCATCTGGTTGTGTAGCTGTCTATCCCGCTTTTTGCTACGTCTATGATTTTGGCTCCTGGAAGGCAGCATACCTCTCTGGATTGGTTATCTGGTCTATAGATGGCGGGTTCGGTTCCTCTGAGGATTGAATCTCCTATTACCAGTACTCGCCTTTTCTTTTTGCCTGGGGTTGTTTGGGGAGTTTTTTCTCTTCCTTCCTTGAAGAAACAACTCTAAACAGAAGGGAGAATGAGGAAAGATCCCCGCTCTACCACTTTACTCATAGTTGGAGTTGTAGTGGGAAATTTTTTTGCCTTGTTTTCAGATGATTCATGATCTGATTTCTGTGTTGATTTTCTGTCTAGGGAAATTGCCTCTATTCAAAATGCTCTGAGATTTGAGATAAGGTGGCCAAATAAATCAGACAGGCTTGACTAGTTCGCAAGGCCATGGATTCAATTGAAAAGGGATCTGTTGCCTGAAATCTGCCCTTGTTTTAAATTCAAGGCCAGTATTTATGCTTGACCTAAACTCTTTGCCCAGTTCATTTTCTTTGTTCACCTTCCTCAGTGAGAAAAACCTCCTGGTTTCTTCTGCTGAGAGACAAGTTACTTCAAGAATATGTTTTTAAACTGTTGGTAGTCCTTCTTTATTTAAGTACACCCGTTAGCCAATATTTGACTTGAGCAGCCCTGTAAGAGAGAACACATATCAGCTCTATGAAACCTTGGCAGATATCTTCAAAATTACTTAGGAAGATCTCAACATTGTCTTCTTAATAGTTGTATGGGAATCAGTAATCCTATTCTCCCAAGGTCTATGTATTATAGGTAGTCCTCAACGTACAACCGCAATTGAGCCCAAAATTTATGTTGTTAATTAAGAAATTTGTTTAGTGACTTTTGCCCCATTTTACAACTTTTCTTGACACATTTCTTAAGTGAATCACTGCAGTTGTTAAATTAGTAACATAGTTGTAAGTGAATCTAGTTTCCCCATTGGCTGCTTGTCAGAAGGTTTCAAAAACTGATCACATGACCATGGGACACTGCAACCGACATAAATGTGAGTCAGCGGTCAAGCATCCAAATGTAAATCATATGACTATAGGGATGCTTCAATGGTCATATGTGTGAAAAAATGGTCATAAGTCACTTTTTTCAGTACTGTTGTAACTTCAAACAGTCACCAAACGAACTGTTGTAAGTCAAGGACTACCAGTACTAGAAGGAAATGGATATTTATCCTTTCTAGATGTTACACATCTAGAAAGATGTGTAGAGCTGAAGTGGTGCAGTGGTTAAATGCTGCGACTGCAGGCTGACTGCTAGTTCAGCAGTTCAGCTGTTCAAATCTCACTAGGCTCAAGGTTGACTCAGCCTTCCATCCTTCTGAGGTCGGTAAAATGAGGACCCAGATTGTTGGGGGCAATATGCTGAACTCTGAAAACCGCTTAGAGAGGGCTGTAAAGCACTATGAAGCAGTATATAAGTCTAAGTGCTATTGCTATTGCTATTACACAGAAGGCCAAGATTGATTATACGAGGAATTGAGGATTGAGAATTGAGGATATCCTATTGAGGATAATTTTTATAGCAATAACATGAGGTAGATGTGGCGAGGGATTCAACAAATTACCAACCATCAACCGACCAATGTCATCCCTGCTAAGGGGGATGCTTTGTTGGCAGAAGAGCTGAATCATTTCTTTGAAGTGGAGACGTCAGATACAGCTAAAATACAGCCACCAGCCCATTGTAGCCCCCACCTCATTGTGGAAGAAGAGGAGGTGAGGAGCATTCTGAGGGCTGTGCACCCTAGAAAGGCTGCCAGTCCTGACGGTATCTCTGGCTGAGTGCTTTAAAACTGTGCTGATCAGTTGGCTGGAGTCTTTACAAGAATCTTCCATCGGTCTTTATCCCAGTCCACTATTCCATCTTGTTTGAAGGCTTCCACCATTGTTCCACTGCCAAAGAAGTTCCCTATCAATAACCTCAACGATTACAGACCAGTGGCACTCACTCCTATCATCATGAAGTGCTTTGAGAAATTGATCTGCCGGCACATCATTTCTGGTCTTCTGCTGTGAGAAGTAGAATTAAAATTATACTTCTAAGTAAAATTATTCTTGTAAGAAATAAGAAATAAAAATAATACATGTAATCAGAATCATTACACAACTATTATATGACCATATCATCAAGAATGTACTTTTGGATGACAATTGTAAATGTGACCTTATAAACAGGATGTTATAAGATTTATGTGTCTGTGGAGAGAAGATGTCTATGCAACCAGAATCTCAGGATTCTGCTCTCCACAACCTTGGCTGAACCTCTAAGCATAATTTTTAAAAAATCCTTCAGGACTAGCTCCTTACCCAACCTATGGTCACTAGCCACGGTCATCCCTATCTTCAAAAAAGGAGATCCAAGTAACGTTGAAAATTACAGACCAATCTCTTTGGGCTGCGTCACCTGCAAAATCATGGAATCAATCATAAACCAATCCATTACGCTCCACTTAGAAACTAACAACCTACTCTCCAACAAACAATTTGGTTTCAGAAAAAAAATTATCCTGTAATCTGCAACTCTTGCACTGCAAAAACATATGGACCACTCAACTTGATCAGGGTAAAACAATAGATGCAATTTACATAGACTTTTGTAAAGCCTTTGATTCAGTTGTACATGACAAACTACTTCTGAAACTAAAATCCTATGGCATTTCTGGACCCCTACATGATTGGATAACTGCGTTCCTGTCTAACAGACAACAAGTGGTCAAAATAGGAAGTGCCATATCAAATCCTGCTCCTGTCAACAGTGGTGTCCCTCAAGGCAGTGTTCTAGGACCAACACTCTTCATACTCTACATAAACGATCTTTGTGATCATATTATAAGCAACTGTGTTCTCTTTGCTGATGATGTTAAACTATTTAACACCACCGACAATGTTGCTACCCTTCAAAAAGACCTTGATCATGTAGCAGAATGGTCAAACAACTGGCAACATCAAATCTCAATCAACAAATGCTCTGTCTTACACATTGGCAAAAAAAATCAGAATACAAAATACAAACTTGGAGGAAATGAACTTGTAGATGACCCTCACTCCGTCAGAGACCTTGGAGTACTCATATCCAACGACCTAAGTGCTAGAGACCACTGTAACAACATTACCAAAAAGGCACTAAGAGTTTTTAATCTAATCTCGTGTAGCTTCTTCTCTGGCAACATCACATTACTAACGAGAGCATACAAAACATTTGTTAGACCAATTCTGGAATATAGCTCACCTGTCTGGAACCCGCACTGCATATCAGACATAAATACAATCGAGAGAGTCCAGAAATATTTCACAAGAAGAGTCCTTCACTCCTCCGCTCACAACAAAATACCTTATTCCACCAGATTTGAAATACTGGGATTAGACAATTTACAACTACGTTGCCTCCGATCTGATCTAAATGTAGTTCATAAAATCATATACCAAAATGTCCTTCCTGTTAATGACTACTTCAGCTTCAACCGCAACAATACACGAGCACGTAATAGATTCAAACTAAATGTAAAGTGCTCCAAACTCGATTGCAGAAAATTCGACTTCAGCAACAGAGTGATCAGTGCCTGGAATGCACTACCTGACTCTGTGGTTTCTTCCCCAAACCCCAAAAACTTTAACCTTAGACTGTCTACAGTCGACCTCTCCTCGTTTCTAAGAGGTCTGTAAGGGGCGTGCATAAGCGCACCACTGTGCCTACCGTCCCTGTCCTACTGTCCTATTGTCCTCTTTTATCGTTACTTTTTACTTATGTTTATACAAATTACTACTATACATGTTTGACAAATAAATAAATACATAAATAAATAAATAAAATAAATATGGGAAAGGGCAGGATGACCTGACAGTAAATTGGACAAATGAGTTGCTATCAGGATAAATGACAGGGTCTTTCCAAGTTGGAAAGTACCGTGTAAGGGTGCCAGAGGTATTGTAAGAGAGCCAAGAATCTTACATAAAGCATGAGTAAGGAGGGAGTGGACATTGGAATAGGAGGAGCGAAGTTGAAGAGATGAACTGTATAAATATATGATATTCATAATGTAACTTTACCTCTCATGACACAGATCAAGTCCGATCATGTGAGGTCCGCTTCTTGCAAGAACATAATAAATAACTGCTTTATTATTGTTCATTTGACTCCTGTTGCATTTATTGATAAATTTATATAGCATCTGCATACATTTGATAAACACCTGTTTGCATACAGAAGAAATAGATCTACAGACGATGCTATAGCCATCACTCTTCACACTGCTCTGACTCATTTGGAACAGCAGGGGGTGCTATGTGAGGATGCTTTTTGTAGATTTTAGCTCCGCATTTAACACAATAATTCCACATAGACTAGTGTCTAAACTTATGGATCTTGGGCTTTCTTATTCAATCTGCCTTTGGATTATGGATTTCCTGTCTGGCCGCTCTCAGAGGGTCAGAATAGGTAATTATATCTCTTCAGCCCTTATTCTTAACACCACAGGGTTGCGTGTTGAGTCCCTTACTCTATACTCTTTATGTGCATGACTGCATTTCCACTCAAGCTAGTAATATTATTACTAAATTTGCAGATGATACAACAGTGGTGGGACTGATCTCCAAGGGGGATGAGTCTGCCTATCGAGATGAGGTAAAATGGTTGCTTTCGTGGTGTGGAGACAATAACATTGGTCCTTAACACAAATAAGACCAATGAGCTTATAGTGGACTATAGAAGGAAGAGATCAGACATCTAGACCTTGCTTATCAATAGAGACCGAGTGGAGCAAGTGGCCAGTTTTAAGTTTCTGGGTGTTATCATAAAAGAGGACCTGACCTGGGGAACTCACATTGCAGCACTGGTCAAAAGGACCCAGCAGAGATTATACTACCTGAGACTTCTCAGAAAACAACAACTGAATGAAAAACTGTGGTGGCCTTCTACCGCTGCACCATAGAGAGTATTTTAAATTACTGCATCTGTGTATGGTTTGCCAATTGCACAGTGGCAGATAGGACAGAATTCCAGAGGGTCAATGTCATTGCCCAGAGCATCATTGGTTGCCCTCTCCCCACTTTCTTAAGTTCAAAACATTCTTAAAGAGCCATCCCATCCTGGGCACCCTTTTTTTGAACTATTACCATCTGGCAGACGGTACAGGATAATAAAAACAAGGACAAATAGGCTGAAAAACAGCTTGTATCCCAGGGCAGTAACTATATTGAATTCTACGGTATAGTGCAATATCAGGTTTTCAATTTCAATTATATAGAATGTAAAGGATGTATGTTTGCATTTTTATTTTTATAGTTATAATGTACACTGAAGACAGCATTTAATTTTGTTATACCATGTGCAATGACAATAAAGTAAAGTAAAGTAAACTAAGCAAGTTCCTAATTCCTGTGACACATTTCCTCACATAAACTCCCCATCCTGAGGATCACCACGTTGATTGACAAAAGGTAAAAATTACAACCCCCCGCGCTGAACTCAAAAGATGCCAAGACCTGGGTGAAAATGACTTATACATTGACTACCGTGCTGACTGCATTAAAATTCAGAACAACGGCTCACATCTCAACAATCCCCATCCCCACAAACAATACTAACTTCCTCATAATCCACCGCCACAGGCCTTAAATGCAAGCTACTTAACGCAAAAAGCCTAGTAAACAAAATACCAAAATACCAAATACCAAAATACCTTGTAGGTCATCTAGTCCAACCCCCCCCCCTGCTCAAGCAGGAGTCCCTACACCATTTTGGATAAGTGACAGTCCAATCTCCTTTTGAAAGTCTCAGGTGTTGGAGCTCTCACAACCTCCGCAGGCAAGCTGTTCCACTGGTTGATCGCTCTCACTGTCAGAAAGTTCCTCTTTATTTCCAGGTTGAATCTCTCTTTTGTCAGTTTCCATCCATTATTCCTTGTCTGGCCTTCTGGTGCTTTGTAAAACAGCCTAATCCCCTCCTCTCTGTGGCAGCCCCTCAAATATAGGAACACTGTTATCATGTCACCCCGGTCCTTCTCTTTGCCAGACTGGCCAAGCTCAGTTCCTGCAACCGCTCTTCATATGTTTTAGTTTCCAGTCCCCTTATCATCCTGGTTGCTCTCCTCTGCACTTTCTCTAGAGCTTCAATGTCTTTTTTATAGTGTGGTGACCAGAACTGGATGCAGTACTCTAGTTCTGGTCTAACTAAGGCTTTATAGAGTGGTACTAGTACCTCCCTAGTTCTAGATTGTATCCCTCTGTTAATGCAACTCAGGATTGTATTGGCTTTTTTGGCTGCCGCTGCACATTGCTGGCTCATATATAGTTGCTTGTCCACCAAGACTCCTAGAACCCTCTCGCACACTATTGAGTGTGGTTTCACCCAGTTTATATGCGTATCTTTGGTTTTTCTTACCTAGGTGTAGGATTTTACTTTTCTCTGCATTGAATTTCATTTTGTTTGATTGGGCCCAGTGTTCAAGTCTGTCAATATCCATCTGGATCCTGAGCCTGTCCTCTGGGATATTAGCTACTCCCACCAGCTTGGTATCGTCTGCGAATTTGGTTAGTTCCCCTTCTATTCCCTCGTCTAGGTCGTTTATGAAGATGTTAAAGAGTACTGGGCCTAGGACGGAACCTTGTGGTACCCCACTGCTTACTTCTCTCCATGTGGACTTAGACCCATTGAGGACTACTCGTTGGGTGAGGTTAGTCAGCCAGTTGTTGATCCATCTGGTTGTGTAGCTGTCTATCCCACTTTTTTCTAGCCTACGGAGAAGTAGGTTGTGGTCTACTTTGTCAAATGCTTTGCTGAAGTCCAAGTATATTATGACCTCCTCTAGGCAGCTTCTGGAGAAAGTGGGCTCTCCCTGCAACTCCCTAGTTAAGTCAGGATAGTGACGTTTCAGGAATACCCTCCTGACATTTTCTAGCATAGATTCTTTTTCCATTCACATGGCATAATGCTGAAAGCTTTCCATTTCAGGGACCAGAGTATCATATGGCTTCTTTGGATAAGAGACCAATCTGGTATGAGGATTGTTAAGGTGTGTGCAGAGCAATCCTTGAGTTATCAAGGACATGCACATAGAAACGTGGTCTTGCAGTAGATATCCAGTAAATATGAGTAACTATCCAGTCATACATACAGATAGGTTAAAGTGCATATAGTGTTTACTTTTAGAAATAGCACAGTCCAAATAAACAGTCCAGGTCATACACGATCAAATCAGTCAATATCTAGAAGTACAATCATCTTCTTATCAGCCTGTCTTTGTCTTACACATCAAACAAAGATATTACAGCTTACAAACACATCAAAATATCAAGAGTAACAGAGTAATAGAGCATAACACAGAGCTCACTATATCAGTCAAAGAGTCAATAATGAATGAATCAGCAGAGCGAGAGAACCATGACCTCTAGCTCCCTCTTATGGCAACTTGTAACACTACAGCCAATCAGAATATAGCAAACATTTTTAAAGCTGTATTACTTAAATATATACAAACTTATATCGGTGGCTTGTTTATATATTGCCAACCCAACCGTTTGGACTGAGTCCTAACAAGGATGTTTTCTTTTTCTTCCCTGTATCAAATATTCACAGAAGCTATTGAGCTTTCCAGGTGCTGTTTTAATTTAATTTAATTTAATTTAATAGATTTGTATGCCGCCCAACTCCCGGGGGACTCTGGGCGGCTCACAACATGTCCAAATCTATTACAATAAAACATCACATTTAAAAATATATTAAAAAAATTAAAAGAAAATCTCCAACATTCATAACAAGGGGGGAGACCCAGAGATAATATGCTCGGTCTCACTTTCACCCCGCCTGCCGGAAGAGCCACGTTTTTATTGCTTTCCGGAAGGCCAGCAGGGTGGGGATGGCTCTGATCTCCGGAGGAAGTTGGTTCCATAGGGAGGGAGCTCCCACAGAGAAGGCTCTCCCCCTAGGCCCCGCCAACCGACATTGTTTGGTTGATGGGACCTGGAGGAGACCCACTCTGTGGGACCTAACTGGTCGTAGGGAGGTATGCGGCAGGATGCGGTCCCGAAGGTAACCTGGCCCTGAGCCATGTAGGGCTTTAAAGGTAACGACCAACACCTTAAATTGGATCCGGAGACTAATGGGCAACCAATGCAGCTGACGGAGGACAGGTGTTACATGGGTGTACCTGGGCGCACCCACCACGGCACGAGCAGCTGCATTTTGCACCAATTGTAGTCTCCGGATACTCTTCAAGGGTAGCCCCATGTAGAGCGCATTGCAGTAATCCAGCCGGGAGGTGATAAGGGCGTGGGTGACTGTGAGTAGCGCCTCCCTCTCCAAGAAGGGTCGCAATTGGTGCACTAGGCGAACCTGTGCAAAGGTCCCCCTAGCCACAGCTGAAAGATGATGCTCCAATTTTAGCTGTGGGTCTAGGAGGACACCCAAATTACGAACCCGTTCTGAGGGAGTTAATTTCTCTCCCCCAAGAACCAAGGAGGGGCAATTGACATAATCCTTGGGAGGCAATATCCATAGCCACTCGGTCTTGTCAGGGTTGAGCTTTAGCCGGTTCTTCCCCATCCAGACCCTAACATCGTCCAGGCAGCGGCACATTACGTCGACGGCTTCCCTGAATTGAGACGGGGTGGAGATGTACAACTGGGTATCATCAGCATATTGCTGATACCTCACCCCGTGTCGTCGGATGATCTCACCCAGTGGTTTCATGTAGATGTTAAACAGGATGGGCGAGAGGACTGAGCCCTGCGGCACCCCGCAAAGTAGGGGCCTAGGGCTCAACATCTGCCCCCCTGTCAACACCGACTGCATCCTGTCAGAGAGGTAGGAGGAGAACCACTGTAGCACAGTGCCGCCCACTCCCACCTCGCCGAGACGACGCAGAAGGATACCATGGTCAATGGTATCGAAAGCCGCTGAGAGGTCAAGTAGCACCAGGATGGAGGAATGACCACCATCCCGGGCTCGCCAGAGGTCATCCATCAGGGTGACCAAAGCCGTTTCCGTACTGTAGCCGCGCCTGAAACCCGATTGAAAGGGATCCAGAAAATCAGTGTCATCCAACAGCCGTAGGAGTTGGAGTGCCACCACTTTCTCTACAACCTTCCCCGCGAAGGGAAGGTTGGAGACCGGACGGAAGTTCTTTAAATCCGCTGGGTCCAGGGAAGGCTTCTTGAGGAGGGGCCTCACCACCGCGACTTTTAAGGGCCGCGGGACGGACCCCTCTCTCAGAGAAGCGTTGACCAACGCCTGGAGCCAGCCGCGTGAAACCTCCCTGGTGGCCGAAACCAACCAGGATGGACACGGGTCCAATGAACAAGTGGCGGAACTCATCGCTCCTATGGCCTTGTCTACATCATCAGGAGTCACCGGTTCAAACTCCTCCCATATAACAGGACTAAGACCTGCCCCTGTCACCTCGGCCTGTACTGCCCAAGTTTTGCTGTTTGATCATTACTTTTCAGTTATGTCCAGAAAGGGTGTTACAGCAGTGATGTCTCAAAATCAAGTCCTGAAATTCTGAGGTCCAAAATCTATAATGTTAAACTAACACCTGCAAAATAACTAGCGTAGGTCATTTAAAGTGTTGCAACTGGTTTCCATATTCATCCAATCTTAGGCAACATACACTTTCTCGCTCTCTTTTGGGAAACTTGTCTCTTCTGCATTTGTCTCATGTTAAAATAACTATCTTATTTCTTATTCTGTCCATCTCTGGCTGTATGAAAATTTTAATTATCTATTCAATTATTTTACTGTTTGGAGATCATGTTGTATTAAAAACGGCAATGAAAAATGAAATGTTATGAGCCTAAAAACAGTTTCACTATTATTTCCCTACTTTTGTCATTAGATGTTACTTTGTATTTAGATCTGGCCTCAGCATGATGATGTAGCATTTCGGAAAAAAGATGCAGCCCAGCAGCCCAGCACTGGAGGTCAAGATGGAGAAGATCTGCACGACTACCATAGACTTTCCTTTGGTGCTCAGGTAGGCGGGCAGGAAGGAGACCCAGACACTGCAGAAAACCAGCATGCTGAAAGTGATCAGTTTAGCTTCATTGAATGCCCCAGGCAGGTTCCTTGCCAAAAAAGCTACAGTGAAGCAAATGGTGGCTAGGAAACACATATAGCCAAGGACAACATAAAACATGGTGATGGAGCCTTCATTGCATTGAAGAATGATCTCCCCAGGCTTGGAGTGGAGGTCAGAGTCAGGGAATGGGGGAGAAATTCCCAACCACAAGGCACAGATGACAACCTGGGCACCAGAACCAGACAGGATGATGGAGTTGGCCAAGCTCTTCCCCAACCATCTTCTCACCCTGTTTCCTGGTTTTGAGGCCAGGAATGCCAGCACCACCATGATTGTTTTGGCCAACACAGAAGACACGGCTATTGAGAAGACAATGCTGAACACTGTTTGTCGGAGAAGACAGGTGGCTTTCCTTGGTCGTCCAATGAAGAAAAAGGAGGATAAGAAGCAAAGCAGGAGGGAGACCAGGAGAATGTAGGAGAGGTCCCGGTTGTTGGCTTTGACAATGGGAGTTTCTAGGTATTGAAGGAATATGATTAAAACAAAACCTGTGGTTAGGAACAAGATTAGGGCAAAGGAGATCAGGATGATGCTGATATGTTCTTCATAGGACAGGAAGGTTATTCTTTTGGGGATACATTGGATTCGGTTCTCAGTTGGATATTGATCATCTGGGCATTGGGTGCATTTTTCAGTATCTGACAAAACATAAAGTAATATTGCTTTTATAGTCTTTCCTTTCACATCTCAAGAAAGACCTTCTTTGGGTGACAGCTGATACTGAGAGACAGGAACACCATAGCAAATCGTAACTAGGAGACTGCATAGATATATAAAACATTCATCTGGCTGACCTTTTTAAAGCAAACTTTGGGCAGCTTGCAGCCAGCAAAAATCCCCCCAATATATACAGGTATAAAAACAACAAAAAGAAATAAGATCCAAAAGAGAAATACTTGGAATCAAAACCACCTTAACTGATGCAACACACCACATTCTCATCCTACACTAACCTCATTTTATCTCAACAATCGGGGGAAGAACATACATCTACAGAATTTCAGAAGGCTGGGTGCCTGTTGGAATTCAAGGAAGAAGGTGTGCAATAGGGCAGGAGTTCCAACAGAAAAAGCAGGCTTCCAAAGACCCATAAGGTGGCCATATTTTACGGAACCAATTTGGGGCATGTCTATCATATCTGCTCTGGCCTTTCATGCTTAGGTCCATGGTGAGCTTCTTGAGAAGAGGGCCCCCTTCAAGATAGAAGGTGGTATGTGCTCATTGCTGGAAATAGGCATTAAGGACCCCAAGATTGAAATTAGCTGCAATCCTTGAGCCCCTCTGGAAATTCCTTAATATGTGATTCCTTCAACAGAACTGGGAACCCTCTAATGATAGGGATCCCGTCAGTGGTGGGTTTCTACTGGTTTGCCCCGGTATAAATGCATATTATGTAGATTGTTCTTTATTAATTATCATTTCCTCTTCCTTTCTATTATATCTGGTTGCTTTTAATCCCAAAAGTGAATTTAAAGCTTTTTTTCCTTTTAGAATCACAACTGGATTTCGTGTGTGTGCGTGTGTGTGTGTGTGTGTGTGTGTGTGTGTGTGTGTGTGTGTGTGTAATTGTTTGTATTTCACTGTTTAATATCCAATACAATTGAAATTATCAGATGGACAGGCTTAATAGGGATCCTACTAATGAATCCATTATGGTGGTTTTGTTGAACCTGGGAGGATTGAACTGGGCTATGAACAATATTTGTCTTTTACTTCTTAAACCACAAGTTAAAGTATTTGAGAGGAAAGAGGCAGATTTTATGCCTAATAATGGTAAATTTAATTCACATCTCCCCTCTCACACTGATATCCCCTTGATGGATTTTGGGGTGAGTCCTCCATTTGGTTTTCTCTTGTATCTTGAACCCAACGGCTCTCCCTCTGTGATCCTCTCAATTAGCTCTTTCTGCTTATGTGGCCCTATGAACTTAATGAAGATGGACTGATGGATTAATTGATTGAAATATTGCTTGAATGATTGATCGATGTACCATTGGCCTATAATGTAAAGTTAGCTTGGATGAGAAAAAGCCATTCACCTGAAATTATTTCTCAAATTTCAAAGAATTCAAATGTTCCTAGTAAAGATAAGATGCGAGGACATTTCTAAACTGACAAGTAGAAGAGAGATTTTCCCTGGCAGAAGTAACCTTGCAGAATCCAACAAGTTCTCCTATCTCTTCCAAACTCATCTTTTTCTTACTCCTCCCATTATGGAAGAAAAACAGCAACATATTCAAAATTAAATGTGTCTTTAACATGCATCTCTACCTAGATCACGGGTGTCAAACTCGCAGCCCACGGGCTGGATGTGTCACGTGCTGGCCCACCCCCGCCCGGTTTAGTGAAGGGGGAAAAAGTCCCAATATGTCACATGACACTGCTGTGACAATATGAGTTTGACACCCCTGATCTAGATGCTCTGGATGAATCCAGTACAGTAGAACCTCTGGTCACGACCATAATTCGTTCCATAACTTTGGTCGCAATCCAATTTGGTCGTGACCCGAACCTAATTTTGGAAGTTTGGCACTTACAAAAAGAAATGGCGCAGAAGGGGAAATCAGCCGCAGAAAAAAAATATTGGGAATTTTTTGGTCGGAACATGATTTGGTCATGGTCAGAAGTGTTCGTGACCAGAGGTTCCACTGTATTCTTCCTCCAGAGTTACCCACCTTCCTGAGTGGAGATGGTCCCCTTTGGACAAGGAATGCAGTCATAGCAGCAAACTGGCTCTCCTTCTCAAGCCCGCTTGACAAATCCAGGACGACAATTTTCCACACATTGGGATTGAGGGAAACTCTAAAGCAGGCAAGTAAGGAATGCCAAAGAAAACATGTCAGGACTGACCATCCATGGAGAATAGATGTCAACATAAACATTAGTCCAGTACACAATGGGCTTCACTTAAATGAATATAACATTTCTAATTCCAAATAACTGTAAGAACTTGTAGTTTCTTCATTTAGTTCCCCACCTTTGCTTCTGGCAGATCACTTTGCAATAAAATACTTTTCTACTTAATAAAGTCTGGAAGGATTGAACTGAAAAAAATATTTAAGCATTAAATGACAACCAGTGGCTTCCTCCTTATAGCCATGTTAACGTGCATTCTTCCATTCTTCATATATCCATGACATTAAAGTATGATTATCTATTCACATTAAATTTTGAAATAAAATGTAATTGTAAATTTTAATTCTAAATTTATATTAAATTTATAAATTTATTAAAATTTTACTCCATTAGATTTATTTTCAAAAAGTAAAACTGTGATGAAAAAACAACTTCTCACTAGTAGGATCTGCAAAAAATTCATTATTGTTGTGCTCTATTTCTGTAGAGATGTAGTTATTTCTTATATATAGTGCAACTCTACCTCCTCTTTTATTTGGTCTATTTCTTTTAAATAATTTAAATCCCTCTAGCTGTATATTTCATCCCACCAAGTTTTCGTAATGGCAACAATATCTTCCCTCATTTACTTGAATTTCTAATTCACCCTGTTTATTCTTCATACTCTGTGCATTGGTGTATAGACATTTGAGTCCATCTTGATTGACCCTGTGTTTACTGTCTACATAACCTGTGTTGTGCCTGACTGCCCCTTCTTTCTTGCTGCCTGTTTGATTAATGCACATGGTATGGCACTCACTATTAAATGCTTGGTTTTGCTTGACAGCAGGGCTGATAATCTTACCCACACACACATCTATGTTGCATGCACTGATAACCCTATTAATTTTAGATTGCTGGGGACAGAAATGTTCTGTATCAATTAATTCTCTGTCCCCGCTGTTCAGTTTAAATATTTATCCAGGAAATCTGTGAATTTAATACCAAGTAACTCAGTCCCTTTCTTTGATTGATGCAAACCATCTCTTTTGTACAGTTTTTCATTGGACCAGCTGCAGACATCATGACTAATAAAACCAAAGCCTTCCCTTTTACACCACTCCTTTGTTTATATATTTATCTGCTCAATTCATGTGGCTGCCATGCTAGTGAAATAAGACTAAAACTGACTGCCTAATTTCTGGAACTGTTGCGATGTAAGATGGAGGTGAGATCATGAGAGTGTGACCCTCAAACAGGGTAAGTCAAGTATCTTTTGCTGCCAGAAGTGGGACATAAGTATGACCCTTTTGTCAGGAGGAGATGTTTCTAAGGCCCAGCTAGATATCCAAGAGAAATCCTTTCTGTTTAATAACTACAATTCGGTGACACCAACTGGCATGGAAAACTAACCTACATTTATTATTAATTAAATTTGGAGCCTACTTTTTATTTATTTATTTATTTATTTATTTATTTATGGTTTCTTATATGCCGCCCCACTCCCGAGGGACTCAGGGCGGCTTACAACACAGGAAAAATACAAGAAAACCAATAAATTCAATTTAAAATCAAAATATAAAAATTAAAAATTTCAATATAAAAGCACCATTCAACCGCCAGACATACCCGGGGGAGAGTGTAGATGGAATTAAGCTCTACCCCCTGCCTGCAGGAAGAGCCATGTCTTAACGGCTTTTCGGAAGGCCAGCAGGGTGGGGATAGTTCGGGTCTCTGGGGGGAGTTGGTTCCAGAGCGCGGGGCCGGCCACAGAGAAGGCTCTCCCCCTAGGACCCGCCAGCCGGCATTGCTTGGCTGACGGGAGCTGGAGGAGGCCAACTCTGTGGGCCCTAACCGGTCGGAGGGAAGTATGAGGCAGAATGCTGTCCCGGAGATAACCTGGTCCTAAGCCATGAAGGGCTTTAAAGATGATGATCAACACCTTGAATTGGACCCGGAGACTAATGGGCAACCAATGCAGCTGGCGGAGTATAGGTGTCACGTGGGTGTACCTTGGCACACCCACCACAGCACGCGCAGCTGCATTTTGCACCAGCTGGAGTCTCCGGATACTCTTCAAGGGTAGCCCCATGTAGAGCGCGTTGCAGTAGTCCAAACGGGAGGTGACAAGGGCATGAGTGACCGTGAGTAGAGCCTCCTTCTCCAAGTATGGCCGCAACTGGTGCACCAGGCGAACCTGTGCAAAGGCCCCCCTAGCCACAGCAGTGAGATGGTGTTCCAATTTTAGCTGTGGGTCTAGGAGGACCCCCAAGTTGCGGACCTGATCCGAGGGAGTCAGTTTCGCTCCCTCGAGAACCAAGGAGGGATAGTTGTCATAATCCTTAGGAGGCAATATCCAAAGCCACTCAGTCTTGTCGGGGTTGAGTCTGAGTCTGTTCCTCCCCATCCAGATCCTAACGTCATCCAGGCATCGGCACATTACATCGGCTGCCACACTGAAGTCAGACGGGGTGGTGATGTACAGCTGGGTGTCGTCAGCGTACTGGTGGAAACACACCCCATGTCTGCGGATGATCTCCCCCAGCGGTTTCATGTAAATGTTAAACAGGATGGGCGAGAGGACCGACCCCTGAGGCAACCCGCATAACAGGGGCCTAGGGGTGGATCTCTGCCCTCCCGCCAACACCGACTGCATCCTATCGGCGAGATAAGAGGAGAACCACCGTAAAACGGTGCCTCCCACTCCCAACTCGCCGAGACGATGCAGAAGGATACCATGGTCGATGGTATCGAAAGCCGCTGAGAGGTCAAGTAGCACCAGGATGGAGGAATTTCCCCCATCCCGGGCCCGCCAGAGATCATCCATCAGAGCGACCAAGGCAGTTTCTGTACTGTAGCCGCGCCTGAAACCCGACTGATAGGGATCTAGATGGTCTGTTTCATCCAGAAGCCGCAGAAGCTGAGTGGCCACCACCTTCTCCACAACTTTCCCTAAAAAAGGTAAGTTGGAGACCGGACGATAGTTCTTCAAATCAGCTGGATCCAGGGAAGGCTTCTTCAGGAGGGGTCTCACCACCGCAGCTTTTAATGACTGCGGTACGGAACCCTCCCCCAAAGAAGCGATGACCACCGCCCGGATCCAGCCGCGTGTCACCTCCCTGCTGGCAGAAACCAGCCAGGAGGGGCACGGGTCCAATAAACAGGTGGAGGCCCCCATTGCCCCCATGGCTCTGTCCACATCCTCAGGAGAAACAGGCCCAAACTCCTCCCACAACGGTGGACTAAGACTTGCCCCTGTCAACTCCATGGACTCTGCCCAGCCAGAGTCCAGGTTTGACCGAATCCGAGCGATTTTATCCATCAGAAACTCGGCAAATTCCTCAGCTCTGCCTTGCAAGTGCTCCTCTTTGCCCAGAGAGTCTTTAGTATCTAACAATCAACATGCAATTTGCATTCAAGAACTTCTCAGGAAGTACCTTCTTACAAGCCAAAGGCCAAATCTAAGTAGCATTTCCTTTCAAATTGTCACGTATGACTTTTGATATGAGGAAGAACTTTTCTTTGGATCAAAGTCTTATTTCAATTCTTTTGGGTAAGGGCTGTCAACCCTGAAGCTGGTTAGATGGTGGCCATCTTACTATTCTACTGGGGATTTTCTTTCTTCAAAGCTTCAGTGCTGACACAGACTGGAGCTGAGGGATAGGGAGGTGGGAGTAGAGCAGTGGTGGGTTGGTACCGGTTCGCCCTGGTTCTGATCAACTGGTAGCGGCGGTGCTGGGAGGCTCTGCCCACCCGGATGTCATCACAGATGATCTGCGCATGCGCAGAAGGTTCTGCACATGCACAAAAGCACTATACGCGAGCAAAGCAAGCACGCACGTGTGCATTCACAGTTCCGAACCATTAGCGAAGGTAAGTGAAACCCACTACTGGTGTAGAGATAACTGGGGTGCTGTAACCATAACAACATTCTTTCCCCTGGGAACCAAGGTCATGTGTGCAGGTGGTTGG